>CM076573.1:539644532-539871686 GCA_034641835.2 Pinus albicaulis | reverse complement strand
CAAATCAATTTAATATGTAATATAAAATTCATACATAAAATAATATATTACATTTATTAAACACATAAAGGTCACTAGTGCATTGGAAAACCCAAATAACACCACTAAAATTTTGTAATGCCAATATCATATTCTAAAAGTTGTTTTACTAATGTATTTCTCTTTTATTCTCTCTTTTATTCTCACTTGGTGGTACCTTAGTCTCAAATGAATCTTAAAGAATACTTCAACATCTTTGAACTGGCCAAAGATATTATCTATTCTTCGAAAATGTTGTTTTTCATGTGAATTTATTCAACAATGTTACTTGTTTTTTTATGGTTACTTTATTCAACTTCCTTAAATTGATATGTAGCTTCAAAGTCCCATCCTCAACTAATTCCCATCTTAATATTTTCTGACCTTCATACATAAAAAGAAAAACAAACCAAGCTATAATATATAATCTATCTTATTATATAAAATTTCTTATCAAAATGCCTTCTTATCTCAATCATCTTATCAAGATATTCCTTGGTTGCTCTTACTTTCATACCAATCCTATGAAAAACATGAAGTAGAGGCTTAGTTGGATTGTGTTGTAATTTTTTTTTTTTTGATAAGTTAGCATGGTAGTTTGAAAAATAAAAAAATAAAATGCTAAGTTAGAACATGGATGAGAAAGAAAATTTAAAAAATGTTAGGAAAATTATAATTTATTACATCCATGTTAGAATAAAATGTTAGAGTAGATTTTCTCTAAATAAAGAAGGAAAAAAGAAAACGTTAGGGAAGCATAAAATAAAAAATGTGTGAATGCTTTAGTCTTTTGAAAAATGAAACTATGGCTGTCTGTTTAAATGCGCCGAATATCTAAGATATTAAAATTTTAATTTATGATGTTAAAACCTTCAAAAAGGAATTTTAATTTTCATTTGTTGAAAATTGATATATATAAGTGCTTATTGGCTTTATTATAAAGTCACTAAGCGAAAAAGGGTCAAATAAAAGTAGTAATGCGCCAATAGTTTTCAACGGTAGATCTGGAGCCCGCTTAAGATCTACGATGGAGAACAACTTCGTGACCCCCTCGACCGTTTCTCGTTAACGCGAGGGGGGGGGTACGAAGTGTGGTTTTAATGGCCACCTACATTTGCGATGTGGCAACACCATATCATTTCGCACCCCCTCCACCTAAAATAGGAAACCAGGAGGTACCCCCCCTGAAATCCACCAATGGTTTTCAACGCCTGACGACCATTCCTCCTGCGCCTGATGATCGTTTCCTCCACGCCCTCAGCCAACATATATCTTTCTCGCACCATAACCGTTAGCTTAATCTCCAATCACATCCCTCAAATGCTCCACTTATGCCTGTTAATCATCTCGTTGGCCACTGAACCCGCTCCTAGACTGTTAATAATCTCGTTATGCATTAATCCTCATAAAACTCGTTAAATCCCTGCAGTCATATCCCAGACCGTTAAATCCTAGATTACTCCTTATAAAAATATTTGCAGAGAGCCCGATATTACTTTACGTTAGCCATTCATTTCTATCACCTTTGCATCTTATCTCAAGCATTAGCATTCTGCAATCACTCTCCCTACTTCTGAAACCCTGTCACCTTTTCTCAAACCTGATCTTCAAATCCTTTTTCAAGTCCATACCTTGTCAAGCATGGAACCCAAGGCAAAAGCTAAAAGAAAACAACTCCTAAGGGTAAATCCAAAAAATAGGTGACAGAGGTAGTGCAGGTCATCAATTCAGCTGCTGAAGTCATCCCAGAGGTCACCAAACCAGTTGCACAAGACATCCCTGCTGCAATGCCATAGCTTAATCTCAACCTCATACCCCTAGCCGACGCCTTTTTCAAAGTCACAGACTACCATTGTGGATTCGAGTTCTATGAGCTACATATGTGGCTAAAATAGAAGCACATAGATAACCAAGACCCTATCAGGTTCTGGGAATCCATGTTGCATTTTTTCGCATTTCCACAAACTCATCCTTTTCCTGATCTAATTTCCTGGTGTCAGAAGCAATATGATCCCATAACCAGATCAATGGTGACTCAGAATGGAAATATTTTGATTACCATATCCCATGAAACCATAAACCAGATGCTTCTCATTCCTTCATCTGATTTTTTATCCCATTTCTCACCTGCTGCTCTCATGGACCTTTATCACAAACTATATTCCCCCCATAGAGCTCAGATATTTGACATTTTTCTACTTGAGGATGCAAAGGTTCCCAAGAAAAACCCCCCGTATGCATCCTCCATCTTTCCCATAGCTTCCAAGCACTGCATCTCCCTTCTTTCATACCTGTTAGGATACCCAAACTATGAAACAGTTGATGAAACCATCATGGGGTTCTTATCTATTTTCATTCATGATAAATCACCATTTCTTATGTATAATTACAACCAATTCTTGGCTGAAATTATACATAAACAATTCATGAACTTCACCACACAAGGAGTGCTCAATTATTCTTCTATTATTATTCATGTGTTTTTGTTTTAGCAAGGAAATGTTGCCTATCCACTTCAACAAGAAGCATGCACAGGGAGTGAATCAATCAGTGATTCACTGGAAATAATTGGTCAGAGCTTCATCAACAAATAATTATTTTTTTAGAGTTCATAGGCTCATTCATTCAGCCAACAAAGAATATCCTTACAAGTCAATAAAAGCCTAGAATTGGAGAAGACATTAAAAGGATCCTACACCTCAGTGAGCAAGCTAAGACAGATGATTGGTACTTGTACAAAAATTACACAGAGATCAGGGTATATGGCTGCGAACTCTCACCATACAAGCTTCCAAGATATGTACCTATGAGAGTTTTATCCTTAGAATACATTAGAAAAATTTTAAACATGGATGAGCTACATTTTGTCTCAGGAAAGAGAAAATCTTATTTTAAACTCAAGGCTAACATTGGATCCTTCATCTGCAATACCAGAGCACTTGGTGCTGAAGCAGATGCATTGTTAAAGAATATGGGTTTTCAACCAAGTTTTACTTGGTCATATGACCCCCATGGCATTATTTTTTCTCTGAGAGTTGAACTCAAGACAACTTCTTACACTCATACCTCCAGAGAAGAAATAGATAAATACATGAACCAAGATGAATGGGTGGAAGGTACTCTCCACGAGGTAGATGAACAAGTAATTTCGAATTCAAATGTACAGACCCCAGTGCCTGATAGTAAGCAGCATAAAAGAGTTAAGGAAGAGCCTCCACATGCCAAGGAAATCATGAAAGAGTTTATCTTGCAGCACAAAAAGCCAAAGCTCACTTCCACCTTAATTTCAAAGGGAGAACAACTAGAAATCATAGATTTGGGAGATAATCAAGTCTCCACATCCACCAGTGTTCCTAACACTCCTCCATCATCATCACCTACAAGAGAACCATTGGAAATTATCCAACATTCAGATGCCAGATCTTCTGAAGAGAAAATGTTTTTCTCCAGATTCCTAGACATCAAGAACAAGAATGAAGCATTGAAATTTGATGTTTATAGTCAAGACTAGAAGCAAGAATATACATCACAACATAGTCTTCTCACTGCCTTAGACCGTGAGAAAGGAAGGATGCATATGGAATTTTTGCAGGCAATAGTGCCATTTCCAAAAACTCATGCTGAGTATAAGAAGACTGTCTTCTATTTTGATGCAAGGAAGATTCAACCAATTGACCAGATGGACATGCATAAAAAGTTAGGAGAAATGATATTTTAAACAATGATCACGACAGCCATGTCACTTTCTAAATTGAAAGCAACACTGTCAAATGTTCAATCTCAGCTAAATATTGAAAAATTGTCTTCATTGACTAAAGACAATAGAATGAAGTCATTGGAAGACCTTGTATTGAATGTTGGGTATGACCCAAAAGACTGCAAGACAGTTGAGGAAATCATTAAAAAGAAGAATGTAGACATCTCTTCTCTTTGAAAACAACTCAAGCTACCCTCAACTGAAGACCTGTAGACTAAGGAGATTGCAGAAAATTAATATAACAAGGAGGAGATGTTGAAGTTTATCATTGATCAAAATCTGCAAATTAGAAATATGGAAGAACAAATTGAAGAATTAATACTGAAAGAGAAATCATCACTCTAGGTGAATACTAATCCTAATACAACAAATCAAACATCTTCTGCAGGTACAGAACCTTCAACAACTTTGACTACAAATGATGCAACAAAATTGGCACAATATTTGGCCATTCAGAAATAGGCACATGAGAAGTTACAATAGAGGTTTCAAGTTCTTAATTCTCAGAAGATTAAAAATGATACTTTATATGTAGAGGAAATGCAAAAGACTCATAATCTAGGACTTAAGATCAAATAACTAGAGAGTGAATCTCTAATGGTAGCAACTCTGGGTGAAGCTAAGAAGAATATCTGGGAAGACATTAGTAGGTCTATGACAGAAGTATGGCCATCCATACAAATTATCTTCGAACAACAAGAGCTCATCACCAAATGCAGAGTAGCAATTCAAGAACATAAAGATCATCTCAAAAAGAAGCCAAGTGAAGCCACTGACATGATCAAGGTTCTCAATTCAAAGAATAGAGATGATTTGGAAGCAATTGATATCTTGGACAGAACTGCAACCATTTTGGAGATAAATAAATTTTTGCAGAAAAGAAATTTAATCAAACAATTGCAAACCAAATGTGAAGCTTTGAATAGTGTTGTTCAAAGGTTTCATACTAAATTTAATGTTTTAAATCATAAAGGACTACCAGGATTGGTAGGATTAGATGATAAGTTGATTAAATTAGAAGATTACTGTAAAAAGTTATACACAATTGCAATAGACAAGTCAAAGTTTGCAGGTATCAAAGGACATATTACAGGGAAATATTTTCTTGAAGCTCAACTATTTGATTTGATGATTCAACATCAAATCGAACATTTATTCATTCAAAGACCAAATTTTGATAGATATACTGAAGTAGATGAAATATTTAGGAAAATGATGAGTGTAGAAATCCCAAGTCAAGATGAATGGGATAAGTTTTGTGAGATCATGGAGTAAAAGGATGAATTTTATAGCATGCCAACACATTAACTTGAAATCAGATTTTTGAGGGTCCAATCAGCAACAACTTGCGTCAAAAGAGGTCAAGTCGTCAACAACTTCCAAGAAAATAGAGACACTCCATCTCTGTTTCCTTCTTCTATTCTTCTTTATTCTATTATTGTCAAATAGTTAAGATTTTTCTAAGTTTTTGGAATTAGTATAAATAACTCTCATCTCGATTTATTAAGGGTTTCACCCTCGGATGAGTGAATTTTTGTAAGCAGAAATTGTACAAGTATTTTTTTATCATAAATAATACAAGAAGGATTCTGAATTTGTCTCATACAACTATGTTTTCTCTGTGAGTTTTTCCATTTTTCATACTTTTTGTTTCTTCATATGTTTAATTGTTATAAAGATAACTATGTGTGATTGACTGTGTTTCAGTAATATTATAATTCCTCCTGAATTTATTATCAATATAAAGAATGACTTACTTAATAGTTTGTTGATGTTAGTCCCTTTCATTCATAAATTGTCAGCATCTTGATAATGTTAAATATATTTTGTTGAAATTTTAGACATTTTTTAAACGTTTTCAAGCTTATGATTTATTGAAGAATTCAATCTGAATATTTAATAATCATATCCTCTTACACAAGTCCACTTAATCAATTTTCAAAAGCTTAATCACTTTGTGAGATAAACAAGCAACCCTTACTTATAATTACTGATATTATCTGCAAGATTTAATTAATAACTATTTGCTAAAATTTATCTTGTACATTGGTCCTCCAAAATTACAAAACACAAAAAAAACATTATAGATGCTTTGGCATGATTATAGACCACAATTATCTCAAAGAAAAACATATTTCATATTGGATTTATTAAGAAGACATATCAGAAAACCTCAAAAATAAAGTATGTTAAGTGTGTTTCATTGACACTTTACCCACACATAATATACATAGACCAAGGAAATTTAAGATGGCATTTTCTATATCTCAAGTCGATGTTTCACAATTGGATAGGTTATAAAGGGCACTAAGAAGCTAGCGCTTGAAATTATTTACCAAACACTATTACAAGGTTGTGAACAAGGGATGAAACAATATGAGCAGACATTATTATTACATATGTGAAAATGTAGACATGGGATGCAACGGTATGAGCTGAAATTATTATTACAAATGTGAAAATGTAAACACAAGGGATGCAACACTATGAGAGGGAATTATTATTACATATTGGAAAATGAAAACATAAGGCATGCAATGTTATGAGTGAGAATTATTATTTCATATGTCAAAATGTAGACACAAAGGATGCAATGCTCTGAGTGGGAATTATTATTACATATGTGAAAATGAAAAAAATAAGGGATGCAACACTCTGAGCAAGAATTATTATTACACATGTGAAAATACAGAGCCTGACCAATAGGGATGGGAATGTGGTGGTGATTTCAAGTTGAGGAAGATTGTTAGTGGGTGTGAATGCTGAGAGGGAGGTGGGCTTAAAGTTTGATAAGGAAGTGGGTAAAAATGAGAGAGTGAAGTGGGTCCTAACTCTAAGTGGGAGGTGAGGATGAATTAGGAGGAGAAGGTGGATATTAACTATGATAGTGATATGTGTATGAAATATGAGCTTGTAAATTTAAGAGTTATACATCATTAAATAATAGATAATACTCCTGATGGACACAACACAAATGGGATAGAGGTATACATGTAGGTATATATGTAAGCGACGCGATTAGGTCACTTGGTATGTAGGGAAGGAATAAAAACTAAAGTAATAAAAGTTAATGAAAAAATACAACAAAATATAATAGAATACCAAAATGAGATACTATTATAATTTTTCCAAATATAGGCTATGTCCATCTAGAAAATTCTTAATTTTATTTCCTTTAACATTTTCCACAATAGCCTTTACATTTAGAAATTTATTATCCTCTTTTCTTTACTATACTCACTCATAATAGACATAAATATGTTATATTAAAATATCCCAAAGTATTTTAATTTTTTTATTCAATAGAATACATGGGAACTACCAAAAGATCACTAATAACCTAAGCTGAAAACATACACTTATTACATATGTTTTACTCTATAAACTGAATGTATGCATTTCACATGAACATAGCTTTGGAGAATTCTATGAGAACTATGATTTTAGTAGAAACATCAATTCTAGCCAAGTGAATCAAAATTTAATAAAAAAGAATAATAAAAGAAAAAAGTATTTACTTGTGCTCCAAGGGGTTTTTTGTTCTCCAATTTGACACCAAAAAAGAATTGGATTTCGTACTAAATGAAGGACCATGATTATGTGGTAATGTCGAACTATCAGTTACTCTATTATTTCCTAGTTTTGATGCAACCTCCATGGTGGTCACTTCCATGCCAGTATGGGTTAGGCTCCCAAACCTACCCATTCCTTTTTGGCACCACCAAGTTCTTGAAAATATTAGGAACAAGCTTGGAAAATTAAAAAAAGTGGATATGGAGAGAACAAAAAAAATAAGATTTATCTTTGTTAGGAACTGTGTGGAGAGAGATCTCAACAAATTATTTCCAAATCACATCATATTGAAACATAACAAATTTCAGTGGACACAAATCCTAGATTATGAAAAAATGACCTTTAGATACCGCATGTGATTTCAAACATGTCATCTTCAGAACACATGTCATCTTGCGAAGAAGATCCCAGAAAGGAAATATAAGCAACCAAACAGACCAAAAGGTTGCCAATTTAGTGAATCTCCACCTTTAGAAGATGAGGAGGAAGAAAACCAAGTGACACAACTTGAACAATCTGAAGAAAAAATGGAGGGTGAGGTTGCAATTCAAGATGACACAGTTAGTCCTCCATCGACATGTCTTGTATTAAGAAACCAAGAGTCCCCGGTAGGTCTTGGAGGCACTAAAAGTGATCACGTTTTACAGTCCTCATATTTGGACAAAGAATCCAAATGGGGGCCAAGAACTTGCTTTGGTACTGATTGATCCAAATCCCGAAGGATGGAAAAATATGGGGGCCAAGAACTTGCTTTGGTGCATATTGATCCAAATCTCGAAGGATGAATAAAGGTGCAACGTAGGAAGGGAAAAAAGGAAAAAATCAACTCATAATGTCATCCATATTTTTTTTTTGTATTTTTTGTGTGTCTTCTCCCAAACATATGTTTGGCATTTTCTTGGCCATTTTCTACAATGTACTTGATAATTTGTCCACTCTCTCTTATAAGAACTAGTTTTTTTCGTGACACAATACTGCATACACTCTACGTGTATTTACAAAGTGTATTTTTTATTTCTCTTAATAAAAATTAGAAAAAAATTAAGCGTTTTTTTAGTGGGAAAAAATGAGAGATGGAAAGTATCTTATTTCAAAAAATTCTCTTTTTTTATTATATTCCTATTCCTAATCGAACTAGTCACCTCTTATACTATTGATATTTTAACAACAATATTGTGAGAACGAATCTCTTGTCTCACAACAAATAAATCTCATACATCAATTAACTTGAACATAACATTAAAATTAATTATATTATTGTTATTATTATAAACCACACTTAATTAATTTCTTGAAAAAGTAAAATAAATTTAGAAGATAAAAAACCATAATATTAATTTAATAAATAAATATATAATAAATCAATAAACAAATATATACCATAAAGACGATATGTTTTTAGTAAAAACCTCAATTACATTGAAATGAATTAAAATTTAATAAAAAATAAAATAAAAATAAGAGAACTAAATAACTCTTTGAAAATAGAGTAAAAGGAAATACCTGTAATAATAAATAACAAAAAAAAATATAAAATAAATGTTGCATGTTTTTAGTAAAAATATCAATTCTAGTAAAGTGAATAATAATTTATTTAAAAAAACAAAAGTAAACTAAAGAAATCATGATATTAAAAAAAAAAAATATATGAAATTGGGTATCTTGTCTTATGAACAAAAAAAGGTTTATATATCAATTTGATAACCAACTTAAACATAATCTTAAAAATAAACTATTATTATTATTACAAATAAATAATTATTTTTTTAATAAAATAAAATAAATAAATAAACCATAATACAAAATCAACAAACAAGTATATACATGTTGGATGCTTTTAGTAAAATATACATTCTAACAAAGTGAATCAAAATTTAATTGAAAAAAAATAAAGTGAATCAAAATTTAATTGAAAAAATAAAAAATGAATAAAAAAAAAAGTATGTCATTTGAAAAAGGAAAAGAAAGAATATTGTGAAAGTGGGTTCCTTATTTGATAAATAAGGAGATTTTATATATTTCAATATAAACTTAAAAACTAATTAATTTTTCTATAAAAATTAAAGATGATGTTTAACTATTATATATTTTGGAGTTTTTGGTATTAAAAAAATTGGCTAAATCTTCATTTTTGTTATTTAAATTGGTTTTTTATTTCATATATTGATTCAATGACCTAAAAATCAGAGGTCACTTGAATTGTGATTCACAATTCAAACTTATGATTCAGACAAATCTCTATAAAAATTAAATAAAAAAATATACCAAAAAACTCTCTAAAACATTAACTACAAAATAAAAACAATAATAATAAATCAATAAATAAATGCATACCATAAAGGTCATATGTCTTTAGCATAAGCATCAATTCGAGTCCAGTGAACACAAATTCAAGTAAAAAAAAATGACTTTAGCATAAGCATTAATTCGAGTAAAGTGATTAATTAAAAAAAAAAACACACAACATCATTGGAAAAGAAAAAAAATGTTGGAACAACTACACGTTTTGCTCAAAATTACATTGAAAGTAACAATAACATGCATGCATTAACAAATTAAGAACACATTACTATCTGCAAATTCAAGCGACTATGGCCTAATTAAACTTTTGGCACACAATTTTTTCCTTCTTTTCAACTGACCAACATACGAGCAACTTAATATGCAGAGCCGACGAGTTATCTTTCAATACTCAGGTAAAGAACTATACTTTCAAGCTTCTAATTTTTAACCTAATTGAAATCTAGTACATGATTCCACAATCGTAATCTTGTGGATAAAATTGCAATACTGATTTATGGTAACATTGATGGATAAACATTATTGAGGCATAGAGCTAGCGAGTATCACCTCATTAAGGATGTGAAACCATTCATCATCAATGCACACAAAGGAAAGTCCAATATTTCATTGTTAAGTTCCAACCAAGCTAAGAAATTAATTAGTTTCATTCAAAAGAACATATGAATTTTATTAAGAGAAAATAAGCCCTATGAGGAGTCAATAAGGGCAAAGGAATCCTTAGAGCGATGTACTAAAGAGAATAAAAAGCAATTGGAGGAGTTGCTATAAGAATATACGGGAATGTTCAAAGATCCTAGAGGGATTCCATCCAAAAGGGAAGTGGAACATGAAATTTAGTTACTACTAGGCTCCCCATTGCTTAATATGGGTTGTATAGATAGTCCATGCTAGAAGCACAAGAAGTGAAAATATAATTACAATAGTTGTTGATGCACGAGGTGATTTGACCAAGTACCTCACCTTGAGGGTCAACCATCATAATTGTACCAAAGAAGGATGAGACTTGGAAAATGTGCATCGATTACAAAGAATTAAACAAGATTATGCTCAAGAAAATACTCCCTACCTAGGATTAAAGATTAGCTAGATTACTTTCAATAAGAAAAATACTTCACCAAGTTGGATTGAAAATCAAGATACCACCATGCTCGAGTCAAAGAAGAATACACCTAGAATAATTCCTTCAAAACCAGACAATATTTGTATGAGTGGTTAGTAATTCCATTTGGTGTACAACAATCATGTGAGTTTGTAAAGAAATCATTGGTTTATTTAGGATATGTGATTGGTGGAGGAGATCTTAAGATAGATCCTGCAAAGATGGAGGCCATCATGAAATACCTTTATTATGACAAGGAGCTCTATGTTCTAGTACAAGCTGTTAAAATGTAGAAACACTATCTAATTGGAAATGATACCATCATCCACACATATCACCAACCACTATAGTACCTATAGGCCCGTAGTAAGCTACAATAGATCAGACACTACGAGTGAATGGGTTGTTGTAGTAATTTAGTTTAGTCATAAAATCCAATAAGTAAAACACAAATAAGTTGTCTGAGATGTGGCCACCCACATAAAAATTACACCTTTGGTAAATCTAATGCACATGGATCCCTTCACCCATGATGCATAAAAATAGGCATATAGAAAATATGAGGACTTCAAGGAGGTGTTTCAACAACTAAAAGAATAGATTCATGGAGGTGACGGTGACATCACAATTGAATGCCATCTCTAGAATGGGTTACTCTACAAAATGGAAAAGCTCTATGTTCCTAAAGGTGTAATTAGAGAGGATCATACCCGCAAGGTTGTAGGGAATTTTGGTGTTGGAATTATAGTCTCCAACTTGCAAAGGTATGTAAATTGGCTCAAAATATAGGAATTAGTAGCAAGGTTAATTGAAGGATGCATACTTTGTTGTACTAGCAAGCTCAATAATACAAAGCAAGGTCTATATTGACCCTTACATGTACCCACTCGACCATGGGAAGGAATTTCCATGGAATTTTTTGGGAGGCTTACTAATTACCAGGAAGGAACATGAATATATATTTTTGGTAGTTGACAGGTTCAACAAGATGCATTATCATTCCCTGTCAAAATATTAGGAAAGAAGCAACAAACTTGTTCTTTGAACATTTATACGTTCACTTTGGGATACCAAGGAGCATAATTTCAGAAAGGGATACTAGATTTATCAGTGAATTTTGGAATACGTGGTGGGAGAAGATGGACATGAAGTTTAATAGGTCTACGACATTCCATCCACGGATAGATAGGAAAATAAAAGTTGTCAACATGACTTTGGTCCATATTTTGAGGTGTTACAACTAGAAGCATCTACAACCCTAGGATGAAAATCTGGTCCATATACAACACTCTTATAAGTTATAATAGAGTATTCCAAACTTCTGTTGGTAAGTTCCAATTTGAAAGTTGTTTTGGATATTTTCCACCTTCACCTTTGGATGTGGGGATAAAAATTAATAAGTACCATAACATATTACCTTTAAAAAAGGAAGCACAATACCTTCGAAAGAGGAAGCATTTAAGGCATAGAATTGATTCCCATAGTTGAATATAAGCTAGCTATTACATTTTTACTTCATGTTCCTCTTCAGTCTTGGAGTAGTGACATAAGTTTGTTATCCAATAAAACTATTCCAAACCTATACAAATAATATTTATACACCCCATTCATTAAACACATAAAGGTCACAAGTGCATTGGACAACCCAAACAACACCACTAAAATTTTGTAATGCCCATATCTTGTTCTAAAATTTGTTTTACTATCGTATTCCTCTTTTATTCTCACTGGGTGGTTCCTTTGTCTCAAATGAATCTTAAAGAATACTTTGGCATCTTTGAACTGGTTAAAGATATTATCTATTCTTCGAAAATGTTACTTGTTTTTCATGTGACTTTATTCAACAATGTTACTTGCTTTTTTATGGTGACTTTATTCAACTTCCTTAAAACGATATGTAGCTTCAAAGTCCCATCCTCAACTAAATCCCATATTAATATTTTCTGACCTTAATACATAAAAATAAAAACAAACCAAGCTATAATATATAATCTATCTTATTATATAAAATTTCTTATCAAAATGTATACTTATCTCAATTGTCTTATCAGGATATTCCTTGGCTGCTCTTACTTTCATACCAGTCCTATGAAAAACACGAAGTAGAGGCTTAGTTGGATTGTATATTGGATTTATTGAGAAGACATGTCGGAAAACCTCAAAAATAAAGTATGTTAAGTGCGTTTCATTGACACTTTACCCACACATAGGATAGATAGACCAAGGAAACCGAAGGTGGCATTTTCTATATCTCAAGTCGATGGTTCATGATTTGATAAGTTATAAAGGGAACTAAGAAGCCAACACTTAAAATTATTTACCAAACACTATTACAAGGTTGTGAAAAAGGGATGAAACACTATGATCATACATTATTATTACATATGTGAAAATGCAGACAGGGGATGAAACAGTCTGAGCAGACATTATTATTACAAATGTAAAAATGCTGACACGAGGGATGCGACACTATGAGAGGGAATTATTACTACATATTGTAAAATTCAGAAACTAGGGTTGCAATGCTATGAGAGGGAATTATTATTACATATGTCAAAATGCAGACACAAAGGATGCAATGCTCTGAGCGGGAATTATTATTACATATGTGAAAATGCAAACACAAGTGATGCAACACTCTGAGCAAGCATTATTATTACATATGTGAAAATGAAGAGCCCGACCAATAGGGATGGGAATTTGGTGGTGATTTCAAGTTGAGGAAGACTGTTAGTGGGTGTGAACACTGAGAGGGAGGTGGGTTTAAAGTTTGATAAGGAAGTGGGTAAAAAATGAGAGAGTGAAGTGGGTCCTAACTCTAAGTGGGAGGTGCAGATGAATTAGGAGGAGAAGGTGGATATTAAATATGATAGGGAGATGTGTATGAACTCTGAGATGGTAAATTTAAGAGTTATACATCATTAAATAATAGATATTACTCTTGATGGACTCAACTCAACTTGGATAGAAGTATACATGTAGGTATACATCCATCAACTCAACTTGGATAGAAGTATACATGTAGGTATACATGTAAGCGATGCGATTGGGTGGTATGTAGGGAAGGGATAACAACTAAAGTAATAAAAGTTAATGAAAAAATACAACAAAATATAATAGAATACCAAAATGAGATATTAATATAATGTTGCCCAATATAGGCTATGTCCATCTAGAAAATTCTTAATTTTATTTCCTTAAACATTCTCCATTATAACCTTTACATTTAGAGATTTATTATCCTCTTTTCTTTACTATACTCACTCATAATAGACATAAATATGTTATATTAAAATGTCTCAAAATATTTTAATTTTTTTTATTCAATCCAATACATGGGAACTACCAAAAGATCACTAATAACTTGAGCCGAAAACAACAAAAAAACACTTATTACATATGTTTTAATCTATAAATTGAATGTATGTGTTTCACATGAACATAGGTTTGGAGAAATCTATGAGAACTATGATTTTAGTAGAAACATCAATTCTAGCCAAGTGAATCAAAATTTAATAAAAAGAATAATAAAGGAAAAAAATTATTTACTTGTGCTCCAAAGGATTTTTTGTTGTCCAATTTGACAAACCAAAAGAATTGGATTTCGTACTAAATGAAGGACCATGATTCCGGGGTAATGTCGGACTATCAGTTACTCTATTATTTCCCAGTTTTTATTCAATCTCCATAGTGGTCACTTCCATGCTAGCATGGGTTAGGCTCCCAAACCTACCCCTTCCTTTTTGGCACCACCAAGTTCTTGAAAATATTCGGAACAAGCTTGGAAAAAAAAAATGGATATGGAGAGAACAAAAAAAAGGAGATTTACCTATGCTAGGATATATGCAGAGAGAGATCTCAACAAATGATTTCCAAATCACATCATCTTGAAACATAACAACTTTCAGTGGACACAAATCCTAGATTCTGAAAAATGACCTTTAGATAACGCATGTGCTTTCAAACAGATCATCTTCAGAATGCATGCTCTCTTGCGAAGAAGATCCCAAAGAAGAAATATAAGCAACCAAACAGACCAAAAGGTTGCCAATTTAATGACTTTCCACCTTCAAAAGATGAGGAGGAAGAAAACCAAGTGACACAACTTGAACAATCTGAAGAAAAAATGGAGGGTGATGTTGCACTTCAAGATGACTTAGTTAGTCCTTCATCAACAGGTCTTGAATTAGGAAACCAAGAGTCCCCAATAGGTCTTGGAGGCACTAAAAGTGCTCATGTTTTATAGTCCTTAGATTCAGACAAAGAATACAGATGGGGGCCAAGAACTTGCTTTGATACCGATTGATCCAAATCCTGAAGGATGGAAAAAGATGGGGGCCAAGAAATTTCTTTGGTTCATATCAATCCAAATCCCGAAGGATGGACAAAAGAGCAATGTAGGAAGGGAAAAAGGGAAAAAATAAACTCATAATGTCATCCATATTTTTTATTTTTATTTTTTTGTGTTTATTCTCCCAGACATATGCTTCGCATTTTCTTGGCCATTTTCTACATTGTACTTGATAATTTGTCTACACTCTCTTATAAGAACCAGTGTTTTTAGTGACACAATACTGCATACACTCTAAAGGTATTTACAAGCTGTAATTTTTATTTCTCTTAATAAAAATTATTAAAAAAAATTAAGCACTTTTTTAGTGGAAAAAAATAAGAGATGAAAATATCTTATTTCAAAAATTTCTTTTTTATTATTATTATATTCCTATTCCTAATAGAACTAGTCACCTCTTATACTATTGATATTTTAACAATAATATTGTGGGAATGAATCTCTTGTCTCACAACAAATAAATCTCATACATCAATTTCATATGTAACTTGAACGTAACATTAAAATTAATTATATTATTGTTATTATTATAAACTAGAAGAGAAAAAGCTATAATATTAATTTAATAAACAAATATATAATAATTCAATAAACAAATATATACAATAAAGACGATATATTTTTAGTAGAAACATCAATTCCAATGAAATGAATTAAAAAATAATAAAAAATAAAAAACGTGTAATAATAAATCAAACAATAAAAATATAAAATAAACTTTGCATGTTTTTAGTAAAAGTAGCAATTCCAGTAAAGTGAATAATAATTTATTTAAAAAAATAAAAGTAAATGAAAGAAAGCATGTTATTTAAAAAAAATTCAAAATAATATGAAATTGGGTATCTTGTCTTATAATAAAGAGGTTTTATATATCAATTTGAACATAATCTTAAAAATAAACTATTATTATTATAAATAAATAATTAATTCTTTAATAAAAAAATAAATAAATAAATCATAATAAAAAATCGGCAAACAAGTATATACATTAAATGTTGGATGCTTTTATTAAAATATACATTCTAATAAAGTGAATGTATAAGATAAAAATAAATAAAAGATAGTATGTTATTTGAAAAATAAAGAAAGAATATTGTGAAAGTGAGTTCAAATAAGGAGATCTTATATATTTGAATATAAACTTAAAAATAATAATTATTATAAATAACTAATTATTTTTTTATAAAAATAAAAGATGATGTTTAATTATTATATATTTTGGAGTTTTTGGCATTAAGAAAATTAGTTAAATCTTTATTTTTGTTGTTTAAACTGGTTTTTAATTACATATATAATTTCAATATCCTAAAAATCACTTGAATTGTGACTCATAACTCAATTTTATGATTTCACCAAATTTCTATAAAATTTAAGTACCAAAAAATTCTCTAAAACAATAACTACAAAATAAAAAAACATAATAATAAATCAATAAATAAATACATACCCATCTTTAGCATAAACATCAATTCGAGTAAAGTGAACTCAAATTCAGTTAAAAAAAAATATGTCTTTAGAATAGGCATCAATTCGAGTAAAGTAAACACAAATTCTATTAAAAGAAAAACACAACAACAACATCATTGGAAAAGAAAAAGGAGATGTTGAAACAACTAAACGTTCTGTTCAAAATTACGTGAAAGGTGAAAGGTAATAAGTAGAAAGTAACAATAACATGCGTTAATAAAAATTAAGAACACATTACTATCTGCAAATTCAAGCGATCATGGTGTAATAAAACTTTGGGCACACAACTTTTGTCTGCTTTTCAACGGACCAACATACCAGCAAGTTAATATGCAAAGCCTACCAGTTATCTTTCAATATTCAGGACAACAACTATACTTTCAAACTTCTAATTTTTAACCTAATTGAAATCTAGTACATGGTTCCACAATCGTAATCTTGTGGATAAAGTTGCAGTACTGATTTATGGTAACATTGATGGATAAGCATTATTGAGGCACAGATCACCCAGTGGAAATGGATGCCAATTCATCTATACTTTTCCATTAAACTTTTTGCAATTCATCTGTAGCTTTGCGAAATGAGTAGCAGCTACCCTCTAGAGGCGCTAATATGGTAAGGAATTTTATAAAGCTACATACAAGATACTAATGTGAGCTTTAATAGCTCTGACTTGAATATTTCCATTGCTTCAGTGGGCAAGCAAGTGACGACTCTGATGCCATTCTTATCATCTGTATTTGCATTCAGAGGCTGAAGGAAGACGCAGACATTAACAATTGAAAAGCTCAGTTTAGTCACGTTCACTGCTTCTCCCCAACCGAAATCCACTGCCGAGAATCCCACGCGGGTCAAGTCAGACAAATACAAATCTGCTGCGGATGGAGGCGCCACACATTCTTTAGAGCCATGCAATTCAAGAGAAAGAGAATCTATGGCAGACCTAAGATATTCATCTGTCAGTGTAGCTTTTGTTTTCTGCAACATTCTCACTAAATCCCAAAGCGAAGCCTCACATACGACTTTAGCAGAAACCACAACGCAAGCAACGGGGGTGGAGGTTTGTACACCTTTCTCACGTTTACAACAAAAAAAAAGGCGCACTTGTTCATCCCAAGGTATCTTAAGAGCCTTAACCCTGATTTCCACACGAAAGCAGCCAAGGCTTCAAATGTTGAGAAATATAGATACTGCTCATCTTCTTTTGTCTTACCAGCTAAAACATTCACCTTGAGTTTATTTAAAGATTGAGAAGTCATAAGGAACGATTGCTGCAGGACGTCTGAAGTTGAATGGATCAGGTTGCTTATGCTACCAAATCCTTTGTGCTCAAAGTTGACCGTAGGTGGGCTTCGTGGCTTCAGAAGTTCTCTCTTCCATTGAGGTGTTACAGATAGATCAGCGATTGAATTCAGAATTCGTGATAATCCTGGTCCGTCAATGATGCAGTGCGAGAGCCCAATTCCTAGAACGAACCCTCCGCAAAGAAAACGCGTCACCTTCAAACCAAGGGGAATGATGAATGAGTTACTATGAAATATTTTTTCAGAGTCGTTACTATGGATTATTTTCAAGAAGATTTTATATTTATAATGAAACTGAGGTATGTTTTAAGAAAACAAAACATAACAACCAATGATACCCAAACAGTTTTGTCTATCCAGAGAATAATAAACAGCAAATCACTTTAGTATGTTACCCACCATACTGCTGTTAGCTTTTAGATACTCACAATCCCTTATATTTTTTTTACCTGAACAACCAGAGGAGGGATGTCATGATGCTCATATGTCACTGGATACTGGTAGAGCAGTTGCTTCAACCATGGTGTGAAGTGGGCCAAGTACCCAACTTCCTCCAGACTGCAGTTTGCAGTGACTTCAACGAACACATCACCTTATCCTGTACGACATACCTCAAGCTTCCCATCTGCAGTAACCGTCCAGGTAGAGGATAGTAGAAAACCAGAGCTTTGGAGATCGCATCTGGGATAAGATGGATTGTGTTAAAGAATTAGTTTCGATACAGTTTAGAATCAGTTTCGATACAGTTTAGAATCAGTTTTGATTACCGTTCCATTTCAGTTTCTGAATAACTGTCAAGCTACTTGTATAAATTGCTCAGATCAGTAATTCTTCAATGCGGGTTTTTCCCTTCAATAATTTGTTCTGTCTTTGTTATTTCTCTGCTTCTTCTCTTCTTTGTGAAATTGTCATGGTATCGGAGCTCTGCCGATTCTGGGTGTGAGCGTTTGTATTGCTGGAGCGTTTGCTTGTGTGGGTTAGACTCACCACGCACAGTTCTGTTTTTGATGCGTTCTGTTTTTTTTATTTTGTTGCTTCACTTGACTGTGAAAGAAGAAGCTGGTTCATGTTGAAGAGACGCTGGTCAAAAGCGCAGTCTGCCAAGGAAGAGAAGCTGGTTCGTGTTGAAGAGAAGCTGATTGAAGACTGTAGACAAGAAGCTGTGGAGGAGTAGAACGTCCAGTTGAAGCCGTGGAGTGCTAAGAAAACTGCGTTCTGCCATTGTGATGCGTTCTGCCATTGTGAAAATGACGGACAGATCGGTAAAGGAGTTGTTTCCCCTGCGTCTTTCGATTTGCCTATTTTACAGAAAATAAGACAGTTGTTTCTTTCCACTTATGAGAACAATTTGCAGTTAGCTGGTTATCAAATGTCAAGAAATAATTTCATGAGTTTCGAGAATTAAATCAATTGCACAGGGAATCTTCCTCAGTCTTCTACGAAGTCATTTATTTCGTTGTTGTGAACATTATTCGCTGGTTTTGTTTACATTTAAAAGAGCATGTTGGGTTGAGGCTCCTTTTATTTGTTACTAGTAAAGGGGTAAAGACTTCTGCTGGTTTATTAAAGGTGATTGTTTTAAAAAAAAAAAAATGGCTTCAACAAGTCAATTTGCCATTCCGACACCATCATTTAGTGGAAAAAATTATGATTTTTGGAGTCTTAAAATGCAAGCATGTTTACAAGGCTTAGGGTGTTGGGAATTAATAGAGTTGGGGTTCCAAGAACCTGACGCAAATGAAATTGCTGGTATGACTGCTGCCCAAAAAAGACAATTTGATGAAATTAAACAGAAAGAAGGTAGAGCAAAGTCTTGCATTTTAAATTCATTAGATGACGCTATCTTTCCTAAAATTACTGCTGCTAAAACTGCGAAATCAATTTGGGATATACTTAAGGCTGCATATCAAGGAAATGATAAAGTAAAAATGGTAAGATTACAGACACTTAGAACCCAATTTGAAACGCTTAAAATGACTGACTCAGAAACCATTGATCAGTTTATGACTAAAGTTATGGGTGTTGTAAATCAGCTTCGGATGAATGGTGAAGAACTAAATGACCAGAGAATTGTTGAAAAGGTTCTTAGATGTTTGCCAAAAAAATTTGATATGATTGTTACTGTTTTTGAATCGAGAGAATTGACAAAATTGTCTGTGGAAGAATTAACTGGTTCTTTGTTGGCACATGAAGCAAGAATTAATTTAGATGTCAATGATTTAGAGCATGCTTTTAAATCTAAAGCGTCAATGGATAGAGGTAGAGGCAGAGGTTTTCGTGGCAGGAAAAGTAAAGGTAGAGGACAGTCTCAGTCTGATGACAGATCACAGGTAACTGAAACACATTCAGAGAAGTCTCAAAATGATCATGGTCGTAAGTGGATAGATAAATCTAAAATTCAGTGTCACTACTGCAAAAAATATGGCCATTATAAGTCTGAATGTCGAAAACTACAGTATAAAAATAAAGCCAATGTTACAAATACTGAATGTGAAACATCCGATGCTTTATTTTTGGCATGCCAAGTAACTGTGCAAGTACCTAATAAAGATGTTTGGTTGGTTGACAGTGGATGTAGTAATCATATGACTGGTCATAGTGATTTGTTTTCACATCTTGATACATCTTTCAATTCATCTATTGGTTTGGGTGATGATCGTCAGGTTAAAGCTTCAGGAAAAGGTGTTGTACTTGTCTTAACCAAACAAAATGTTGTGAAGAACATTTATGATGTTTATTATGTACCCAATTTCAAGCATAATTTGTTGAGTGTTGGTCAGTTAGATGCACATGGTTATGATGTTAGCTTTCACAACACTACTTGCACGATTGTTGATAAGCATAAGTCTCTTGTTGCAAAGATTCCAATGACAAAGAACAGGTTGTATCAGTTACAGTTAAAAAGTGAGAAGTTGTATGCACATAATGTTTCAACACCAACTAACTCTGATTTGTGGCATTTGCGGTATGGTCATTTACCTATAAAAAGTATGAGTTTGTTGCAAAGTCAGTGCATGGTAAAAGGGTTGCCTTCTTTGTCTGATCATATCTCTTCATGTACAAGTTGTATTATGGGTAAACATAAACGAGATAGTTTTGCTTCAGCCACTAATAGAGCCAAAGAACAACTAGAGTTAGTGCATACAGATTTATGTGGTCCTATGCAAGAAAAATCAGTTGCTGGCAGTCTCTATTTTCTTACTTTCATTGACGATTTTAGCAGGAAAGTTTGGGTGTATTTCATCAAATATAAATCAGAAACATTTTCGAAGTTTAAAGAGTTCAAGGCCGATGCTGAAAAACAAAGTGGCAAGTTTATTAAAGTTCTGAGGTCTGATAAAGGAGGTGAGTATGAATCTAACGAATTCATTGATTTTTGCAAACAACATGGTATTAAAAAACAAACGACAACCAGCTATACTCCACAGCAGAACGGAGTCGCAGAAAGAAAGAATCAAACAATTATGAATATGGCTCTAAGTTTGCTTAAAACACGAAATTTGTCTAAAGATCTATGGGCTGAAGCAGTTGCATGTTCGATATATATTTTGAATAGATCGCCAACTTCTAGTGTTCAAAATTTTGTACCTGAAGAAGCATGGAGTGGACAAAAGGTAACAGTTTCACACTTTCGCGTATTTGGTTGTGTTGCTTTCGCTCATGTTCCAGAAAAATTGAGAAAGAAGCTTGATGATAGGAGCGAAAAGTATATTTTTATAGGATATAGTGATCAATCTAAGGCATACAGATTGTTTAATCCAATAACTAAGAAATTTGTTGTAAGTCGAGATGTGAAATTTTTGGAAGATAAGTCTTGGAATGAAATGGAGAACAATACTTGTCCTGATCCTTTTGTTCTGTTAGATGAACCTCGGACACCTGCAATAAGCACTCCAAGATTACAGGTTCAAGAAAAAACCAGTAGTAGTTCATCCAGCAGTAGCAGTACATCGTCTTCTGAGTCTGATTCTGATAATCCAAAGATGAGAAACTTAAGTGATATTTATGCACAAGATGATGTTGATGATATTGTAAATTTTGCATTTCTTTCATTCCAACCTACTTGTTTTGAAGAGGCTATAAATGACAAAGTATGGGTAGATGCTATGAATAATGAAATCGATGCTATTGAAAGAAATCAAACTTGGGATTTAGTTGATCTACCTCATGATAAAAATTCAATAGGTGTCAAATGGGTTTTTAAAACAAAGTTAAATGAGAAAGGTGAAGTTGATAAGCACAAAGCACGATTAGTTGCCAAAGGTTTTTCTCAGCAACCTGGCATAGATTATGGTGAAACATTTGCACCTGTAGCAAGAATTGATACAGTTCGATTTGTATTGGCTATTGCAGCACAAAACAAGTGGCCTATTTACCAAATGGACGTAAAGTCTGCCTTTTTGAATGGTGTCTTGAATGAAGAAGTGTATATTGATCAACCACCTGGTTTCGAAATCAAAAATCATGAACATCAAGTGTACAGGTTAAAAAAAGCATTGTATGGCTTGAAGCAAGCTCCAAGAGCTTGGTACAGCCGAATAGACCATTACTTGTTGAATAATGGTTTCAGAAGGAGCGACCACGAGCCCACTTTGTATATCAAGAATGATCATCAAGGTAATATTTTGATATTGTGTCTTTATGTTGATGACATAATCTATACAGGTAACATGCAGTTAGATGAATTTAAATCTGCAATGAAAAATGAATTTGAAATGACAGATCTTGGATTAATGAGATACTTCTTGGGTATCGAAGTAAAACAAACACAGGATGGTATGTTTATGAGTCAACAGAAGTATGCTACTGACATTTTGAAAAAGTTTAAGATGGACAGGTGTAAACCGGTTGATACTCCTATCGAAGTTGGTACAAAGTTGAGTAAAGATGATGTGGGTACTATTGTTAATGCGACTTTGTATAAGCAACTTGCTGGTAGTATTATGTATCTCACTGCTACTAGGCCTGATATAGCATTTGCAGCTAGTTATATCTCCAGGTTTATGGAATCTCCTAAAGACTGTCATTGGAAAGCTGGAAAAAGGGTGTTAAGATACATTGCAGGTACATCTACTTATGGTTTATCGTATGCAGCCTCTGCAGACAGTAAGCTTGTTGGTTATACAGATAGTGATAATGCAGGATGTATTGATGATCGGAAAAGCACTTCTGGCTATGCTTTTCTATTTGGCAGAAACTTGATCTCATGGTCATCCAAAAAGCAACCCATAGTTGCACTATCTTCAACAGAGGCCGAGTACGTTGCAGCAAATTCCGCATCATGTCAAGCAGTGTGGCTAAAAAGACTTCTCTCTGACTTTGGATATACAGATAATGAACCAATTTCAATCCTTTGTGACAACACTTCCGCTATTTCCTTGTCGAAGAACAATGTGTTTCATCAAAGAAGCAAACATATCGATACTCGTTTTCACTTCATTCGTGAACTCGTCAAGAATGGTGACATTGTTCTCAAATTTTGTGATTCCAAGGAGCAGTTAGCAGATATTTTCACCAAATCCCTAGGAAAAGTTAATTTTGAATTTCAATGTCAGAAGTTAGGAATAAAACAATGTAACCCTCAAAATTAAGGGGGAGTGTTAAAGAATTAGTTTCGATACAGTTTAGAATCAGTTTCGATACAGTTTAGAATCAGTTTTGATTACCGTTCCATTTCAGTTTCTGAATAACTGTCAAGCTACTTGTATAAATTGCTCAGATCAGTAATTCTTCAATGCGGGTTTTTCCCTTCAATAATTTGTTCTGTCTTTGTTATTTCTCTGCTTCTTCTCTTCTTTGTGAAATTGTCAGATTGGGTCCCCAGAATTTGTTGGACAAACGCTATAAACGTGAAGGGTTTGCGCTGTGGTTCTAACACCAAAAAGATTGTCAATGTTTGACAGGTAAAGGACCTCCATAGGCGTATTCTCAGCAGGAGCCACCAGAATGGGTTACAGTGTAGTTATAGACAAGATATTGAGGTTGTCACCTGCATTCTCAAATTTCCCATTATGAAGCGTTGGCTGCCAGACTATGTAGTAATAAACTATAAGAGATATGAAATTAGAACCTGAGAAGAGTGTCGATCTATCATATAGAGACTCAAAAATATGATCGTCCCCTATTTCAAATATGTATAAATATGAGGATGATATCAAGAAAAATATGTAAATGGGTTGTTACAGACACCTTGCATGTACTACCTGCCACAGATTTTATTGATGTGACCTCATGTTTCAGAAAAAAATAAAAATCTAATAATATTTCCACAATAGCCCAAATCATGCCTTGATCTTTTGATGGATTCGTTTGCATGATAGTGATTTTCCAACTTTCAACGTGTTTGCATTTAATTCAGGTGCACCGAAGCTTTGATATTTAGTAATTTATTATAGGGATGTGGATGTATTAGCATGTGTTAAATATTATTTTTTTGGGTTGATTAAAATTATTTAGTTTAGTTAATTATTAATTCAAGTTATTTTTGGAAAATTTAATTTAACAATTGTTATTAATGTATGTGGGAGTTAAGATTAGCATATATAGTTTAGGGGTTTTGAGTCTATTTAATCATATAGCTTTAAGTAATTGAATCAATGCAATTTATTGAGCAACAACATGACCATTTTAATAGAAAATTATTTCAAAAAATCATTTCATGTCTAATTGTGAGAGGAAACCCTAGGTAACGGTGAATCATGACAGGAGGTTGCAAATGGTGGCAGGGGTAGGAGGCAGTGCCTCTGGGCTTGCGGGGCCTGGAAGGATGGCAGGAAACATGGTAGTAGAAGGGGGGCTCTCAATGGGCTTCGTGGGGACGAAGCACCCGTCGGCAGACTCAAAGAGCGCAGAGAATGTAGGGGGCTATGAGAAAGAGAAGGTCCTAGAGCACGTGATCGAGGGAGGACAATAAAAGGATGCCAAGCGCCTTGGCCAGTGCCTACCTAAGACAAAGGAGATTCCCTAGGTTCACATCAAATTGGAACGCATGGGATCTCATATTCAGTATATGAACGACCACGCCCTGATAGGAAAATTTGTTAGTATATGACCACCAGAAAAAACCCTAATCTAGTGGATCAACACAACTTGGAAACCTAAAGGGCACTACGACCTACAGCTTGGGGCTAAGGGCTTCTTCACGATAATATTTTTTAATCTGGAAGATAAAAATAGGGTATTCAATGGAGGGTCGAACTTCTACAACTCCGCAGGGTTGTATTTAACCCAGTGGAAGGAGCGATTCAACCTGGAAAAAGCAGACCTCTCAGTAGCCCCAGTATGGCTTAGACTCTACTCCCTCCCGGCAGAATTCTGGCATCCCGAGATTCTAGAAAACATAGTAAACACATTGGGGTCCTTTGTCAAGGTGGCTGAGCAAACCAAAAAAATGAGGTATGTATCCTATACTCGCATTTGTGTCTACTTAGACATCTCGAAGGAAATCTCGAAAGGAGTGAACTTGACCTGGAACGATGAGGACTGGTTCCAAGCAATAGACTACAAGCACATCCCATTCAGGGGGAGGTAGTGCCACAAACATGGCCACTTGTTTCGATAATGCCCCATGAACTCCCCATATCCATATGCTAAGAAAAGTAATGGGGAGAAAGACACAAAAGGATTGTCAACAAGAAAAGACAGGAAAAGAGAAACCCTCAACTGAAAGTGCATAAGAAACTACATACCCAAAATAAGTTCAAGGCTTTGAATAAGGTCGGTGAGGAAGGGACAAGTGCCCAGGTGGGAAGTCAGCCGCCTAACAAGGAGTAAGGAAAGGAAGACACAAAATCAACATCACCTAATCAGGAGACCTAAGAGGAAATGACTCAGGGCGATGAAAGGCAGGGGGAGGAGATAGAGGATATGGATATAGAGGAGTTAGACCTAGACAAGATCGAGCAAGCTTGCGCAGACCCAAAAATAGGGTACATTCCTTTCCAAAAACTTTCACTCTTAAGAGAGGCTATCATCAAATATAAAAGCTTGAAGAAATTATGAGTGGTTTTAGAATCCCTAAATGTCTATGAAGGCAAAAGACGAGAGAGATGCAGTAATGCCCAGAGGATCCAAAAAGTGGGGGGTAAACTGGTTGCTTCAGGGCAATATCCAACCATTGAGGGTGCCTTTCTTGCCATATCAAAACCTCCTACATGAAAGTGTTATCCTAGAATGTAAGAGTCTGTAACAACCAACTCAAAAAAATAATAATAAAAAGGAAAATAGAAGTGGAGAAACCCTCAATCCTCTTTCTCTAGGAAACAAAATGCAGCAGCAAAGAACTGAAGAAGATAAGAAGATAAATTTGGAAAGGCTTGGAGATGATAGTGGTGGACGCGAGGGGGGTGGCGGTAGGGCTTGGTATTCTGTGGAACCTGTCGGTGCTAAGCCTCTTAGACTTTGTGGCTTTTCTCCATTCCATTTCCACCCACTTTCACGTCCTTGGCTCCTCAGTCCAAGGGGTAATGACGAAATTTTATGGGCCTTTTCAAATGGCCTTGAACCGACATTTTTATAAGGTATCTGGAATCTCAAGAATTGGGTGGGGGACAAGCACTCGGTGTTAGGCGAGGACTTCAATTTGATAAGGAATCTGGGGGAGAAGAAAGGGGGTATCAGGACCCTGAGTAGCATAAGTGAATGATTTAATGAAGTGACTGAAGATCTGAACTTGGTGGATGTGCAGACTACCAACAACCTATATACCTGGCATAACAAACGAGCAAGTTCCTGGCACATTGCCTTTCAGCTAGATCGATTCCTTGTGTCAGAATCAGTTATGACGGGGGGTGGAGAGATAGGGGCCATTGTCCTCCCGACTGCAGGGTCGGACCACTGGCTGATCTATTTGGACTGGCATAGGCTAGGTGAGAATCTGAAACGACCCTTTCGGTTTGAGGAATTCTGGATTTCTCATCCCGATTTCCACAGACTTATCAGAGAGTGGTGGGAGGGATTTGAAGCCCCCTCAGGCTTGAAAATGTAATGTCTACAACAGAAACTCAAATTATTAAAAGAACGACTGAGGGGATGGAATAAGGAATCCTTTGGCAATATCCAAGAGGAGAAAAAGAGACTAGAAAGAGAGATAGAAGATCAGCAGAAATAGGTGATGCAAGGAGGCTATAGTGAAGAGGAGAAGAAAACAGAATCCATAATTCTTTTGGAGCTTTCCTAGTGTGAAAGGCAGGAGGAGATCATGCGACAGCATAAGTATAGAAACCTTTGGCTCAGGGAGGGGGACAAGAACACCATGTTCTCCCACATAGCTACTATTTAACACTGTCAAGGAAACCACTAAAAAACTAAAAAACTGCCAATGGAAAATATGTGAAAACTTAAGTAGATCTAGAGTGAAACCTAAAATTTTTCTTCTCAGGGTTGTTGCACGAGACAGAGGCAGGAAAAGGTCTGGATATAGACAAGATAACAACCAACACACCTCATGTGGTGTCCGCAGAGAATAACAAGATGTTGATGCGTAGAATAGAAATGGTCGAGGTGGAAGAAGCGGTCAAATAGATGGAAGGAGGGAAAGCACCGAGCCCCGATGGGTTTATGACCAAATTCTTTCAAAGCTTCTCAGATTTAGTGAAGGAGGAATTATGGGACATTGTAGAAGACTCTCAGAAAATGGGAAGGACTCTGAAGGCCTTCAACTCCACTTTCCTCACCCTTATTCCAAAAGAGCAAGGACTGGAAGAACCTGGTAAGTTTAGCCCAATTGTGTTATGTAATGTCATCTAGAAAATTATCATGAAAGTAATGGAAAATAGATTAAAACCCCTAATCCAAAAGCTTATTTCCTCAAAACAAGCTAGCTTTGTGGATGGAAGACATATTCTGGATGGCATCATCCTCACCCATGAGGTGATCCCTTCCCTGAAGAACTCTGGGAAGCCGTGGATGATGATAAAACTAGATATCACAAAATGCTATGAAAAATTGAGCTGGAAATATATGAGGCAGATGCTCAAAGCTTTTGGGTTTTACCACGAATGGGTAAAATAGGCCCTCAATCTGGTATCCTCAGCTTTTAATTCTATATTGGTAAATGGTTCTCCTTCCGATGCTTTCTCGTCAATGAGGGGCATTAGACAAGGGGATATTTTGTCCCCTTTTCTCTTTATATTGATGGAAAAGGGGCTAGGCAAAGCGTTGAAGGCTAATCAAGAGGACAGGAGGATCTAAGGCCTTGGGCTACATGAGGGAGAAACCCACCATACTCATCAATATTTTGTGGATGATACGATGTTGATGGGTCAAGCAGTGGTGAAAGAGGCTAGAGGCTTAAAAGATATCCTGAAAATATTCAAAAGATTGAGCAGCCTGGAGGTAAATGAAGGGAAATCGTAAATATTATTCTTCAACACTCCGAGGGTTAATAAAAGAAACATTATAAGAATCCTAGGCTTCTTGGAAGGCTCCTTCATGTCTAAGTATTTGGGAGCTTCGTTGTTGGACTCCAAGGTTGGACAAAGCATTTGGAAATATCTCTTAGACAAGTTGACAACCAAATTGAATAACTAGACCCATCAGGTGAAAAACTAACTTTGGTGAATTCGGTGCTTTAGGCCATGCCTATGTACCTCTTCTCGATACTAGCAGCCCCCAAATTGGTTCTTAAGAATATTAAGGCAATCCAAAGAAAATTCCTAGCACTAAGAATAAGTAGAAATGGACCCTAGTGGACTGGAACATAGTTTGTCTCCCCAAGGCAGCAAGAGCCCTCGGGCTTAGGGACCCGGAAGTAAGTAATCGAGTGCTAGGGTCAAAAATTTGGTGGTTATGGATTGCAAACAAGTCAGAACCTTGGGAAGACCTTTGGAAGAGAAAATATGCTAGAGGGTGGAGCAGGTAGAACTTAATCATATTCAACGAAGTCCCCTTAGGATCCATAATCTCGAAGGCGACTAATACCAACTGCAATATTATTAAAGAACATAGCTTTTGGGAAATATGGGATGATGGGGAGGCAGATTTCTTTAGGGATGCATGGCAACAACTACCTAGTTTCCAAGGGTCAGTGGAAATGCCAGGGCTCCAAGAAAAAATTAAAAGGGAAGGCTTGACTAGAGTCAAGGATTTCTAGGACACTGATGTCAAAGGTAACCCTTACCACCAATGGAGGAAGGAGGAGTGGTTCAGGATACGATGTCCGAGAGAATACATAATTACTCTAATATAGGAGCTAAGAGAAAGGAAGATACAAAAGAGTCAGCACTTTGATAAAATCAGATGGGGATACAAACCAGCCGTTCAGTTCAACATCAAAGAAGCATCCAAAATAGCTGGAAATCATCAAATGCAGCCATCCGAGAAAAAAAGGAGTAAAATTTCGAACTTAGGTCTTTAGCCTAAAATATCCACCTTCCTCTCATTGCTTCTGAAGGAAATATTGTTGACATGGGAGAACCTTCACAAGAGGGGGATGGCAGGGCCTTCAGTTTGTGTACTATGCCTATTAGAAGAAGAGACCATGAACCACTTTTTCAATGTGTGTATCTAGACCTGTAAAGTCTGGATGAAGGGAGATCAGATCTTCAAAAGGTATAGCAGGGTCCCAGGATGTCTGACTAATATGATAATCAACTGGGAGGCAGATCCCTTTAAGAGTAGCCCGTTAAACCGAATATGGGAGCTCGCCCCAGGGTTCTTGTTATGGGAGATCTGGAAAGAAATAAATCACCGTATCTTCGAAGGAAAGAAGAGAACTGAAGAGGAAGTCTGGGCAAGCATCCAAGTCCATGTGCGTGAAACCCGGGGGCTCAAGAGATGGGGATCAGATGACCTTAAGACCATCATGGAGGAACTTCAGATTCTTCATGAATGTAAGGTAATGGAACTACTGTAGTATATTGGAAAACCTGATAAGGGATCGACCTTTCCTCCAAGTGTCAACACTTTGGAACCCCCCGAAGATCAGATGTTGAAGTTGAATTTCGATGGGGCCTTGAAAGGTAACCCAGGGGCAACAGGGCATGGCAGAGTAATCCAAGATAGTCACGGGGAGATTCAAGGAGTCTCTTGGGGGTACTTGGGGGAGACCTCCAACAATGTAGAGGAGCTTGAGGGGCCATTGGCCGAGTTAGAATTGGAAATCCAACATCAGTGGTTTCCTTTGATAATCGAGGGAGATTCCATAATCATTATTGATCTAGCTCACAGACTGCTCAATGGGTCCCAAGCGAGTAAGATTGCCCAGAACTGGAAGATTTCAAATATATTGGAATGCTTGAGTTCCATCCTTCGGATGTGCTCAGAGGTCAAGCTCAACCATGTGAGGTGAAGAGAAAATGGTCTTGTAGACCTGCTAGCCAACCATGGAGTCTAGGCGAGAGAAGAAATTCAGTCAAGGAATTGGGGAGATATGGCAGAATCAGACCTCAATCAAAGGTGCAAGAGGATCATGTGGAAATATCAGGGGTGCCTCGGATGTTGGTGATTATGCCACACACTCACCACGAGGTTGAGCACTTGGTGGAGGCACAACATCGGTGACGTGGCTCAGGTATGCCTGGGGAGGACAGGTTAAGTGGGGGAAGGACGGTGAGTGTAATCAGCATTAGGAAAATTGGAAAAATGGAGGCAGAGGTAGTGGGGATGTAGGATCCCAAGGGGGCAAGGCGTCACCTCTGTCCCAGTGCATGCATGAGTGTAGGAATTATTGTAGGAAGGTGGAGGGAAGGAAACTCAGAATATTGGGGAGACTGGGAAGGATTTATATGGTCGCGAAGAGGCAGGGGCAAAATATTTGAAGTCTAGTGCAGCGGGGTGCTCGGACAGAAAGGAGGTGGAGCGACATTGAAGGCTATGGAGGAGATTCGTCGTTGCTCACATTAGGGAAGAGAGGATGGAGGTACACCCTCTTCTGGGCCATCGCAGAGTGGGTCGGAGAACAGGGAGTGAGAGAGAAGAGGATACTAGAGGTGGAGCAGACGCATAATATTCTCAGCTGGTGAAATGGGGAGGCAGACTAGATTGGGAGGCTCTGTTCTTCACTGAGAATGATGATGATGATGCATGCACCATTTTAAAAATGGAGGTGGATCTAGTTAAGTCTTTGTGTAGAGAGTATAGAAGGGGAGTCGAGGTGCACCCAGTCTGGGTGTCAAGGATCCTCCTAGGCCATATGATCCGGGAGAGGAGGCACATTGGGCAAGCGACCGGGGAAAACATCGGTAGCATCAAGGAAGCAATGGACAAAAGCCTCGGAAAGTTGCAGGATACCAGGATATTCTGCGGCCCGAAAATGCGATCCCGATGGAAGATGATGAAGCTGGAGAAGAAGAAGCATATGAGACCAAGAAAGAGTCGAACAAGCCACGAGAGGAGGACAAGGACCAAGACTGATAAGGTGCCTCAACCTCATTTTTTTGTTATGATCAATCATTTGTGTGATTTTAACCATGTAATGTGTATAGTCCGAAGTCTTAGTAGGTTTAGCCGGTTACAAGCAGGGGTTTTGGCCCTACTACCTGTGTTAGGGGTCATCAAACTAGAATTTCCTCCAGTTTCCCAATATGGGTGGAATTTTTTTTCATTTTTGGACACTTGGTCTAGTTTCCAGAGTGTCGACATATCAATGTATGTAAACATCTAAATAGTTATTCCTTAGAAGAAAATTGATTTTTCACTTCCCAGATGATTTCCATATCATTTCCAAGCAACAAGCTATTTTTTGTGCAGTTTGATGACTCTTAAAATAACTGAACCACAACCATAAATTATCAACAAGGGTAGGTATTTTATTTCAAAGGCGTTTGCACTATCTATGTAGATACAAGAACATCCAGGTAAAACAATAAAATGTCGTTGAACACACTTGCAGAATTATAAAGCGTTCTTGCAATTATGAAAATCACACTTGCAGAAATTAAAGAACACACTACTGGAATGAAACTAACTCAATCAAAGAAAATATATGCATCATGCATTATTAAATATATTGCAACAATAATTAGTCTTATAGATCTGACCAATCTGGTGTAACAACGTACAATAAATTTGAAAATAGAAGTGTGTATTTTCCCCAATATATGCAACGACAATAAGAAATCCACACCAATATATAAAGAAAATAAATAATCCAACTAATACCGCGATCCTTGCTAAAGAGGAGGGCCCTTCCTCCGTAGTAGGGTGTAGGGGTGGAACAAAACTACTTAAAGGTTCCACACAAAATTTGCAAAAACATCTGATGTTGATGTCCCCTTCTCATGATACTGAGCTATTTCATAAATGATTTTACAAGCCCCAAAATCTGGGAATGAATTAGTCATGAGAATACCATGATTCTCATACTGATTGAATCAATAGAAATATAATAAAATAGAAGTTGTTACAAACTACTTTCAATTAAGGACCTATTACAGTTACACAAATGTTGCAATCGTAACTGATTAGATCTTCTTCAACCGTCCTCATAAAGTTACCTCTTACGATATTTATCAACTATATTTTAAAATAGCAGTCGCAATATTTGATGGTTTGCAGTGTGGCAACAACTTTACAGTGTAACAACAACTTTGTAATGTGAAAAAAACTTCAGAGTGTAACTGCAAACCAAGGGTATAACAAAAGGTAACAATCCTAAGTTTGCGGGAGATCATCACTGGTGTGCCAGATTTCAGTTTTGATCACCAAGTTGCAGGATACCAGGCACATAGCCGAATACCTGGACATTTCGTGGCCCGACAATGCAATCTTGATGGAAGATGATGAAGCTGGAGAAGAAGAAGTGGATGAGACCAAGCAAGAGTCGAACAAGCCAAGAGAGGAGGACTAGGACCGGGACTGATAAGGTGCCTCGACCTCCCTTTTTTGTTATTATCAATCATTTGTGTGATTTCAGCCTTGTAATTTCTATAGTCCGAAGTCTTAGTAGGTTTAGCTAGTTACAAGCAGGGGTTCTAGCCCTACTACCTGTGTTAAGGGTCATCAAACTAGACTTTCCTCTGATTTTCCAATATAAGCAGAGAATTTTTTACATTTTTAGACACTTGGACTGATTTCCATAATGTCTAAGATCACTGTATGTAAACATCTACATAGTTAATAAATCAACAAATAAATATAAAACATTAACGTCATATGTCTTTTAACATAAACATCAAAACATCAATTTGAGTAAATTGAAATAAAGTGAACACAAATTCAAGTGAAAAAAAATGTCTTTGACAAAAGCATAAGCATTAATTCGATTAAAGTGATCAATTAAAAAAAAACATCATCATTGGAAAAGAAAAAGATGTTGCATGAAAAGTGAAAAAAAACAACATCATTAGAAAAAGATGTTGCATGAAAAGCAAAAATAATATGCATGCGTTAATAAATTGAGAACACATTACTATCAGCAAATTCAAGCGATTATGGCGTAATTACAACACATTACTTTACTACCCGCAAATTCAAGCGATTATGGCGTAATTAATCTTTGGGCACACAACTTTTGCGTGCTTTTCAACGGACCAATATACGAGCAAGTTAATATGCAAAGCCGAAGAGTTATCCTGGTCCGTTAATGATGCAGTGCGAGAGCCCAAGTCCCAGAACAAACCCTCCGCAAAGGAAACGCGTCACCTTGAGACCATGGGGAACCATGAATGAATTACTATGAAATATTTTTTCAGAGTTGTTATTTTGGATTATTTTCAAGAAGATTTTATATTTATATTTTCGCTTTAAAGAAAACAAAACATAACAACCAATGATACCAAAACAGTTTTGTCTATCCAGAGAATAATAAACAGAAAAGCACTTTAGTATGTTACTCACCACACCGCTGTTAGCTTTAAGTTACTCACAATCCTTTATATTTTTGTTACCTGAACAACCAGAGGAGAGATCTCATGATGCTCATATGTCAGTGGATACTGGTAGAGTAGTTGCTTCAGGCATGGTGTGAAGTGGGCCATGTACCCAACTTGCTCCAGACTGCAGTTTGCAGTGCCTTCAACGAACACGGCACCTTCTCCTGTACAACATACCTCAAGCTTCCCATCTGCAGTCTTTCTCAACCGTCCAGCCAGAGGATAGTAGTAAACCAGAGCTTTGGAGATCGCATCTCGGATAACGTGGATTGGGTCCCCAGGGTTTTGTTGGACAAGCGCCATAAACGTGAAGGGTTTGAGCTGTGATTTCTAACGCCAAACAGATTGTCAATGTTTGACAGGTAAAGGACCTCCGTAGGCGTATTTTAGCAGGGGCCACCAGAATGGGTTGCAGTGTAGTTACGGACAAGATATTGAGGTTGTCACCTCCATTCTCAAACTTGCCCATTATGAAGCGCTGGCTGACGGACTCTGTAGTGATAAACTATAAGAGATCTGAAATAAGAACCTGAAAAGAGTGCCGATCTATCACATAGAGACTCAACAATATGATCGTGCCCTGTTTCAGATATGTATAAATATGAGGATGATATCAAGAAAAATATGTAAATGGGTTGTTACTGCCCGTCACAGATTTCATTGATGTGACCTCATGATTCACAAAAAAAAATCTAATAATATTTCCAAAGCAGCACAAATCATGCCTTTATGTTTATAGATTAGTTTGCACCATACCCATTTTCCAACTTTCATCGTGTTTCATCCTGTTTACAAAAAAAATACTTTGACAATGTTGTACCGTCTATAATTGTAACTGAATGATAGACAGCAAATGAGAGCAATTCCATGTATTTAATTCAGGTGCGGCGAAGCTTTGATAAGGCTGCCGTTCACTTCGAAACCTTCAAACTTGATATGCACGTTGCTATGGATGGGATGCTAAACTCAAAGCCCAAATGGGATCTTTCCGATGTACCGAACATCATTAATTTTTAATGGCAAATAGAGTAAGTTTAAGTAATAATTATTCATCACGAATTAAGTTAATGATTAGCCTAGTTTAGTGGATGGAAGTGATGTATGGTTTATGTCTAAATGGTATGAACATATATATGGTGTTTTATGAAAGCATTTGCAAGTGAATTTATCATAGTGCTTTGGGGAATGTACTCGCATGTGTTTTGGTGGATGTATTCGCATGTTATATATATATATATATACATATATATATATATATATATACATGTACATGTACATGTGGTGTTTTATAAAAAGCATTTGCAAGTGAATTTATCATAGTGCTTTGGGGGATTTACTCGCATGTGTTTTGGTGGATGTATTCGCATGTTATATATATATATATATATATATATATACTCACTCGCATGTGTTTTGGTGGATGTATTTACATGTTATATATATGTGTGTGTGTGTGTTTTGGTGGATGTATTTGCATTATATATATATATATATATATATATATATATATATATATATATATATATATATATATATATATATATATAAAGTGAGTAGTAATTTTTGGAAAGTCAAATTTAAGAATTGTTATTCATGTATGTGTGAGTTTGGATTAGCATATCTAGTTTAGAGGTTTTGAGTCTATTTAATCATATAGTGTCAAGGAATTGAATCAATGGAATTTATTCAACAACAATATGAGCATCTTAATAAAAAATTATTCTACCTAAGTGAATAATTTCCTTTTTGTATTTTGTGTAAATCTGGATATTTAACCTAGGAGAATCTATGTTAGTTTAGAGGTTATCCTAGGAGAACCTATGTTAGTTTAGAGGTTACGCTGAAGTGTTATTAAGGGGAAAATGTAAAAATTGTATTAGGTGGAGTGGCATTAGCTTCTAAAAGACTGGGAAATGTAGGAATATGAAAGGGTTGTTAGTTACAACTTCCATTTTGTCTCAGAAACATTTTATTTAGGCCAAAGAGAGGAGAGGGTTGGGGAAAAAGAGAGAAAGTCTGGGTGCCCTAAGTAGCTATTAGACCCATGGAATGTAATAGCAAAATTTATGTAATTCCTAGTTTTTCTTAATAAAATGTCGACATGTATTATGTTTTATGTGGATTGTGTGTTGATATTTATGGATCAAGATAATGTTTTGTGAGGAGAGGAGATAATCGAACCTCCTCATATCGATGGTTTCTGTGCAATAAATACCGGTGGAATAAATACCCCCTCCTAAATGGTCGAGTAGTCCTAAAGGTTGTAACAATGGATGAATGATAGATCTGTGGTTAGTTTGACACTTGTGGTTCGAAGCTCGTAGGATATGTGTTGCTTCATAGAACCCAAACCAATGGGTTCCAATCATAACTCAACATATTGACACCAATATGAGGTCTCACTTTAGTGGAAGTGTGGTTTTGTCGTGCCCAGATTTCCACATCAAAATTCCACCAAGAAACTAAAGCGATTTTCATTGTGGTCGTTTCTTGTTTCATATCACCCCCCATTTTTGACTCACAATAGACTAGGGGGCCCCGAAGTGAAATAGGGCTGTGGATTGGAACCATATTGAGCTCACACTATGATTTCATTGTTCATAGGTAGCACCCCTTTCACGAGGGCCCCATGGCAGGAATTCCATCATTCAATCATTCCACTGAAAGAGGACCACTCGATAATGAGAGCCTAGAGGTTCGAGCCATTGAGCGATGCGTAGTCTTGTTTTTTTATGGCTCCGAAAGATGAAAAAGTTTAGGCCAATTTCTGCCATTACTCTACTGCCACAACCCAATTGTACCAGCAAGAGGTACCGTCGAGAAATAATACAAATAGACATAAATTTCCCTGACAATTTTCATATTTTATCTCGAATTTAATGGCAAAGTTTGAAATATTTGGTGACGTGCATAACAGATAGAGGTAATGCCCCATTAAGTGGCATCAGAGCATAGTTTCTCTTGGACATGGAAGAAAGGGACAGAGGAGCAACTTAAGGAGTAGGTGGAAGGAGATATGCAGGAAGAAGAATTCCTGTAGTGAATGGAGCCTTAGAAGAGGATACATGGCACATTCAAGAGAGGTTGGAAGCAATGGAAACTTCCTATAAGCAAGGAACTAACACTGGAGGTACCAGTGAAGCCGAAGAAGAAGGAAGATAAACATCCGAGGAGAAAATACCAAGGATCATATCCAAATTGGGTTCTAAACCAGAGGTGGAAGTACCTGCATATGAAGGTAATTTGAACATTCACAAATTAATGGATTGGATAAATGCCATGGATAAGAATTTTGAATATGAAGAAGTAGATGACGCAAAGAAAGTGAAGTTTGTTATCATAAGGCTAAAAGGAAATGAATCCTTGTGGTGGGATGAAGTGTAGGCTAAAAGGAAAAGAAAATGCAAGCCCAAGATCAAAAGTTGAGACAAAATGGTGGAAAAAATAAAAAATAAGTTTCTACCAAAGGATTACCAATTAAATATTTTCAGCCATCTTTTAAACTCGTAGACAAAGTTCCATGACAATGAAAGAATATACTGAAGAATTTTATAGATTAAATATTAGAAATGGACATATTGAAGAGGATGCCGAAAAGGTTTTCATATATCTTAATGGCTTGAGGTATGAGCTTTAAGATGAGATTGGTTTCTTGACTCTAAACATAATTAGGAATTCTTACCAAGCCATGTTGAAAGTTGAGGGAAAGATTTCTAGAAAACAGAGTCAAAAGAGAAGAGGAAAAGGTCATGCCAAAGGAAAAGGACAATAAATTAACAGATAAATATTTCAAATACCAAAAGAAGAAGGTGGGAGTCTATGTAAGCAACCACAAAGAAGATGTGACTTCAAAAGAATAATATATTTCTCTAAAGGCAGTGGTAGAGGCAGAGGCTATAGGCCTAGATGCTATATATGTGGACAGTTAGGCCATATGTCATGGGAATGCCCATAGAATACTCCAACGAGACATAGGAGTGCAAATGTGGAATAAGATAAAGAGGAGAATGTGAGTACACTGGAAAATGAAGAATCTCCTAAAGCAGGAGAATCCTTGTTGTTGAAGAGAGTCCTAATTAACTTTGAAAATGAAACTAAAGAGCTATCCCATAGGACAAGTTTGTTCAAGACCATGTGAAAGTCAAGAGGTAAGTGTCATATGGTTGTAATTAATAGTGGTAGCATAGTTACTCTCATTTCGACAAAAATGGTAAAGAAACTAGATTTTAAAAAGAACACCACATCCTACCTCTTACAAAGTTTCATGGTTACAAAAATGCTATAAAATCTTAGTCAATGAACAAGGATGAAATATTTTGTGATGTAATGCCTATGGATGTTTATCTTATTTTTGTGGGAAGGTCATGGAAATTTTATAGGAGAGTTATCCAAAATGGTAAAAGGAACACTTACACACTTGAGAAGGATGATCACAAGCATACACTGTTGAATTTATGAGATGAAGGAGTTAAACAAGAATTTGGTCCTACTGTGTTGCTAATGAGTGGCAAGGAGCTACTATGTAAGGTCAAAAAGAAGGAAATCCATTTTTCCTTGATTTGTAAACCCAAGGTAATTCTTACCAACACAAGTTTAAATGATTTTCCTAAGGAAGTTAAGGATATATTGGATGATTTTGTCGATATAATTGTGGATGAATTAACAAGTAAAATGCCCCTTGTTTGAAGCATCAACCATTGTATATATTTGATTTTGGGAAGAAATATTCCAAATAGGGAAGCCTACAGAATGAATCTTGAAGAAAATGAAAATATAAAGAAACTAGTGCAAGAGTTGTTAGAAAAAGGTCTTATGAGAGAAATTTTAATCCCGTGTGTTGTTCCAACAATCCTTAGCCCAAAGAAGGATGGTGAATGGATGATGTGCACTTATTCAAGGGCCATCAACAAAATAAAAATTAGGTATAGATTTCCTCTTCCACACATTAACTACTACATATGGGTGAAAAATACAACAGTTTACTGTGATGGTACTGATAAAATTGGTCGTATTGTCAGATTTTATTTGTATTATTTGTATTAAAAACAAAAAATTCCCTGAACAGTGTTGGATATTTGAAGTTGTGCATAAAGGCATTATATATCTGACATGCTCGTCAGATATTTGATGTGTATGCTATGTGCATCGGATTCCGGAAGTCTAGCCAGATCAAACATAACAGTGACTAAATATCAACAATGGAGGAGGTCAAGTTTTTTGGCCATTATACAACGTCTCTCCATAATATTTGGACTCTAAGAGTCCGATGATATTAGGAGGAATGATGATAAGGTGTGAAGGGTTAGGGGGATGGGATCTAAGGGGTTAGGGGTTAAAGGATTATGGGTCAATAGTTTAGAGGTTACATAGGGGTGTGTTACTGGTATATATATATATATATATATATATATGAGCTTTAAATATTTTTAATTGAATTTTTAACTGACGCTATTGTCAACTTTCTTTTTGGTCATATGATATGATTTATCTTTTGAGTGACACATGAAGGTGACATAAGAATAGGTTGTTTTTCCGGTTTTGACTATATATCTCACAAAGTGTCTCTCTTTCTACATGTTTCTACATGTTAAGAACAATAATATTTTTCTTAAAAATTTTCAACATATTCCATAAACATCTTGATAAATTGCACAAGCTTCATCATTGATTTGTTGTTTTTGTTTCTCGCTCTCACCTAAGCTGATTGCTCCATCTAGACTACCAACTCCTAAGTACCCCTAACATTTGGATTTTAAAATTTTAAAATTTAATAAATTTATATAATAAAAGTTATATTGTAGTACGCATTTTCTTAAACAATAATAAAAATTATTTATAATAATAATAATAATAATATATATGTATATATATATAATATATATATATATATATATATATGTATATATATATATATGTATATATATAGATATGTATATATAGATATGTATATATATAGATATGTATACATATATATGTATATATATATATGTATATATATATATATGTATATATATATATATGTATATATATATATGTATGTATATATATATGTATATATATTAACCTCCTTTTCAAAGTTTATATATATATGTATCTATGCATGTTAATTTTTTTTCATTAAAATTTATAGCTTTTTATTAATAAATATTAAATTTGAAACAATATTAACACAAAAAATTACCTAAAATGTATTATAAAATTAAGTCTTTAAGAATCTCAAAATATTCAATTTATAAAAAATTCAACTTCAAATTACAAGTTAGGGTTAGTGGTTAATAGGTTAAGGGGTTACAGGTTAATAGGTTAGAGTTTAAGTTAGGTTTAGGGGGTTTAGGGCCTAGGGTATTTAGAGGTTAACGGGATTGAGGGGGTAATGTGCTATTGGTTAAGGGTTTAGGGTTGAATGGTTTAGGTGGTAAGGGTTAAAAAATTAAAGGTTAGGGGTTTAAGGGCTTAATTCGGGGGAATGGGGTTAAGATGTTAAGGATTAGGGGGATAGGTGTGAAAATTTATGAGCACATAAATCCTACTGTTAAATATTGATTTACTTCTCCTACTTGTTTTATTATGCACAAGTTATTTAACTGAAAGTATTTAGAAAAACATCAAAGTAAACACAATTAGAAGCCTACACAAATATAGATCATTTAATCAAATCACGCACATATGAAAAAGGACACATATTTTTCGGACAAATGTCCTTGGAAAAACCCAATGCGGGAAAACCGGTGTAGAAAATCTAAGGGTTTATTATTATTAAGCAACAATATTCCGAGTACATCTAGGGTGCCATAATCCATCTCACCCAATAGATAAAACCTCGGCTACAGAGAAAATTGTGAGTTATACCTCACTCTCGCAAGTCCCGGCTAATCCGGATCAGGCACTAGTGAAACCCCATCTAGCTCTGCGCAGTCTCTACGCTACCACTGCGTAAGGATGCGTGGCCCTAGAGGAGGGATCGCGTCATCCTAAATCTGCATTGATTAGCTTCTCCCAGATCTGTTTTCAGCCCTACCGGCTTAGAAACCCCAACCTCTAGTGAATTTCAAACTTTTCCTTGGAGACTCTGCGCAGGCCCCTGCGTGGGCCTACATCACCCTCTCTAGGGATTGCACACACTCTCTGATGGATGCACTACCTCCATTGCGTCTCTGCTACCCTTGATCTACGTTGTACTCTTGGTCCTCCAACCAATCACTGCATCTTCCCCTCACTAGTTCTCTGAATCACTTAGATCTGATCGTCATCGAAGCACTACTCCATAAGAAGAATTCGATCTCTTAGATTCATTGTGTGTGTTCTCCAACTGATCCCAAACCCTTCCTTTATATGTTTCTCGTTAACACATCAATGAATGTGATCTAATCACTAATCAATGACTAATATTAAAAGAAGCTTGATCCACGTCATTAGAATGTTCTCATCGCATGTGTAAATTAATTCACTTTAATTTTTCAATTTCCCTAAGTTAGACTTAGGGTCCCCATTAAAAAATTAATTATTTGAATAAATTTTACACCAAATCGATTTTCTCCAAATTATTTCTAGGCCTTGGAGATATCATGTGTTCTAGCCCCTCCATAAAGTTTCAGAGCTAGAGCACACCCAATGCTACCCAAAAATCTCAACAATATGGTCTAAGTTAGGGGTTAGGCCACATTAAAGGGTTAGGGTCGATTAATGGTTTAGAGGTTAGGGGTGGGTTAAGGATTAGGGATTACAGGGAAATTTTCCATTGACTTAAAATCCTGCATGGTCACCAAGTGAAATCAAGGAAAAATATGACATGATGATGATGTAGAAATATCTAAATAAATTCAACTAATATTGTAATGTTCTAAACAAAATACTAAATCAATTCTACAAATTGTGGAAACCAATTACGAACGCACAATCACATAAACAAGTAAGAGAAAGAATTTCAATCACACAACAAAAATATGTCTTTGGGGAAAGCCTCAGCCAAAAACCCCGCTATCTGTATATTTCATAAATTTAAGAATATGAAACAATACAATGATATTTCCCCTCTTGAGAAACCTCTGCACTTTGCTGACTGTCTCACTCTTATCTAAGCAAGTTTGGTCCAATATTTAACCAATTCCTTCCCTCTTCTTGACCAACCTTGCTCACACATTCCTGGGCTAATCAACCCCATATTAATTAGGAAATTCCCATCAATAGATTGTGCAATACATTCTAGGCATCTTGATGTCCTCATGCATGACCTATACAATTTTCTAATTATACAACTGATAGATCTATTCCCATTAACTCCAATATTAACTGGGCCTTCCTTAGAACTGATATGCAACAACTATTTATAATGAATTATTAGTTATATGATTGATCATTTCATGTGAAATAAATCAAATTTAATTCACTAGACCTGTCACTAACTCATCTCTCAGTTAGAACTAGTTAAACTGATTCTAACTCAATTAATTGAGTTAACTAATTACAAATCAAAATAAACTGCAACTAGACCCCCTAAAACTTAGAGATAACTCTACATGCCTCCAATTTGACCCCCAAATTGAATTGACTAAGCTAACTAAGCCTTCCTTACTCAATTAACACTTAGAAGCTGTCATGTGATGTGGAATTACAATTTACTTCTAATTTAATTAAGGGAAAATTAAATTAGAAGCCCCCTTGGGGTTCCATTATTGTTTCCAATTTCAACACTCGCTCTCAACAAGAAAGAGATTGTTTGCTACCCCAATCCTGCCTCTGTGGAACTCGAATTTTCTTCTTAAAAGTGCCTTCATCAAGATGTCTGCATCCTACTTCTCCATGGGAATGTAATCTAATGAAATAATCTGCCTCTGCACACAATATCTGATACCTGATATAAATATGCTTGTACCTGTCATGAAAAATTGGATTAACCTAGAGTTTGATGCAACTCTGGTTATCACAATAAATCACCATCCGATCCATCTATAGACCAAACAAACCAACAAGTATCTTCCTCATCCAAATGGCCTCACATGCTTCCTAATTGTCCACCATGTAATCTGTCTTTGTTGAACTGAGTGCAACTGATCTTTGTTTCTTGCTGTACCAGGAAATGACTATTAATACTATGCTGAAGATTCCCCTCATGTGCTCTTCCTATCAGATGGACTCCCTCCCCAATCTGCATCGGTGAAGCCTTGAAGCTTCACTCCCTCTGTCCATCTGTACCATATCCCATACTCTATAGTGTTTATTTTTCATTAAGAAACATTGTTATTTACTATGATAGTTATATTTCAATATTAACATGTTACATTCACCCCAAATAATTTTTCCATTGTACAGATCTATATCATTAACTATAAGAAAATGAAACTATGTGGAAAGAACAACACCACCTCCATCATCATCTAAACAATGGAAAGTAAAAGATAAAATGAAGAGAAGCATGAACACATAGAGATACCAGGAATGGTCTGAGACTAGGGCAAAACCCACTACGGGGAAAACCCTTGGAAATTATTCTTCTTAGATCTTCATTGAATGGTTCAAAAAAAAGAGTACAATGATCCATGAGTACATATATTTACCATGCAAAAAAAAAAAAGAACACAAGTACTAAAACCGTACCCATACTTCTGCATGAAGGAAAATGAATATGGGAATTGAAATGCACTAACACTAGTTGTAGCAAAATGACGAACATGAATGATACTGAATGAGGACTGAAGATACTTTTGTAGCTAAAAAAAGTAGACCTGATATGCAAACCAACATATCTATAATACCAAAAATTGGATATGATAGAACACCAATTTCTCATCTCAAATGTCTTAGATCTTAATCTAGGAGACTGTTATCGACTGCTTTGACACAACTGTGACTGAACAACTTATCTCTGAAGGCACTGCGTAATCAAATGAATATGAACCAAATACAATTTTCTCAGAATATCTCTTGGCTAGAGCCTTAAAATGCTTAGTCTACCGCTGAAGGAATTTGAGCCGCTTCCACAATGTTCTGTGCCTGCGACTGAGGGTTAGAATACCCTAGAACCCTGGCCGCACCCTGAAAAGCAGTCCTGCCAATGGCTTGGGCACCTTGGCCACGAGCACAACACACCCTGCCCGCGGCTAAGCTTCAGCAGGGCCACTACTAAGCCCTTACCTGCCCGTGACTCACCTCCAATAGGCCCAGATTTGGAATGTTCACCAAACTCTAACCCTGATCCATTGTGTGCCACTACATGGGCTCCTTCCGATGTACCTATGTGAGCCAAAACATAAACATAGATGAAATAAATTGATGGGCACAAATCAAAGATCGCTTGAGAAAGTGTACAAATGAGATTGTGGTCACCTCTATTTATAACTTTGTGAGTGACCACTTGGGGCTTTGACCAAATCAACATGTAGTTAAGCCAACTCATAAAATATTAAATTAATTCATAACTTAATTTCTTCTTAACTGATTGGCGTGATTTATAGGTCGATTTTGATCCTCTCGAAAAGAGGAATCTAATTAAATTATTATCTTAGCCATCTGAGCTGTCCACTGTGGAATTTAACCTTAGTTGCGAAAATTAACACTCCCTCTCAACTAAGAAGAATTCCACTTTGCAATCTCTGCTTGTAGTTCTCTATATCATGCATTCATCACAACTGAACACAATTTGTTGAAATATGTTCATCGATCAATATGCCATTCTGATATTCATGCATCATCATGTCATCAATGAACATATCTGTCATGTAGCCATCATGTTGAGAACCTTTCTCATTACAAATCATTAATGTACTCTTCATGCTTACTTCTGCTTATCTCTTGATTGCTTATGCGTGTATGCTGAACATTATTGGATCTAGAAGAAGAATTTGTTACTAGAGGGGAGTTTGGGATACCACCGTTCATTCATTAGGATGTCACTATGGAGTCTTTTCCATTAGGATACTACCTAGAATATCATCAATGAAGAGCATATCAATAGGGAGAACATCTCTTCCTGTAACTGCATCGGGAAGCACATCTTTTGAAATCTCATGGGGGAGCTATACCTCTACAACCCCATATCTAGAAAATAGAATACCCATACAAACAGGGGAGATCATCTCGACCCTCTTGTCACATCAAGGATCTCAATCTCAACCCGAAATCACATAGGGTCATCCCAACCCATCATATTGCCTCCTGATCTTCCCATCAATGACCCTGAATAGTCATATGGTAGAAAACCTACATCATAATCTAGCTTGGATGAGGTACCCAAATTAAAAAGAGGTAAGGATCACACACCTCCAAGCCTTCTCAACCCATTGGTCAAATGGGAAGGGCCAATCCCAACAAACCTTGTGGGTATGATGTCAACTAGGGTATACTCGACAACGAGCCAACGGTGGAGGAGATAATCGACTTGTTAAAATGGACAAGGATCACACACATACCCACGAGTGACATATAGGGAATACACCCTATTTACTAGAGTTCCCTCAACCCCAGGATTCCTTCACCTCAATTCCTTACCCCTATATCTCAAGCGGGGTAGGAAGAGCACTTAGTGTTATCGATCAACACTGCTCTCATATGGTATCTGCTGATTCCTATTCCTATAGGAAATCAAATAAAAAATTATGTTAGAACATACATAATCATATAAATCACAACAAGATACCATAACCATCCTCCATTTCATTGAGGTGTGAAACACGCATGGATACTATAATCATCCTCCCTCTCACGTAGGTATCAATCACAAGCCTCAACTTGTCTCAAACAACTGCAGTGTCTCAATTATAAATGGAGAGATCAAGACCCTAGCTATATGCATTTGGGATTCTATGTCATCATAGTGTATCCATGTATAACCTAGATCATACTTGATCAACTCTCTAAAGGAGCTTATACATCATGCCTCATAACTAGCCATGATAACGGCATTGTACCCGACCTTGGTTGTGATATGGACCTCTCGTCCAAGATATCATGGTATATATATCATATTAGGGCAACATATAAATGTGCTCATCAATATTGATCACAAACATCATCAATGCATCCATGCAACTACATATCATGGGAGAAACATCTCAACGAAATAAAAGATGTTTGGTGGAAATTTTAGGTGAAGCAGCTCAATCATGAATCTAATCATGTTCTATACACATCATATACAAATGGATGTTCAAAATAGAAAATTAATGCTTCAATCAACTAACAGATGCCATATCACATTCAATCAAAATTTGAACTTTAAATTAGAGTGTACAATATTTACATTACACAAAGACATTTCACCACTCTTGTACAATGGAATTTTCTTTCCCAAATTCCAAAAATCAACTTATCATGCCATGATACATCATTACAATATTCAAAATTCATCTCCCTTTTACTTATATTTTCAGAGGCTTATCACTTATCAAGGATGGATAATCAAATCCATAATCAACATCAAGATCATACCTTGGAACTCATTATCCTAACTTCACCAATTATCAGTAAAAAATAGACAAATCTGAATTAGGGATTTTGCATCACGCAAAAATATCTACAAACATAAAGCCTTAATAGGTAAAAATAACCAACCATACACAAATCAATGTTGTGTTAACACAATCAGCTCATCCAAGCTTAAAATTCAGTAAAACTATTATCAAAGTCATCAATTATTTCAACCAGAGTCAGGTAGCACACATATCAAATCTTGACTAAATACACCGTCAAGTCAACATGCCAATCATACCATTACATGTTTTTCATTTAACATGTTATCACAGACCATTTTCTTCATTAGATGTAATTCCATACACATCATGATTACGTCATGCATGTCCATACTACGTCACAACAACCATTGTGCTAGGAACAAGTAGGCCAATACAGATCCATACATATGTATACTCACATACGACACTGAAGCTAAATATTTCTTCATAACATAGTCATTTGGGAAAATCAATCATCACCAAATCAAATCATGTCACATCCAAATGTGCAATCATGGTAATATCTATAAATCCAGATATTTCTTAATCATTAAGCATCATGTCAAAAGTACCAAACACGGTTTATCAATATCAATAAGCCAAAATATGATGCACAGTCCTCAAACACAATGACATATCCATATGAATGTCTTGGTCACCTGCACACACAAGTTCTGTTCAAACATACAAACTTTCCTAGCCAAAAAATCTTACTGGCATCTGCAATACATATGCAAAACTGTCATATTCCAAGTGATCATATGATTTCATGTTTAATTCTAGCAATACCAGAAATTAGTTTTAAATGACAAGACAAATCATAGAGCAATGGATTCGGGGTATAGACCGAATTAATTGTACATAACTTCAATTATGTGTCTCTTAGGCATGGTCACATTTATGAGCCTTCCTTTTCATAAACGAGGGTCAAAAATTTTCTACGGATTAATCAATATCAAACACTCATAAATCATATTTCAATAGATCATAAACTGACAACATGAAAAATCATCTTTTAGGAGAGAGGTTCTCCCTCTGAATGAGAATCCACATCATTCATATCATCAACCTGTCTTTACAGGGATTAATAAATAACTGATCTATCATAAACACATATCTATAATTATCATCAATATCATGTCATCCATATTTCATCAAGGGTTGGACTCTAAAGATCAGGGCGACAGGATGATGTGACATCAAAACCTTAAAATCCAATAATAATACATCAAGTTCATCGCATGATATAACCACATATAGTCATAAATATATAACATAAATATCATAAATATGCCTTTATAATCACGGTTGCTAATACCATCCATATCATAATAAATAGGATCAAGTTAGGTTAATCGATAAACCAACAAGGTGAAATTGCTCTTTTCTATGAGCTTTCATCACGCTGATCACAAGTATTATCAATACCAAATCAATGAGGTAAACTTCCATAAGAGATCCAATAGATCTTATGTGTATTAAGAATCAAGAGTACCATCAATGAAAATCAGAATCAAGATCTAAAAACAATAGATGTTAGCCACACATTAAGTTATGCTACTATATCCATGATTGACAATCACATCAAGTACTATCACAGAATCAAGTGGATCATCACGATCAAATCATTCAATATCAGGTGCATCGTTCCATCATATGAAATATAAATCCAAATTACTCTTATATGCATGCATGCATGAGCTATCCAAGAAGTGAACATTATCAATAAAACATATGGCTTACCTAACCATCCAATGATGTAGCTGAATCATAACATAATATACCATGCATTACTTGTGCACCTTCACATAGGAAACTTGTAGTGCGGAAGTGATTCTTTAACGTTTTTGGATCTAGCCATCTTTCATTTTCCAGATTTGGTTGCATTTCTAGATCTACCCAAATTTCCTTCATTTCCCATTCTAGCTATATTTCCTACAATTCCAAAGATCCTCAAGAGGGATCTAATCATCACAACTCATCACAGAGGTTAAATATATCCAGGTGCTCAAATATACATGTAGGAAGTAATGACTAGAAACAACAATCATATAAATTTGATCCATTAGCATAAACAAGAGTAAAGGTCAAGGAATACTTATCTTCAATGAGAGATGATCCTATCCCTCTTGAACTAGCCTTCAAGAGTCAACCATAGATCATAAGGAAATGTTGCCTTCAATCAACAACTTTTTCAACAACCGGATCAACTGTCAAATCAATCCAAGTGCTTGAGCATCTTCACAAAGGCCATGCGAGGGTTTCATATACCAAATCTCAAAACTTTACCATAAACTAGGTTTTCTCTCAAACCCTTATCCAATAAATACCTAGGGTATTCTTCATACCCTAGTATTCTTTTAGGTCTCTACCATGAGTCTACTTGATTCCGTAGAAGTGTCTCCTTGGGGTGATCTCCATGGATTTTCTTCAACCAGCTTTGATACCATGTTAATTTTTCATCAACCAGCATTGGTCTTTACTTTGATAGTTACATTTCGATATTAACATGTTACATTCACCCCAAATAATTTTTCCATTGTACAGATCTATATATTTAACTATTAGAAAATGGACTATCTGGAAAGAACAACACCTCATCATCATCATCTAAACATCGGAAAGTAAAATATCAAAGGAAGAGAAGCATGAACACATAGAGACACTAGGATTGGTCAAAGACCAGGGAAAAACACATAATTGGAAAAACCCTTGGAAATTATTCTGCTGAGATATTCATTTAATGGTTTAGAAAAAAGAGTACAATGATCCATGAGTACACAAATTTACGATGCAGAAAACAAATAGCATACAAGCACTAAAACCATACCCTAAATTTTGCATGTAGGATACTGAATCTGAGAACTGAAATGCACTAACACTAGCTGTAGCAAACTGATGAACACGACTGATACTAAATGAGGATTGAAGATACTTCTCCAGCTGAAAAAAATAGATATGATCTACAAACCAACAGATCTATAATACTAAAACTTGAATCTAATAGATCCCCAAGTGATATCATCTCAAATGTCCTAGATATGAATCCAGGAGACTATTATTGACTTCTCTGACACAAATGTGACTGGACGACTGATATCTGAATGTACTGTGTAATCAACTAAAGACTAACCAAATCTAATTTTCTTAGAAACTCTCTTGGCCATGGCCTTAACATGCTCAACCCACGACTGAAGGACTTTGAGTCACTACCACAATGTTTTGTGCTCGCGGCTGAGGGTCAGAATACCCCAACACCCTGGCCATGCCCTGAAGCCATCATACCAGTGGCTTTGGCACATTGGCCACATGCACAACTAATATATATGAGATCTTAATGAAAATGTACTTGAGGGTTTGTAAATTTCAAGTGTTAAAATTGAGTGTTATGACCCTTTATATTAATTTTTTAAACACATAAAGCATGAATTTAAAACTCTAAAATAGCAAAAACAATAGAAAAATGAACCATAAAAATAACCACAACATACCAAGTGACAAAGGAGTTCACCCATCCTAGGATACATCTCCTTGGTTCAACTTCCAATGGCTTGGCCCTCTTTCATTAAGCTCAAAATGGTGATTCCATACTTTTGCAGTGCTCAAATGGCTTCAAAACCTCTTCCATCAGCTCCAAAACTTTCAAAAGTTCATATCTAGCCTCTTTCTGCTCCAAAATTGGCCAAAACCTGAAGAAGTTATGAGCCTCCCTAGTTTTCCTGCTAATTGCACCACAAATTCCCCAAAATCTGGACCAATCCTACAAATTCGCCCCATAATCCGCTAACTGAGCACCATTTTGGCAGAAATCTAGGTGAGATTTCTAGACAGTTAATTTGCTAATGACGCCTTAAACCCGAATTAATAAAAACTTAATGACAATTTTAAATTAATTTTTTTAATAAAATATTTCGGTGCTAAGGCCGCGCCCTTGGTTCTGCACTAGTGGTTGTATGGTGTCATATGGGGGGGCCAGGGCTAAGCCTTGGACCCTACCCCCAAACCTCTACCACATACACTTTAATTAAGGTTTGTCACATATATTTTAACAAGTAACATAGTGGCTCCACTGGCTAAGACTTGGTGCTGTTATGTGGGAGGTCATGGTGTCAACTCTATTGGAGGCTAATTCAGATTGAAAAAAGAAATTGGTGGCCCATGTGTTGCCATGTGGCGGCCTCTGGTTTGGCCACGTGGCATCATGTGGTTGGCAACCAACCAAACAATGAAAAAATACCAACCAACACCCATAAAATGTAGAAAAGTTGGGCGACCTGATTGGTCAACTCTGCCCAGTCAACCTTGACTAGTCAACCATGCCCAGTCTACTGTATGGGCTACTGACTGGGCAGCCTACACAATTTTGCCAAATTTTTACATGTTTGGGAAAACAGATAGAATGTGTTTCCAGGAGCATATGGTGTCATTTTTCCATGAAACAAGTTGCAATAGATTCACAACGATGAGATATATGCGGTCATGCATGTTCCATACCATTCTGACAACTTTACATTTTTAGCATAATTTTGAGCACTTGATCACTCCTCCCCATTGGAAGCTTTTGGACCCCAAAAGATTACTTTCAGTTGTTCAGTAGATGAGGGTATGGTTCCCTCATGTTTCTAATCTCAATCTATTTGGCTTTGCTTGGATTTTTTCCTTTGAGCCCCACACGAAGGTACTCCACATTCTCTCGTTTTGAGGACCTTGTTCTTATGTCAAGAATGGTGTTTTGCTATAGTTCATCAAGGTATTCAAGAGAAAAATCCTCAATGGAAGGAATATATACATTTTCTCCTTGATCTTCAATCAAAGGAGGCTCATATAACCTTAAGTTATCAACATTAACAACAACACAAATCTGCATATATGAAGGAAAATCCAAATTGAAGGCATTATCACCAATCTTTTCTAAAATTATGAATGTACCATATCGAGTTGGTTTTAGTTTTTTACCTTCTCCTTGAAGCCTTTTATTTTCTAATGTGAAGCCAAACTTCATCACTGACTTGGAAATTATGATCTACATGATGCTTATTGTGCCTTGTTTTGTACTTGAATTAGCTCTTTTCCAACCGTTCTTGGACTTGTTGATGTACCAATTGGATTTGTTCAATGAAATTTTAAATTTTTCTATATCACTATGAATATCAATAGCAACCTCCTTTCCAAAAGTGAAATAAAAATGATATTTATGCAAGTATCCCAAACATGCCTCAAATGGTGATGTTTGAGTTGAAGAGTGCTTGGCCCAGTTATAAGCATGCTGAATATAGTGCAATTCTTCATCCCACAACTTATGATTCTTGTTGCAATAATCACAAAGAAGATCTATAACCATCATTTTCACCACCTATGTTTGACCATCTGCTTTATGATGAAATGCTATACTCTTTTTCAATTTGGTGTCCATAAATCCCCACAATCTTGACCAAAAATTCCCAACAAGGCGAGAATCTTGATCACTAACAATGGATGTGGGAAATCCAAAATGCACCCAAAAATTTTGAAAGAATAACTGAGTAGTTTTTTCAACTGTAATTTTTTTTTTACATGGCATCAAAATAGAAATTTTTTTGAACCTATCCACAACTACAAAAATATAATCATGATTCCTTTTTGACATAGGAAGACCTCCAACAAAGCCCATAGAAATACTCTCCCATGGATGAGAAGGTACTGGAAGTGATGTGTATAATCCTAACTTTATATTGCTAGGCTTACTGACAACACATAATGAAAAACCTCTAATAAAACATGACACACTTTCAAGGATACGAGGCCAATAACAATACCTTTGTAGATGTGCCACCGTCTTACTTATATCAAAATGACTAGCAATAAGAGAAGTATGTTCCTCTCTTATAATGTTGACTCTTTCTCCCCGTGGAATACAAAGCTTACCAATATGGTACAAAAAGTTATCATGCATGTGATAATCCAATTCCTCTACTTGGTTTCTTGACTTAAAGTTGCATATACATCTTGAAAATCACTATCTAAAGCATGTTGTTCAACATAACTCTCAAGAAAAATAGAATTATGCTTAAGAATAATAGAAACACTAAATATAGACATAGAAAGCATGTCAACAAATTTATTGTAGATACCTTTCTTATACCTTATCATCAAGTGGAATTGTTGAAGAAAACCCATCCATTGAAAGTGCCTTAATTAATACAATTTTTTTTGTGATTTCAAGTATTGAAATCATTGATGATGTGTGTGAATGATTGTTTTCTTACCAATCAAGTAGTGTTTCCACTTTTTCATGTTGGAAATACTGAGAGGGGGGGGGGGGGGTTGAATCAGTATTTATTTCAATTAGAGCATTAGTTAATCTTCAATTATTATCAGTGTTTGTACAATGATAGCAGCAAACAAGAGGAACACAAATGCACACAATTTTTAAGGTGGAAACCCACTACGGGACAAAAACCACCTAATGCTTTTCTACTAATTCTTTTCAACTCCAATTGAAAATAAAGCTCCAACTTCCTAGAATCTAGAAAAGCATTCTTCTCTAGCTCCCACTGGATGGACGCTCCAACGCCCAAGATTCTTTAATAGTTAACTGAATGGATGCCCCAACACCCAATGAGCTACAACTCACCCTAGCACCACCCTACCACCCTATAGAAGAATAAAAGAAGAATGGACTCCCGTACCAGGGAAAATGGTCCACTTTACAATGATATAGAATGATGTAGAAGAAGAAGATATACTAGACCATAACCAAAATTTGACACAAACACCTAATGATGATCCTAGACCTCCCAATGCTGCCTCTTCAACCCTTGGTAGATAGATACTAGTACAATTTGTAAAATAATGTATTTACAATGACTAGGTACAATGATACCTTTACAATGATTGTATGCAGTGCTGCCCACTTGAAGACTTCATATGATGAACTTCTTGCTGCTGTTATGCACCTTGGATGCTGCTCTTTCATGCTACCCTCTTCTGCACCTTGCTTTTATTTTCTGCCGTAGAAAGTCTGGTCCTTTGCAACCCTTGACAACACATGATCTAGCTTTTTATTGCCTTCTAGGAGCTCGATATTGAATCTGGTGTATCTCTGTCATTTCAGATCCTCAATATTTGATTTTCAGTCTTGTAGTATTCCTCTGAATCATATTTCCAATGCCATAGGTCTGACCCAATTTGGATTCTTGAAGAGAGAGTTATACCCAATCTCTCACAATGCCCTAATTATGGACTGTTTCAGAAGAGCGTACTTGTACGGCATGCCACGAGTCATTTTTTATTTATTTGTTTTTAAAATTGATAGAGAAAACATTGCAGGCTCTGCTCTATCTGTCAATTTTTACAGAATTCCAATCCGATACTCAGAGAGAGAGTTATGACGATTTTACCAAGGTCACTTCTTTGAGATGAATTTCAGGAGCCTGCAAAAACCCTTACTTCCACAGATCATATCTCCAAAAATATTGTGCAACTTGATCTGAAATTTTTACTGTAGCTTCCCCAGGATTTCAGCTTCATCTCATAAAAATTTCAGCTTCTGAGCCTTCGTAGAAAAAACGTTAGAGCGAAAATTCCACGATGACCTATTTCAGATGGCCGAATCCCTTGCCTAAGGAGGAAATGAAGATCACAATATATATGAATGCTTAAGTTGAGAGGGGCTTAAAAAAGTGAACGTGGGAGGGATTTTAGGAGCATCAAAAATATTAATTATAACTTTTCAATGACCCATGCCCCAACCCCATGGGGTTTTAGCCCACTAACTGAGGTGCAAACTTCAAACATGAATATCTCTCAAACCATGAAGAATTACATGGTGTGCCATATATCAACGGAAACATCCCAACAAGTAGAAACTATCAAAAGCATTATTGACCCAGAATATATTAATCTGGTAGGTCAAAATTCCTATTCAATTTTGGGTTAGCCCCTGGTGCTGCTTGGGTTGACATCAATGACAACCGCTGATCAACAATCTCCCCCTTTGGCATTGATGGAAACACAAGTACTCCCCCTGTGATCATGACACCTCTTCCTACAACATTCTCTCCCCCTTTGACATCAATGGCAAAGGGTAACTCCCCCTGAAAACAACCATCCTGCAGACCTGTACACACTTCCACTTGCGCTGACACACAACCATCCTGCAGACCTGCACACACATCCACTCCCCCTTTATATTTTGAAAAAGGAAAATCTAATGAGAACTTGGGATAATCCCAAGCTTCTAGCGAAGATATTCCAATGCTGGCGAATATTTAATATGTGATTCTTTTGGTGCTGCTTGGAATCTTGCTACTTGTCCAACTGCTTGCATAACATCTATTCGGGAGGCTATTACATATAGAAGACTACTAATCATAGATCTGTACAACCTTTGATCCACATCATTAGATGAGTCATCTATGCTCAATTTGCAACCAAGTAAAGACATCTCAAAATCACTTTGCACCTTTGTAGCAAAATTCTTACTTAGTTGATCATCATTGCTACCAATTATTGTATCATCCTCTTTAGCTATTAGACATGCTTTAGTTTCTTCATCCAGAACATATATGTTGTTTAGAGCTCGACTTGCTGTAGCCACAATTTCACCATACACGCCTTTCCTGATTTCACATTTCGTGAAGTTGAATAGTATTGTGTGTCCTTGATCACACATTTTTCCAACACTAAGCAGATTGCGATTCATGTTTTCAACTAGTAGAACATTATTGGCTAGAAAATCTTTGCTTCCAAGAGTGACAGTACCTGATCCTATAACATTTGAAGATCCATAATTTCCAAAGGACACGGTTCCATCCTTCCTCTCTTTCAGAGATACAAATTTATTTCTATCTCCAGTCATATGCGTTGAGCAACCGCTATCAACATACCACACATCTTTGTTCTTTTGAGCCTTGAGAGCGAGAGCACAATTATCATTCTTCTTCTTCTTCTTCCATGTTCGTTCATTCTATGGCTTCGAAGATTCTTCTGGAGGATTTTCAAGTCTGCAATCTTTGGCTATGTGTCCAAAGTTTCGACATTTGTAACATTCAATATTATTTCTTAAATGTTCAAATCTATTGATATTTCGCTGAGCCCTGGGAGGTTCATATTTGACAGATCTCCTGGAATTGTATTCGTTCCTAGGGTACGTGTGACATTCTACAGCTTTATGAACAAATTTTCCACATGAATAACAGTAGCCATAAAAAATATGTTGGTACCTGGATGGAAATTTTCGTCGAGGAATTGTCTTCCAAGGTTGTTCTTGCGAATCTTGTCCAATGAAGTCTTCATGCATGTCAGATCTCATAGGTTCATTGTATTTTGTTGTAGAAGGTCTTGCTTCTTCTTCTTTGTAACCAATGCCAGTTTTGTCATTGTAATATCGTTGATTGTTGATGAGTTCTTCCAATGCCCTTGAGCTGTTGGCATAGTTTTGGATAGTTTTTCCTTTCTTCACTTCCTCACGCAGCGAGACTACTTCTGCTTCTAATTCTTCCCTTTCTTGGTTGCTTTCTTCCAACTTCTTTTGAAGTGACTCTTCAATGCATTTGTGTTCTTCAACTTCAATTTTGAGACCTTGAACTTGTTCTTCAAGAGTTTTGGAATGGATCTTCTCCGCCTTGAGATATTTTATAAGCTTGATTGCTTCCTCATAAAATTCATCTATGGTCCATCCTTCTTCTTCGTTGTTTGATACCTCTTGCTTATTGTGCTTGGCCATAAACAATACTCTCTCATTGGCTTCTTCTTCACTATCATTGTCTTCATCGGATGATGAGCTATCTTCTTTAGAGAGAAAGTTCCTTTTGGATCCTTGCTTGTTGAATTTCTTAAAGCCTTTCTTTCTTTTTGAGTTGCCATTACTGTTGTTTGGAAATTTTGCTGCAACATGCCCAACCTCATTACAGCTGAAACATATCAATGGAAGTTTACCTTTGAATTGTCCCTTACCAATTTGTAGTTTTCTCGTGAAGTAAGCATATTCTTCATCTGAGAGGCCTTCTTCATCATCTCCCTTTTCTTCACACTTGGAGGTGCATGTCTTTTCAATTGAAGGTTGTTTATCCTTATTGGTTTTCTTAGATGCAACGAACACCGTTTGTAGATGTGAAGTACCCTCTTCTTCATCAAGTCTCACTTCATATTCTATGAGAACTCCATGTAATTCCCCTTTGTTGAGTTTGTCCATATTTGCACTGTATTCTAAGGCCGATACCTTTGGGTTGAATCTCCCTGGTAACGTTCTAAGAATCTTCCGTATAATAGTCTTCTCAACAACTAGCTCTCCCAATCCTTCCAGAGTATTGGTTATTTCGTCAACGTATTGAAATTATGCAACAATATTGCAATCTTCTTTCATTCTGAGTTGCTCAAATTTTTCTCTATAGATTTGAAGATTTGCTTCTTTGACATTTGAGTCACCTGCATATATATTCTCAAGCTTGCCCCATATATTTTTGGTGGTTTTACAACCCAACACCTTATGATAATAAAATTCAATAAATCCACTGACAATAATATTCTTTGATTTTGCATCATTTACCAAATTCTTCTTACCTTGTTCATCCACGGTTGATGTAAATCCATTTTGAGCAGTGTCCCATACTTCGTAACCTTGCACCAAGAGATAGACCTCCATTCTTCCTTTCCAAAGTGCACAATTATTTTCATTGAATAGAGGTACACCATTCTTGGTATGCTCCATGACCTCCTTCTAGCTGTTAAACTGCTATTGAAGGAACCAAGCTCTGATACCAATTGTTGGAAATACTGAGAGGGAGGGGGGGGGGGGGGGGGGTGAATCAATATTTCTTTCAATTAGAGCATTAGTTAATCTTCAATTATTATTAGTGTTTTTACAATGATAGAAGCAAACAAGAGGAACACAAATGCACATAATTTTTAAGGTGGAAACCCACTCCGGGACAAAAACCACCAAATGCTTTTCTAATATTTATTTTCAACTCCAATTGAAAATAAAGCTCCAACTTCCTAGAATCTAGAAAAGCATTCTTCTCCAGCTCCCACTAGATGGACGCTCCAATGCCTGAGATTCTTTAGTAGTTAACTGAACGGATGCCCCAACACCCAATGAGCTAAAAATCACCATAGCACCACCCTACCACCCTATAGAAGAATAAAAGAAGAATGGATTCCCGTACCAGGGAAAATGATCCACTTTACAATGATATAGAATGATGTAGAAGAAGAAGATATACTAGACCATAAACCAACTTTGACACAAACACCTAATGACGATCCTAGACCTCCCAATGCTACCTCTTCAACCCTTGGAAGATAGATACTAGTACAATTTGTACAATAATGTATTTACAATGACTAGCTACAATGATACCTTTACAATGATTGTATGCAGTGCTGCCCACTTGAAGACTTCATATGATGAACTTCTTGCTGCTGTTATGCACCTTGGATGCTGATATTTTTATGCTACCCTCTGCTGCACCTTGCTTTTCTTTTCTGCCATAGAAAGTCTGGTCCTTTGCAACCCTTGACAACACATGATCTAGATTTTTATTGCCTTCTAGGAGCTCGATATTGAATCTGGTGTATCTATGTCATTTCAGATCCTCAATATATAATTTTCAGTCCTGTATTAGTCCTCTGAGTCATCTTTCCAATTCTATAGGTCTGACCCAATTTTGATTCTTGAAGAGAGATTTATACCCAATCTCTCACAATGCCCTAATTATGGACTGTTTCATAAGAGCGTACTTGTACGGTGTGCCGTGTATCACTGTTTATTCATTTGTTTCTGAAATTGATAGATAAAAAATTACAGGTTGTGTGCTATCCATCAATTTTTACAGCATTCCAATCCGATACTCAGAGAGAGAGTTATGACGATTTTACCAAGGTCACTTCTTTGAGATGAATTTTAGGAGCCTGAAAAAAACCCTTACTTCCACAGATCATATCTCTACAAATATTGCGCAAATTGATCTGAAATTTTTACCGTAGCTTCCTCAGGATTTAGGATTCATCTCATAAAAATTTCAGCTTTTGAGCCTTCGTAGAAAAAATGTTAGAGTGAAAATGCCACGATGACCTATTTCAGATGGCCGAATCCCTTGCCTAAGGAGGAAATGAAGATCACAATATATATGAATGCTTAAGTTGAGAGGGGATTCAACAAGTGAACGTGGGAGGGATTTTAGGAGAATAAAAAATATTAATTATGACTTTTCAATGACCCATGCCCCAACCCCATGGGGTTTTAGGCCATTAACTGGGGTACAAACTTCAAACATGAATATCTCTCAAACCGTGAAGAATTACATGGCGTGCCATATATCAACAGAAACATCTCGACAAGTAGAAACCATAAAAAGCATTATGGACCCAGAATATATTAATTTGGTAGGTCAAACTTTCCATTCAAATTTGGGTTAGCCCCTGGTGCTGCTTGGGTTGACATCAATGACAACCGCTGATCAACATTTCACACTTTTCACCAATGCATACAACTCCTTCTTATATGTAGGATAATTAATCACTGCACCATTAAAATTTTCTGAATGAAAATAGATGGGCTTACCATGTTGCATGAGGACTGCACCCATGGCATAGTCACTAACATCAATATGAATCTCAAATGACTATCTCATGTATTGAAGTGGAAATATTAGGGCTGAATTGATCTTTTATTTCAATGCATAAAATTCCTTTTGTTGTTTACCTCCTCATAGGAATTTGGCCTACTTCACACTTGTCAATGCATGCAATGGAGCTGCGATAGAAGAGAAGTTAGCAATAAGCTTCCTCCAATATTGGGCTGCTCCCAAAAAATTCTTACCTCTGTCAGTGTTTTGGGCTTTTGGAAATTCAAAATTACATCAACCTTGGAGGGATTTATTTTCAATTCACCACCTCCAACAATCTGACCCAAACACACTAAAGACGTTTTTCCAAACTCACACTTTGACATATTTAAAAGCAATTATTTTTTCTTCAAGACATCAAGTATCTTTTTGACATGCATGGCATGTTCTTCACGAGATTTACTAAAAATAAAGATGTCATCTAAGTACACTATCACAAATTCATCTACACATGGCCTCAATACATAATTCATCACATGCATAAAGGTATCAAGAGCATTGCAAAGACCAAAAGACATAACTAACCATTCAAAGAAACCTTGTTTTTTTTTGAATGCTATCTTCGATATGTCACCTTTAGCAATTCTAATTTGATGATAGCCACTCCTAAGTCCAGCTTAGTAAAATATTTTTCATCTTTTAATTGCTCAAGTAAATCATCGATTCTAGGAAGTGGGTAATGGTTCTTTAGCGTAATTTTTTTGAAAGCACAGAAGTCCACACACATGCACCATGTTCCATCCTTCCACCAAAACAATAGGTGACTTGCATGGCGAAGTACTTGGTCTGATGATCCCTTTGTCCAACAACTCTTGAATTTTCTTTTCAATTTCTGCACTTTCCATCACTAACATACTATACATGCCAACGTTTGGAAGAGGAAAATATTGCTACAATTGTATTTCATGTTGGATCCCCCTCTTGGGAGGCAATCCTTTTGGCTCCTAAAACATCTCATCATATTGGTTAACAACCTCAACCAAATTAGATTTTAATATTGAGTCACAACCTTGAAAAGCTTCATTCTCAACATCATTCTTTTGTTTGACCATTAAAAGCAAAAAATTATTGCTAGAGTTAACGAGTCTCTTCATTTGTCCAACATTTATAAGTGAAATATTTAGTTTTTTTCGATGTGCTCTAAAAATGTACTCAATACCATATTTGAACAAGTGATACTTGGTTTCATGGCAATGAAAAATATCTTTCCTATCATACAAATATGGGCTTCCCAAAACAATTCCGGAAATATCAAGTGGAACTACACCAAGTTCAAATTCATCAAGAAAGTTTTTTGTAATTGCAAATATGAGTATACATTTCCTCGTAACTTGCAAGTTTGCATTATTGCATATATAACCTAAAGAATAAGGTCTTGTATGAGGAATGGTCTCTAAATTTAACTTCTTGAAAAATTCTTTCGAAATCAAATTTTCTTGTGAACCACTATCAAAGAGTGTATCAATTTTGGTGTGCTTTAAAATAACCCGAATATGGAAAAGTTCAATTATATTTTTCTCACCATGAGTATCATTAGGAAAACTTAAAGAGCTAGTGATTGTTATTTCATTACCTTTCATTTGTTGGACATTGGGTTCAACGCTCTCCGTGTGTTTCACGACATGGACTAACCGCCTCTCGTGGATCCCAACTCTGGAAATTGTAGCAGAGATTAATGCCTGTGGGTTTTGGTCTAACAGAAATCGTGATTCCAACAAGTGGTATCAGAGCGACAGGTCTCGAGTTCAAAACTCACCCAGCTCACGTTGGGGGGAGATTGTTGGACATTGGGTTCAATTCTCCCCGTGTGTTTCACGACATGGACTAACTGCCTCTTGTGGATCCTAACTCTGGTGATTGTAGTAGAGACTAATGCCTGCCGGTTTTGGTCTAACAAAAACCTTTATTCCAATAAGTGGTATCAGAGTGACAGGTGTCAAGTTCAAAACTCACCCAGCTTGCGTCGGGGGAGATTGTTGGACATTGGGTTCAATGCTCCCCATGTGTTTCGCCACATGGACTAACTGCCTCTCGTGGATCCTAACTATGGAGATTGTAGTGGAGATTAATGCCTGCAGGTTTTGGTCTAAAGGCAATCGTGATTCCAACATCATTCCCATTGTTGTGATCTTTGTTTCATATCCTGAATCAGAGAATAAGTCATGTTGTGTAGTTGTAGATATCTTTTGCTTCCATTTGTTGTCAAAATTATTTGGTTTTATCTCAGGATGAAGCTTCCAACAATGATATTCATCATGACCCTCTTTGGAACAATGTTTGCATGTTAATTTCTCTCCTTCCTTCTTGACAGATGCATTCTTCTTTCCTTTCCCTTTGAACTTACTCTTACCTTAGTCTCCACTTGTGAATGGCTTCTTGCTATCCTCTTCTGAAATGTTTTTCCCTCTTGCTTCAAGGTATGTTTCCTAAACGAAAAACTCATCTAAAATTGTAGGATTAAACATAAGGATAGTATGCCTTAAATAACTATGTAAACCCCCAATATATTTCAACAAAATGTCTTGTGAATTCAAGTTTACACCTAATATCAAACACCTTCTTTTAAATTATTGAGTGTAACTTTGCACACTTTGACCCTTTAGTTGTCTAAAATTATGCCAATCCATAATAGCCTTTTTCATATAAGCTAATGGATAAAATTTCCTTCTAAATGCAGCAATAAAATCTATCCAAAAGGTTGAGACCTTACCATGATTTTTCATATCCTCTTGTGTTTTGGCTTCCCACCAAATCAAAGTAGCACTTTCAAACATTAATAAAGCCAATTGAATCTTTGTTTCATCATATTTTATGTTCTGAATCCTGCAATAAACTTCAAGTCGAAGAACCCAATTATCAAGTCTTTCAACATTCACTTCACCATTATACATAGGTAGTTCGAATTTGATATCAAGTTTTCATAAGGGTGTTTTACCATGCACCCTTGGGGTATGTGGATGTATTTGAGTAACAGTGGATGTGGAAGAGGAAGAAGATGAAGGTGTTGATGGAGGTGAAGATGGTGGTGTAGAAGAGGGTGGTTTATCACCATTTCCTTTTGAAGGCTTGTCATCATCTTCTCATTTTCCTCCAGAAGAACCCTTTCCTTTTGAAGGCTTGGAACTTTCACCCCGCAATATTGAAGTTCTCTCTTCATGGAGAACCTTCACCATTTCATTCATGTCAAAGAAATATTTTTTGAAATTATTTTATTCATATGACATATCATCGGCTCCTCCTTCACGTGACATGCTTGCTGAAGCTTCAACTATAATTTGATGAATAATTTGTGGTGGCGATTCTAACAAATTTTCTCTCCTTTTCCTTGACCTAACTTGAGGACTTGAAACCACAATATTTCCTTCTCCTCTCTTGAGCTTCAACCTTGTAAGCATAAAAAACACTTGCAAGCAATTAAATCCTCACAACAACAAAGAAAACCTAAGCTCTGATACCAAACTTGATCTATATGAGATATTAATGAAAATGTGCATGAGGGTTTGTAAATTGCAAGTGTTAAAAAATGAGTTTTATGAGCCTTTATGTTAAATTTATAAACGCATAAAGCATGAATTTAAAATTTTGAAATAGAATAAATAACAGACAAATGCACCAAAAAATAACCACAACACCATAAATGATGAAGGAGTTGACCCATCTTGGGCTATGTCTCCTTGGTACAACTTAAAATGGCTTGGGCCTCTTTAATTATGATAAAAATGGTGATTACATACATTTACAATGCTCAAATGGCTTCAAAACCTTTTCCATCAGCTCCAGAATTGTCAAAAATTCATGTCTAGCCTCTTTCTACTCCAAAATTGGTAAAAATTGAATAAGTTATGAGCCTCCCTAGTTTTGTTGTTCCCTAGTTTTTTTGTGAAGACAATCCCATTTGTGGACATAGGTGATCTCTCTTGCCCTAGAGTGGGTCTAGAAACTTACGAGACTATCTAATGAACATTTAAAGCAGGATGAGAAAGGGAAAAGGTCCTACCTCTTCCTGATGTTGCACTCAACTCTTTGGTGAAGGCCTTAATCCACAATCCTTTAGGCTCGATATTCTCTTCTAGGGGCATTCAAATACCTACATGTGATAAAGAGACAACAACAAATGTGATGCAATACAAATCATATATTCAACATCAACTACCTAACATATCAAGGAGCATTAGGCTACTTGTATGGATATCCAAACAAATATAGAAAGTGAAACACCAGATGTATTATTGATAATATAAAAGAGGAAGATTACAAACATGGCCTTGATGTTGGAGGCCTCCCTTTGGTGTAATCTCAGTTCAAACTGATACTCTTCAAGCGATCCTTCTCCTGAATGGAAATTTAAGCATTAACACAACATGAATATGCAAAGGATTAATGATCATACCATCCCAAAAATGACCAACCAGTAGTGGAGGGATGGGGATCAATTTATAGGAAGGGACAGGGAGTTAGGAGCCCATGAAAGAAGGATGAAGGTCCAATTTTCAATGGATAATCCCCTATTGATAAGATCAAGAGTGCCAAATGAGATATCTCGACCATATCTCCACCAAACAAGATCCATATTGCTGTCTTGTAAACTTCTAGAGGTCGAAGCTTCTCCTCCATTTTAGGAAACACTGTCAGAAAGGGTTCAACACGGTTTTTCCAATCAAAAGGGAACTAACATCTCTAGGCTAGAATGGGTAGCCTACGATTAGCACTGGCATATAACTGGAGAAAAGCGCTGAGCCAGAAATTTAGGGTTTGAGTTAAGCTTCCCCAGGAATTCTTTAAGGCAACTTTCTTTTAGTCTTTACAGGATATCTTGATGTATTTTTCCAAGGTGGATATAATGCACAATATTCATCATAGGGAACTTCAGGATTGGGGATGGGAAGAGGAACATGGTGAAAAATTACTGTGTAATAGTGCCAGTGCATGAGCTCCTTCCGATGTACTTATGTGAGCCAAAAAATAAACATAGACGAAATAAAATGATGCGATAAAATCATAGATCACTTGAGAAAGTGTACAAATGAGCTTGAGGTCACTGAGCTATTTATAAGTTTGTGAGTGATCGCTTGGGGCTTTGACCGGATCAACATGCGGTTAGGCCAACTCATACAATATTAAATTAATTCATAACTTAACTTCTGCTTAACCAATTGGGGCGATCTATAGGTCGATTTTGATCCTCCTGAAAACAATAATATAATTAAATTATTATCTTGATCATCTAAGTTGTCCACAATGGAATTTTACCTTAGTTTCAAAAATTAACAAGTAGTGCCTCTGAGGTATCTCAGCAAATTCTTTTCTACCTTTGAAAAGAGCTTGGTAGGCTTAACCATAACTTGATTAATATGGTTAACCGCATAACATATGTATGGTCGTGTGTTCGCCAAATACATGAGTGAACCACAAGCTTCCTGTGAACAACAACATCTACTACTTTGCTTGAAGTAGCATCCTCATTCCTGCAACTTCCTACTAGAGGAGTCTCCATGGGTTTGTTTCCCTCTATGTGGAACTTCCTCAAAATATATTTGGCATACTTTCCATGAGATACAAATAGCTCCCCATCTCTTTTCCATATTTCCAATCCTAGGAAATAGTGCAAGAGCCCCATGTCCTTCATCTCAAATTCTATTGCAAGATCCTCTTTGCAAGACTTGATGAGCTATTCATCATTGTTACTATCAAATCATCAACATAAAGTAAAATTACCAAAAGCTTACCTTATACCACTATATGGTAAAGGTTCACGTATTCTTCACTCTTCGTGAATGCTAACCCGGTGAAACAACTATCGATCGTAGTGTACCAAGCATGAGATGATTGCTTCAGCCCATACAATGCTCTCTTGAGTATGCACACATATGAATCTCTATCCAAGGTCTCAAAACCTTCTAGCTTCTCAATGTACAGCTCTTCCTCAATCAACCCATTGAGTAAGGGTGTCTTTACATCCATCTGATGTATCTGTGATCCCATCTGCACTGAGAGTGCAAGGATGTATTTGATTGATGAGTACCATTGCGACCGGTGAAAAGGTCTCATCATAATCAATCCCCTCCACCCGAGAGAACCATTTGGCCGCAAATTTGGCCTTGTGTTTCTCCACACTCCCATCTACTACCTACTTCAGCTTGTAGATCCACCTAAATCCTACAACTCAATTCCCCTTTGGTCTTGGGACAAATTTCCATGCACTATTTCTAATAATGGAGTCATACTCAACCATGGCATCAACCAAAATTGGTTGCTGCACTACTTCCTCAAAAGAGGATGGATATATCTCTACACCTTCGCTCATAAGAGCCATGTAGCTAGTGTACTGCTTTAGGGACCTTCTCTACACTGTGATGTGGGTGCTCCCACACTCTCTAGCATTAAGCGAAAATCTGTTAGCCTCTTTGGTGCACTTCCTTCTATATCGCAGTGTATCAAGCATGAGATGATTGCTTCAGCCCATACAATGCTCTCTTGAGTATGCACAGATATGAATCTCTATCTAAGGTCTCAAAACCTTCTAGCTTCTCAATGTACACCTCTTCCTCAATCAAACCATTGAGTAAGGGTGTATTTACATCCATCTGATGTATCTGTCATCCCATCTGCACTGAGAGTGCAAGGATGTATTTGATTGATGAGTAACATTCCGACCGATGAAAAGGTCTCATCATAATCAATCCCCTCCACCTGAGAGAACCCTTTGGCCACAAATCTGGCCTTGTGTTTCTCCACACTCCCATATACTGCCTACTCCAACTTGTAGATCCACCTGAATCCTACAACTCAATTCCCCTTTTGTCTTGGGACTACTTTCCATGCATTTTTTCTGATAATTGAGTCATACTCCTCAACCATGGCATCAACCCAAATTGGTTGCTGCACTACTTCCTCAAAAGAGGATGGATATATCTCTACACCTTCGCTCATAAGAGCCATGTAGCTAGTGTACTGCTCTGGGGACCTTCTTTGCCTGCGCTGTGATGTGGGTGCTCCCACATTCTCTAGCATTGAGAAAAAATATGTTAGCCTCTTTGGTGCACTTACTTCCATATTGAGATGTCTTACATGAGTGGGTGGTTCCAATCTTTGCACATATTCTTGTGGCTGCTCCACATCTTGAGGTTCTTATTTTGTAGCCAAGAGTTCCTCAACTTCATGCAACTGTACCTACATATCAAGGAAAATTCACATGGCCTTCTCTTCATCGAATTTCACATCTCTTTTGACCACTATCATCCTATGTGTTGGAAAGTACACTCGATAGTTGTGAGGTGTATCAGTGTACCCCACAAATATGCCCAACTTAGTTGTTGGCTCTAGCTTATTCTTGGCATCTTTGGTCACATGGAAATAAACTGATGAACCAAAAATTTTAAAATGCGACACATATGATTTCTTACCTGAAAAATCTTCCTCTGGTGTACACATTCCAAGTATCTGATGAGGACTTCTATTTTGCACAAATATTGATGTATTACATGCTTCCGCACATAGATGAAATGGTAGGCCCTGATCATGCAACATAGATCGTGTGGCTACCACAATAATTTTGTTCTTCCTTTTTGCAACCCCATTCTGCTATGGGTAATGAGGTGCTATCAATTCCCTTATAATTACTTCTAAAGAACATAATTTCTTGAATTTGTTAGAGACATATTCTCCACCATTTTTTCTCCTCATATCCTTCAACTTCTTCCTTGTATATTTCTCGATAAGTGCCTTGAAATCGAAAAACTTGAATAACGACTGAAATTTTTTTTGCATGAATACAATCTAACACTTCCGAGAAAAATCATCTAACATAATACCTATGTTTTGTTGTGGCCCGCTGTCAAGAAAGGTCCACACATGTTTGAGTGAACTCTCTCAAGGATCACGCTTGCTCGAATTTCCTTATCATGAAGTGTGGATTTGATATACTTCCCCAATATACACCCTTTTCATGTATCTCACTGCTCAAGTGCACCCTTTGGAATTCCTATAGAAATTTGTTGCGTGATTTTCAAAGTGCCATGGTGCAGATAGCCCAATATCCTATTCCATAACTCACTGATGTATCGACTCACCTTCTCTGCTTTCATGCTCAAGGAAATAAAATATTCTACATCAAATTTGTAAAGGTTATTTACTTGAACCCCAATCTTCTTCACCTGTCCCGTGGCTTTGTGATAAAGAGACACCTTTCCTTCACTTAATATTACATCATAGCCATGGTCTTCCAACATAGCAAAAAAAAATAAGATTCTTCTTTAAACCAGGAACATAGAGAAAATGAATCCCCCCTGAAAGGTAACTGCACCTATGCCGGTAGCACTATACCTCCTATCATCTCCCATATCGATGTGCATTTGGAGATACTTCTCATCCAAGTTACTAAAGAATTATTTGTTGCCAGTCAATGCAACGAAAATACACTATATAAGTACCAAACATAACCCATCACTGATGACACCATGCATGTAATGAGGGTGAAATCCAACTCGAAGTGTGAAGCAAGTGCTTTAGCTACCACTCCTCCTGCGGGCTTCCTTCCGATATTCTTGAGCAGAAAATTTGTAGCATAGTGTCCAAGCTCATGAAAATGAAAAAGATTTACCTTTGAAAAGTCTCTCTTCTTTCCTGCTTGGCTGGAATATGATTTGGAATGGGACACCTTCCCTTTCCATTTCTTTGCCTTTCTAGCCAAGGCTTTTTTCTCCTCCTCATCAATCTTTGATGAGAATCCATATCTGGTGTTATGCCGAATCTCTTCTTGTACCAAGTCATACCACAATCACTTCCACTCTCGTAGCTTCTTCCTCCCATTCATTAAGTTCTGGTAGCTATGCCAGCTCTTGGGAAGGCCTAGAAGTGTTAGTCTCACCAAATCATCTTGGGAAACTGTCACCCCAACACTTCCAAGCTCATCTCGACATTGAGTGAATTTCGTCAAGTATTTTGGAATCATGTCACCCTTCTCCATTTTGATCTTTCTAAGCTTGTCCTTCAGTGCCAACTTCCTGTGGTCATTTATATTCTAAAACATATCTATTAAGGCCTTACACATAACATATTGATTTTCCTTTCCATGGAGGTTTGATACAATATGATCTAGATCTCCTTCTAACAAAATCCTTCTCGCCTTTGCTAAATTATTCTTCCATGCATCAAGAAGTTGAGCATATGTTGCTGTGGGTTGGGGAATATCACTGTTTATGAATTATTTTAGTCTTTTTTCCTCCAACACCACCTCCATCCTATCCTTCCATGCTATGTAATTTGAACTACCCTCAAGGGAATATTTGAGACTCAATCCAGAGAAAAACATTTTCATATGCTGTTGTTGCTGAAGAATAAATTTACAATTTCGATTATCCTATTCAAAAAAAACTTTGGTTCTTCTCTTCTATAGTGATTCATGCTCTGATACCATGTAGAAATATCTAAATAGTTTCAAATGATATTGTAATGTACTAAAACAAAATACTGAATAAATTCTACAAAGTGCGGAAACCAATTACAATCACACAATCACATAAACAAGTAAGAGAAATAATTTCAATCGCACAACACAAAGATGTATCTGGGGAAAGCCTCAGCTAAAAACCCCATTATTTGCATATTGCATAAAGTCAAGAACATGAAAAAATACAATGCTATTTCCCTTCCTAAGAAACCTATGCACTCTGCTGAATGTCTCATTCTTATCTAAGAAATTTTGGTCCAATATTTAACCACTTCCTTTCCTTTTCCTGACCAACCATGCTCACACATTCCTAGGATAATTGAGCCCCTATTAATTAGGGAATTCCCAACAATATATTGTGCAATACATCCAATGCATCCCGATGTCCTCATGCATGGCCTATACAATTTTCTAATTGTACAACTGATACATATCTTCCCTTTAACTCCAATCTTAACTGGGCCTTCCTTAGAAATGACATGCAGCAAATATTTATAACTAATTATCAATTATCTAATTGATCATTGCATTTGAATTAAAACAATTTTAATTCACTGGACCTATCACTAGCTCATCTCTCATTTAGAACTAGTTAAACGGATTTTAACTCAAATAATTGAGTTAACTAATTAAAACTCAAAATAAAATGCAACTGGACCCCCTAAAGCTTAGAGATAACTCTACATGCCTCCAATTTGACCCCCAAATCAAATAGACTGAGCTAACTAAGTCTTCCTGACAAGCTATCATGTGATGTGGAATTGCAATTTAATTCTAACTTAACTAAAGAAAATTAAATTAAAATCCCCCTTGGGGTGCCATTCTTGTTGCCAATTTCAACAGATGAAGGATAAATAAGAATAGGTTATTTTTTCTAGTTGCGACTATTTATCTCACAAATTATCCCCTATCTACATGTCAAGAAAAGTAAAATTTCTCCTAATTTTTTTCAACATATTCCATAAACATCTTGATAAATTTCACAATCTTTATCATTGATTTTTTGTTTTTTTTTCTCACTCTCACCTAAGCTAGTTGATCCATCTAGAATACCAAATCCTAAGTACACATAACACATGGATGCCAATAAACTCTTAACCCCTAATGCATCAAACCCTAATCCCCCATCTGTGAACCAATTATAAAATAAGGCGTGGTGTCCAATTTTTTGGGTTGAGGAAAGTTTCCATCGACACCAAACTTGTGGCCTCTAAGTGAAATAAATAAAGAATATGGCATAATGATGAAGGAAAAATAAGAATAGGTTGTTTCTTCTGGTTGTGAGTATATATCTCACAAAGTGTCTCTTTTTCTAAATGTCCAGAAAAATAACAAATTTTCTATGCTTTTTCAACATATTCATAACCATATTAATAAATTGCACAAGCTTCGTCATTGATTTGTTGTCTCTGTTTATCACTCTTAGTTAAGTTGTATTTGTAGTTGTGTTTTCTGCCTTCATTTTCCTATATTATATTTTTAAAAGTTGGATCATTTAAAGATTTTTTATATACACTAATATTACTTGATTGTTTGTAATTGTAATGAAATAATGCCCTAGGGAAATCGCCATGGATTAGGATGACATGGAAGTTATAAAAGAGCATTTTTAGGAACATGGGGTGAATATTGAATATCAAGTTAATGATCCTATGGAAGAAGAAGATGATGCTAATAATACAGCTGAAGGAGAGGGGACAAATATATTGATCTAGGAGATATTTAATAATGTTAGAATGGATGGTGATGACAACCAACTAGATGGTGTTTTTGATAGACCTCTAATTGAGAAGGCAACAAAGCCTCTTTATGGAGGCTCCAAAATAAGTCTTCTCTAGGTGATATATATTGCTACTAGTGAACTTAAAGGTTATGAATGGCTTGTCAGACACTTGTTTCACACAACTCCTAAGTTATGTAATATATTTTGTGACTTTTAGTACTTGATGATAAAGTTTTTTTTTCTCCTCTATTTTTATTGTTAATTGATCATGTGTAAAATTTGGGTGAAATATGTATGATTAATATTCTTTATATTAAGCAATATTTATTTTTTAATTATGTATTAGATCATTAGATGAATTTATATTACCATTATCAAATGTTTTACCTTACACATACCAAGATTTACATGGCATTATGAAATACATTGGAATGGAGTATTAAGCTATTCATGCCTCTCCTAATGATCATATTATGTATTATGGAGAATATGCGTTGAAAGAAGAATTACCAAAATTTCAAATTAGTATATATTGAATCGATAAAGCAACAAAAATTGTACCTCACAAGGTTCTTTGTTATATTCCCATAATTCCACATTTGTGGTGATTTTTTAGGTGCAAAATCATACCATAATTTATGAATTACCATGAAAAGAATAGAAGTAAAGATGTTGTTCTTAAAATGTCAGAAAAAGGATCTACATTTAAGAATATAGAGGATATATGGCCACATTTTAATGATGAACCTCGTAATCTTAGGCTTTCATTAGCAGCTGACGATGTTAATCCATTTGGTGAGCTCAAATCTACTTACTTGGTGTGGCATGTTGTTGTTATAAAAAATACCACTCCTTCGTGGCTGTCAATAAAGAGGGAGCACATGATGTTGGAAATGATTGTTTGAGGTAATTGTTTAGAATATTTTTTTTCAACCCGATAACATATCAATTTTCTTGTTTGTTTCATAAATATGTCTTATATGTTTGATATTTATTTATTTATTTATTGATATATGTAGTAATTATGTACTATATTCTTAATTGACTAGGTAAGTATCGAGTCAAAGATATGAATGTATATATCGATCCTCTTATTGATGAGTTACTAGAGTTATGGAAGGGAATCACTATGTATGGATGGAAAGATCCAAAATGATGTAAAGGATCCAAGGCCTCCATGGCTCAAGAGAAGGATAAATCACATAAATTGAAGTCACCTAATGCCAAATATGAACGCACCAACTAAACTCAGCCTCATGTGGAGTCATCTCAACTCTTAGTAGAGGAAGCTCATCCTTTGATCAATGTGGAAAGATACTTAGCCATAATTTTGAGTGGGCACAAGTGTACCCATGAATAAGATCACTCAGGCAGTGACAAGGAAATGAAAAATATGTCATAGCATTCAACAAAGGAAGCGTCTTAAGGAAATTTCATTTCTTTCTCATCTATATGTGTTCCTAGTAACTCCTCGTAACAGATAAATATCTAGAAGAGAAGAGGAAAGAAGAAAAAATCCATGAACAATTATCGTAATTGAATCCAAGGAGGAAAATGTATCACTATGTAGTGTGTTTATGAAAAGATCGATGTAATTTAATGTTCATAACTAATACAAATTGATTTACAAAAATAAATAAAATAAAAACACATTGCTATTCTCAAATTCAAATTCGAATTATCATAGTGTAATTAATCTTTGGGCACACAACTTTGTCTGCTTTTTAAATGACCAACATACCAATAAGTTAAATATGCAAAGCCAAGTAGTTAAATTTCAATACTAAAGACTGTTTTTCAAATGACCAACATACCAATAAGTTAATATGCAAAGCCAAGTAGTTAATTTTCAATATTAAGAATGACAACAGTGAGAAAATAAAATTGAAAATTAACTACTCGACTTTGCATATTAACTTGTTGGTATATGTCACTCGAAAAAAAGAAAATAATTGTGTGCCCAAAGATTAATTCTACCATAATACCTTGAATTTGAGAATAAGAATGTGTTTTTGTTTTATTAACACAAAGTTGTGTGCCCAAATATTAATTCCACCATGATTTGAGAATAACAATGTGTTTTTATTTTATTAACACATATTATTGCTATTTTCTACTTATTATCTTGCATGTAATTATGAACAAATCGTTAAGTTGATCCAACATCTCACTTTTTCAATGTAACATGAGTTTTTTTTTATTGAATTTGCATTCACTTTGAATTGATACTTTTATGAAAAGAATGCAATATTTAACGTATATATTTATTTATTATTAATATTATTATTTTCATTTTTCTCTATAATAATAATAATTAATTTTAAAAATTATATTCAAATTGGAAATTAATTTGGCATGTAAGACTTTTTTGTTTATGGAATAAAAGACCCACTCTCATACCTTTTTTCTTTTTTTCAAATAACATATTTTATTTTATTTTATTGTTTTGATTACATTTTAATTCACTTTATTAGAATTAAAGCTTTTAATGAAAACATGCAACATTTATTGAATATATTCATTCATTTATTTATTATTATAAATTTTTATTTTTTTATTTTATTGTAATGGTTTTTAAACTTCTGTGGTTATTGTTATTTGCAGAATCCGGATTATCCACAGTATCATAAAACATTGGTCGACGTTTCAAATCCCAACAGGAATCCATCATCAGGACGAGAATGAAGAATGAAAGAAAGTCACAAAGGGTCAAGGTATAAATAGTGGAGGGAAATGATGTTTGAGAAGAACCAACAATAGATAACAATCTAATTTAAATAAATTATTTTAATTATAATAAATTTTAATTTTTTAAAAATTTTAATAACTAAATTTTTTATAAATATTTAAAGTTTTAATTTATTAATTTTAATTTTAAAAACCCTAAGTGCTTAAATTATTTAAAGTTTTTATAATAAACCCTAAGACTTAAATTAATTATACTAAACTAATTTTATTAATTTTTATTTAATCTCTATTTTTTTTTTTTTTTTTTTTTAAATTTTTTTATTTATTTAATGTCTAAAATTTTTTATTTTAAGGTCTTAAAATTTTTTGTCTATTTTTTTTTACTTAATGTCAAATGTTTTTTTTTATTAATTTTAACCAATGTATGAATTCTATGACTAAAAATATTTTAATTACCCCAAGGTATTTAATCCCTAACCTAAACTTTAACCTAAAATAGAATGTACCAATTATTTTAATTACCCCAAGGTATTTAATCCCTAACCTAAACCTTAACCTAAACTAGAATCTATCAATCATTTTAATTACCCCAAGGTATTTAATCCCTAACCTAAACCTTAACCTAAACTACAATCTACCAATTATTTTAATTACCCCAAGGTATTTAATCCCTAACCTAAACCTTAACCTAAACTAGAATTTACCGATTCCAGTTTAGATTAAGGTTTAGTTTAGGGATTAAATACATTGGGGTAGTTAAAATATTTTTAATCATAGAATTCAGACATTGGTTAAAATTAATCAAAAAACTTTAGACAAAGTAAAAAAATTTTTTAGACCTTAAAATAAAAAAATTTAGACATTAAATAAAAATAATAATTTTTTTTAAGAAATTAAATAAAAATTAATAAAATTAGTTTAGTATGATTAATTTAAATCTTAGGGTTTATTATTAAAATTTTAAATAATTTAAGTACTTACGGTTTTTAAAATTAAAATTAATAAATTAAAACTTTAAATATTTATAAGAAATTTAGTTATTAAAAATTTTTAAAAATTAAAATTTATTATAATTAAAATAATTTATTTAAATTAGTTTGTTATCTATTGTCAGCTTCTCTCAAACATCATTGCCCTCCACTATATCTTGACCTTCTGCGACCTTCTTTCATTCTTCATTCTCATTCTGATGATGGATCCCTATTAGGATTCGAAACGTCAACCAATGTTTTATAATATTGTGGGTTGTTGGAACACCTAATCCTACATGGGTAGTTGTGGAATGCGAAAAGTCACAATGGAGTCCAAGTGACCTTGGAATATGAAACCAAGAGTCACACCATTGTACTATAAATGTACATCATGTATAATGGAAAAATAAGAAAGCCTCACGCTTATCTTTCATTGTGTGTTGAGTCTCTTGTATGTGTGTTTATTTTCCTCATACACCATGTGTGTGCTTAACATGGTGTTTAACATGGTATCAGAGCGGGCGATTGCTGGCCCTGCTCCAATTTGAGTGAGCCATTTGTGTTTATGGCCTGTGCATATCTGCAAAATTCTTGACATTTTTGCAGCACTCAGAGTTTCTGCAGCAGTCATTTTGCTGCATTCAAAAGAAGCAGCATTCAGAAAGGTGTTTTGAAGAAGAGCAGCATTGGTTTGAAGAAAAACAACATTGTGCATCTGAAGGTTGATTTCTTCCTGCAATTTCTGCCCATTAATTTCTACATTTTGGAGAGTTGTTGGAAAAATTGCTTAAAGTTGATTCCTGAAGAATTTTATGAGTTTTTAGTGGAAAATATTTTTGAGTATTGTTAAATTTTGCATTTTTGAGCTGCTGGAAAATAGTTTAAAGAGGGTTTCTGAAGAATTTTCTGGATTTTTACTGCTAAAATTCTCTGAAAATTTCTGCATTTTTAAAGTCCATTTTCATGTTGCTAGGCTACGGGAGAGATTTCTAAGTTTGCATTGAAAGAAATCTGAGTTTTTCTGTTGAAAAATTCTTCAATCTCTACATTTTTTGCTGTTGGATTTGCTTCTATTGTATATTTGAAAGAAACAAATTCTGCTGCTATTCTGCAAAGTCTTTTATTCTACTCTCTACTGTTATAATAAATAAAAAAAAGAAAAAAAAAGAAAAAGAAAAAAATAAAAATTGAAAAAAATAAAAATAAAATAAAAAATAAAAAATATCTTTTTTTTTGTTCAGGCCTTTCGGCCCCCCTCTTCCCATACGCTCCCCTCACTCTGCAACGCAACTCACAACTCAATACACAACCCACATCATAACCCACGACCTCTCCACACAAGGGCGCTCCCCCAACTCACAGTTCTCCCCTCACATACCTCCCTCCTCACTGCAACATACGCTCAACGCACATATGCTCACCCCGGCCTCTCGGCCTCCAACCTCATGCCATGCTCTACACTCATGCTAGCCCGACCTCCTTTGCTCTAACACTAAATCCTGCCCCCTTACACCTCACTCTCACTACGCTACCCACGACCCTACCCCTCTCCTCCCTTCCCCCTCACTGTAATACCCTCGGCCCTCTGCACTCACGGCCGTGCGGCTCACCTCCACGCCCCTCCCTATGCCATCCCTCCCGTATGTCCCTCCCTACGCCGTCCTCTCTGCGCTTCCCATTTACCCACCCGTCCCTCGCCTTGTGTCTCCAAAACTCTCCTCACACCCCACCGCAGACCTACCCACTACCTGCTAACCCCGTCACCTACCTACCTGCTATACTCGCCCTCCCACCTAAATTTAATACCGCTCTCCCATATAAAATACTGCCCCTCCATTACTAATACAACCGACTTCTAAAATACCGCCCCTCCTTTTTTTAAAATCGGTTTTTATATTTTTAATTTTTAAAAAAACTTTTAATTCTCCTTCCCCTCCTTTTAAATTAACACCCCCTTCCTTTTTTAAATCACCCCCCATCCATTTTTTAATTTATTAAATTCCCTTCCATTTCTATTATAATCCCATTCTCATTTTTAATTAATTTTTAATTAATTAAAAAAAAAACAGCAGAGAGAGAGAAAGAAAGGAGGAGAATATGAACATCAGAAATGAAGGAAATGGCATATGAAGAGAAAATGGATTGTATACATAGACAAAAGTGCAGATTACATTATATTATTTGTGGCATTGAAATAAGGGTGATTTTCTGAAGAATTGACATTTGAAGACAAGTTTGCCATCATTGAAAACAACTCTTTGAAGGAAAATTCAGCTGCCTTAAAGGCCTCTTGCACTAGTGTTTTGCTGCACATTTTTGCAGAAATATTGTATTGCATTGACATTGTATTGTGAGTAGATATTGCTTCTTCATAGTTGCAATCAGTACTTGAGTTGTTGAAAAATTGTTGATTGCCCTCCATCATTTGAGGAGCACATTTTGTACTTTGAAATTTCCATAGTTGGAAGTTCTCTTTAGTCATTTGTATTTATTGAAATTAAGTTGCATCACATTGTAAACAGGTGCATTTTCGGTTGAAGCCGACACCCTTTCATTTTTTGAGCCTAAGTTGTTGAAAAATGGCTAAAATCAATGAGGTATTAGAGTTGTTGAATAACCTCATTCATTCAAATGTTCATGATATGGTAAAAATGAGCAAGGATGCTCTTTGTAGCATTCAAATTTGTTTGCAAGATGCACAAGAAAAGATTGAGTTTTTGCAGTTGGAATCTTAGCTCCAACAAGATGAAATTCAGCAAAAGAGTCACCATTCTGAACCTGTTTCTGTTCAGAATATTGAGAAGGACTCTCATCAGAAGAAAGAAGATAAAGTTGCAGTTGATTCCCATTCAGTGCCTTGTACTAGAGCAGAGATGGCATACGAATCGCGGTTCATCCTGCACTTCCCAAGCCCATCATCAGACCTTGGGAAGAGCTTGTCACAGTAGCAGGCGGTCTTGGATGCCCAACCAAGGACCATGTCCTTTCATATTCCGAGACTACTAAAGCCATCATATTTAAGTGCAGGATTCTTGTATGACAGTTCACACACCATTCATTCCAGATCTCATTCCACAACAACAACAGATTGTAAAATGCCAACACTGTGATCGAGTTGGCCACATGAAAGATCACTGTTTTGATCTTCATCCATGCAAGCACTGTGGTCGGCACACCCATTCTTCAGATAGATGCTTCAGACACAAGCCTCCTGCAAGAACAAAGATTCATCTTGGATGGATCGCTTCTTGGCAATGGGCATCAGCAGCCAATAAGATGTTTACGACACATGTTAGAACTTGTTCACGGATATTGAGCAAACTTGCAGTTGAGTTTTCGCCATCATCTCACCTTGTCCCTGACAGGGGGGAAAATGGTGGTCATGTACAAGCATCGACGACAGATCAAGCGAGCCTGAGCCACAATCTCTCATTCCATGTTCAGAGTTGTAGCCAGAGACACAACATTTCAAGCGAGCCTGAGCCACAATTCGTCATTCCGGATTCAGAGATGTAGGCAGAGACACAGATGCCCATGAGCATGCCTTCGATTGGTGGACAACCTTAAACCATCATCTTTGGTTGGTGGAAAACCTAAAACCACCACAAGCAGTAGACCTCCCTTCTTTTAGGTTTTCCACCAACCAAAGATGTTGGTTTAAGGTTGTCCACCAACCGAAGGCATGCTCATGGGCATCCGTGTCTCTGGCTACATCTCTGAATCCGGAATGACGAATTGTGGCTTAGGCTCGCTTGAAATGCTGTGTCTCTGGCTACAACTTTGAACATGGAATGAGAGATTGTGGCTTAGGCTCGCTTGATCTGTCGTCGAAGCTTGTACATGACCACCATTTTCCCCCTGTCAGGGACAAGGTGAGATGATGGAAAAAACTCATGTTAAGCACCATGTTAAGCACACACATGGTGTATGAGGAAAATAAACACCATGTATTGTATTTTATTGTATTGAAAAATTAATTAGATATTTAAAATAATTTTTTTTGAAAATAATATTAAAATTACACATTAAATTAATATATAAAACTTTTTTATATTAAATAAAAAATCCACTTTCACAATATTCTTCTTGTTGTTTTTCTAAATAACATAGTTTCTTTCATTATTTTTATTTTCTTAATTAAATTCATGTTACTTGGTTAGTGGATTTATGTGACCCTTGAAATATTGGATATCAAACTTGTTTATTTTATATTCGATACTACTAAATGGATTATACTAATTTTGTAAAAAGGTGCTTTGGAACTTTAAATGTCGGATTTTAAATTTGTAGGTTAGGATTCATGGATTTATGTTAATTTTGAAATAATTTTATTTGATATTTAAATATTGAGAGGTTTTTGCAGTGTATTATATTATATAAATAAGTCATTTATCTATAATCATGTTCATGAGAGGTAGTCGGTGAGATTGAAACTAGTGATTCAGCTAGTGAAATGAATCACATAGCATCAATCAACACTTCCAAGGCTTGCATCCAGTAACAAGGACTTCCTAGGAGGTCACCCATCCCAGAACTCCTCTAAATCAAGCACGCTTAACTGTGGAGTTTTTCCCCACAATCAAGCCCACTTAGCTTGCTACCCCATTTGCAAAACCTTAGCAAGTATTGTGCCTCATGAACCATTCAAGTAGAGATCCCTTCACTCTTTATATTTAAATATTGAGGGGTTTCGTAAGTGGACTATTAAAAAAACATGAGAAATTAGTCAGTTACGACTACCTCTCATGAAAATGGTCATAGATGAATGACTTACTTAACACAATTAAATTCCCAAAAATGATATCTAATATAATGCACTACGAAAACCCCTCAATATTTAAATATAAAGAGTGAAGGGATCTCTACTTGAATGGTTCATGAGGCACAATACTTGCTAAGGTTTTGCAAATGGGGTAGCAAGCTAAGTGGGCTTGATTGTGGGGAAAAACTCCACTATTAAACGCGCTTGATCTAGAGGAGTTATGGGATGGGTGACCTCCCAGGAAGTCCTGGTTATCGGGTGCAATCCCCGGAAGTGATGATTGACACTATGTAATTCATTTCACTAGTTTCAATCTCACTTATCCACCCCTGTGAGCATTAACCGATGCAATGAGTGCTAGGCGGACTATTCAAAAACCATGAGAAATTAGTCAGTTACGACTACCTCTCATAAAAATAATCATAGATAAATGATTTATTTGATATTGTTTAATAAAATGCAAGAATAGTGAAAAAATATGTTTTTTAATAATTTAATATAAAAAATATGCATTTAGTTTACTATAAAATTGGTATCTATATATATATAATGTGATAATAAAAACACCAAAAAAAAACTAGCAAAAAAAAAGTTGTACCAAAACTGCTATAAAACATAAGGTAATGATAGAGTATTTATATGATATATATATATATATAATGAATATTTTAAAAAAATTAATCATTATAAATTTATTTAAATTTGGATTTATCATTATTTTTTGGAAATACATTTTTTTTTCAAATTTTATAGTTTAAAAAATTTCATCCATTTAGATTTATAATAAATTTGAAATTAAAATATTTTTCAATTATAAAAAATAAAAAACTCTCGGTGTTTGCATATCTTCTTCGAACTATTGAAATATTAGATGTCAAAATTTTTTGTTAAGATTTGTTTTAAAATATTAAATGTCAAAATTATTTGTTAATATTTGTTTTAAAATATTAAATGTCAAAATTGTTTGTTAATATTTGTTATATATATATATATATATATATATATATATATATATATGTTTGTAATTATATAGGCTATAAATTCATGGTGTTTGCCATTAGGAGAATTTTTAATTTTAAAATGGGCCTTTTAAAGAAAATGTACAATCAAAATTTACTTTATGAGAACAAATCAATATTTTAGGGAATGCCATCATCCATAATGGTTGAGGTGACATTGTTTAAGTTAAAGGTATTTACTTGTCACATTCTCAATGGTGGATGAAAACTCATGGTTAACCATGATAGTGCTCTAAGTAATTTTAAAGTCATAAAGTAAAGTACTCATAATAAATGTTATTTCACACTTTTTGAATAAAATATTATTATTGTCATTTCATGTTTTTTAAAAGAAACAATGCATATCCCTACACAATCTTCATGCATTTATGCATTTTTCAATAAATATTATATTTGTATATTTTCAAATATTTATTTCTAAATTATATATTCATCTCATTTTATTTAATATTACAATTTCAAATTAATTATAAGTTAATATCTATACATATATATTATACATATGAAATCAAAATAAATATGTGTCTCACCTTTCTTATACATATCTCATTTTATTTGATATTACAATTTCATTTCAAAATAAATAAAAATATAACCTTGTAATTTTAGAATAAATCAAAACTATAAACAATATAATTTTATATTAATAGCAATACAAACATATTAAAATTAAAGAAAAAAAAACATTTTAGTTTTGTAGGATGAAGAAAAGTATATTAGTTTTGTATGTTGAAAAAAGATATATTAGGTACAACATAGTTTGGGGCAAAAAAGAAAACTAAATTTCAATGTATATAAATCTTATATTATACTTATAAATATAAATTAAATTTATTTCAATAATTTTTATTTTTTTTAAATAAAACTTAGTTCATTTCATTATATTATATTAATAACATAACATATATTAGTATATATAATACTATGAAAAATAAATTAAATATTATAGAATATATACTATATATATATATATATATATCAAATCAATTCAATATGTAATATAAAATTCATACATAAAACAATATATTATATTATATTATTTTTATATAGTGTATTAACTATATGTTATTATATAATTTAAATAATATAAATTTTAATTAATAATATATTTTATAATTAACAATTTATGAATTTATATTTATATTTTATTTTAAGTTATTTAAGTAAAAAAGAAAAATGTATTAGTTGTGCAATGATAATGAATTTTTTTATTAATTTTATAGTCACGTCAATACAATTTTTCTTATTATTTTTATTTTAATACAATTTTTGAATTGAATTTAACCATGGTTACATGGATTTTGGTGCAAAAAGTGAATTGCAAATTCATAAATATTATTTTATTGTTTTAGCTATTATTTTATTATTTTCTTAGGAAACCCATTTTAGACCTCAAAATTCCCCTAATGCAATTTTTTTTGCTGAGACCATATGATATGATATATGGTGAGTTGCATTAGCATTTCTTCCTTGCATCATTATAATTGGGGCATGGCTCAAATTTAATTTTGGGTAGGGACTTTCATGTGGAAATGATAAACTTAAGAAAAAACAAATATGGAAATTTAGATGTGGAAATGGAAGGGCATTCTTATTAAATGCACTTGATTATTCAAATAACAGAATATAAAAGTTTTGTTAGGGAGAAATATATTGAAAAGGGATAAAATTATAAGTTATATATAGATTGTTGATTTGGTTTTTATTTGTTATGGATTTTTTTTTTTTTAAATTATCGGTTTTATTTTTATATTTTATACATTTTTGATTAGAAATAGGTAAATTAATTGATTTTTGGAATCAAAGCTTCTGTCATCTATAATATAAATTAGTAGAAATTCTTTCGGTAATAATCACATGCAAAAGAACGTGGTCGACGTGTTTCGAACCAACCAGTGTGGTTCATCATCATAGTCCTGATGATGAACCACACTGGTTGGTTCGAAACGCGTCGACCATGTTCTTTTGCATGTGATTATTACGAAAGAATTTCTACTAAATTAATTGATGTTTGACACAAGTTTGAATAATGGTGTTAAGTGTAAGTGTAAGGATTATTTTATTGTAAGGTTGTGATTATATGTTCTTAAAGTATATCGTAAGTTAAGGATAAATTATTGCAAATATGAATAGTACTATGTTAGATTTTTTGTATGTGAGGTGCGATGCAAATCATTTTCATATTTTTTTTTTTTTTTTTGGGTATAATACACTAAATTCTTCACACTTTTCCTTACCGTTTTCTATATTATGAAATTGTGTTTTGAAGGCCACTAACTACAACTAAAATTGCGCCATTCCTGTGTTGTTTTCATTTCCTGGAGGAGATGCTTCCAAATTCATAGAAATTTCAAGGGTCTTAGTCTGCAACACAATATTCTGCTATGCGAATATGATATGTGTAGAAGGTAGTAATCCTGCAATAAACCATTCCTTTTGTTGCACATATAGAATTTTAAATGCTATTTGATCCAATAATACTTTAAATATTTGATTAAAGTCCCATACTGATTCATTTATGCCCTGTTTAATCTTCTTAATCTCTATGATACACTGGGATCTGATTTTTCTTTCTGGAATTCTTTTAGTAACACCTTCATGATTTCTCCTAATGATATAGTTTTTCTTGCTGGAATAATAGCCTTATAATTCATATACCAAGTTAATTCACAATCCTTGAAGGTGGTCTCCAACTGTACAACCTTTGTCGATTTGTCTTGGACTTGCTTGAAAATCCATACTACTTTACAAACAAAGATATTTTGTCTGGGATCCTTTATACTGGTTTCATCATTTGCAATGTAGGGTCAATGACCATCATTGTGTTCAACATGGTATTACTTTGTGATACTACTCACTCAATTGGTGGTCCTACTCCTTTTGTATTACTACTTCCACTTGAATATCCTTACTACTATCTCTACTTCCTTCATTAACTGAAATGATATACAACAATTTGTTAGATGATATTACCTCTTGGCATGGAGATATAAACGAGGTTTTGGGTTAGATGCAGGGTATGGCCTGAGTAGAGTGACTAGGATACAATAGTTCTTCTTGTGCCGAGCCGAGCTGACGAATTCATTCCTTATTCTTTCCACTTTTGCTGAAAAATATTTCTTTATATGCCATGCGCAATACTCTATTGGGTAGGTGTTCTGTGTTGATTTCTTCTTCTTGATCTCTAATGTTACAATCTTCACTATTTTTTTTTTCTAATCTAAGCTACTTCTATTATATCTTATAAAACACAAAGTTACAGGTCGCATCCTGTGGAATGGACAAGTCCATTCCAAAGGGAAGTTTCAAGAGTTTTCTAACAAGTGCTGGACTGAACCTGTTGGTGAAACAAGTCCTTAGAAGCCAAAGAGAGACTGCTGCACATAACGGGAAACCAGCAGATGTAGTTTTCAAAATTAAACATAAAACCCATAGAAGACAATTTCTAAACATGAGCATGCCAAGGAAAGATAAAAAATTGATCCTAAGGATGACCTGCATTCTTGTTGCTGGAGGTTGGGACCCCTTCCAAGATTTTGCACACGTATCCTCCCTCCACCATCCCCATGCTCAACACGTGTTCAACTGACTAAGGACGTGGTGAAGCTAGGAAGACGAGATTCAGTGCAGAGGCATCAAGTTGAGAGACAACAAGCAACTTGGACTGGTCTGAGTTGCTGCCAGCGTCCTGGTCCGGGCTGCCTCTAGTGTCCAAGTCTGGGCTACCACCATCGCTTTTGCCGTAGGAGTCACTAGAGGCACTTTGCACAGTGAGGGATTTCATCTTGCGAGGGATGAAAATAGGCTTAGGGGATATGGTGGATTTGCAAGCTTGCTTCTTGCTGCGGGAGGTGGAAGGGAGCAGAGTAGGGGTGGGGAGCTGCAATAAAAGCTAGGCATTCAAATTGACAGGAGGGTGGGGGGGGGAGCTATTGAGCTCATTATAGTCGATAGAGAGGTTGAGGTCGCGGCCATGGGGAAGCGAGAGAGGATGGAAAGGAGGAAGAGAGGGCTGGGCATGCCCTAGATCTTCTACATCTCAATCTATGGCGACGAGGCATAATTGCCCAGGGCGGAGAGTTGCCTGACCAGATGGGGGCTGAGGCGAACTTCAGGGGAGGACTGCTGCCAAAACGAGAGCAGGGCTTGTCGGACGGAGGCTATGCACCAGAGGCGAGGTAATGAGAATGAAAAGATGCATAGAGAGTAGGCAAGAAGGTCAAGATGAGGAGGAGAAGGCCAAGGTGACGAGCTTAAAGGCCATGGCGAGTGAAGTTAATGCAGAGTAGGTCTGGTACATCGATGGGAGGGTGGTGGAGGGTGCCCTCACGCCAATATTTATCACGGTGATGCTTCCCAGGACCGATCACGTGGGGCCGCTGTGTGTCTTCCCACATGGCTGCCCTGTAGCTCCTCGACTTGCTAGCGATCACCCGCATCCGAGGCAATCTTCACTATGTTTCCTACTCATTCCTTCTAATTTTTCTTGTTTTCCTTCTATCTGTCATAGGTTTCAATGAAAATATCTCCCTTAACTCACTAATACATTGAAATATTACTCCATTGTGTAGAACTTTTCTAAATTCTTCTATCGTGCTCTCCTTCTACACCCATTGATAAATAAATGTGTGTAGATATTTAGGGTTTGATTCATATTTTCTTGGTAACTAATTTTTATTTATGTTGGTTTCTATTTCTTATTTATTATATTATATTAGATCAATAAATTACCAAATTAATATGTATGAAGATCATAAGAACAAGGAACATAAGATATAGGCACTCAGCCAGGGAAAAACCCTTATCCAGGGGAAAATCCAGTCAAAGTCTTCTACTAGTAGATTCAAATCAAGATGAAACAATCCAAGACCCTTTTCTATATAGAAAAATACATCCTCCAATCACCAATTCAACCCTTCCTTCAGGTAGATGTATTCTTCCAAAGTCTCCAAGTGTCAGCTCCCCATATGTAGCTTCAATCCAGAATCCCCCCCCCCCTCCAGCTACAAAATTTCATACCTGTAGTTACTTCAAAATTTCACCCTCCAACTACTCATCCGGAAACCCTAGAATGCTTCACACGTGTGAGAGAGATGCCAAAAAAATTATTTTGTCTTTCCAACTTCGTTATTCCTTCTTGCTCTTCACCCTTATTTTCTTTTTCTTAAGTTGCAGATTGAACTTGTGAGTGATATGATGCCAAATAGGTCAAGTTTCACTTCTATTTATACTTCTTCTGCTGGGTCAAATATCCTTAATCCAGGTTGAATTTCATAGGAAAACGATGATTTGGTGTGGAGCTGACAAATGACATTTTTGACTCAAAAATAATTCTTTTTACATGATATAAAAGACCAAGAAAAGTATAATAAATATGAAAATGACTCTCTTGACTCTTGACAAAACCTAGAAGCATTCAAATGAGGCTATGACCTAGAAAATAAATAAAAGAGCATGAAACCCATGCTTCAAAAATAATTTTCTTTTTCTTTTCTTTTGATAAATACAATTATGAAGACCGATACTAGAGACATTATTCAAAAACATTGATGTGCATGATCTTACCCTTCTTATATATTATGCACTTTAATCTCTCTAATGTCTTAGTATCCTCAACTCATCTGGTCTTTACTTGCTTTGCTGTATCCCTCACCTTTACTCCCTCAGGCCATTCATTGGTTAACCCCTACTCTCCATGTTGTATCTCTGTAGACAGTTCTAAGCTCAGGAACATTGCCAAAGCATCTTAGTAAGGGTTTTAATTGAATTGGATGACCAATACATTAAACCTTTAACATTTGTATAATCCAAATATTTTTGAGAATTTCAAAAGGTTGATTTTCATTCATAACAACATAAAATATTTGAATTGATTTTGACAGTGGAAAATGGAGAAGATATATGACAATTAAACAATTATATTGAACACTTGATTAACTAGATATAGTTATTGCGTGCATAATAATTCTAAAAACAAGCATATATATATATATATATATATATATTCAAGAGATGACAAAATAAAACAATTTAAAGGTGCATAGGAACTAATTCAAACAAATTGTTCAATTATCTAATATTCATAAAGATGATAACTTTGCAGTGGGTTGAGAGGGAAGTTAGTACTTAAATTAGCCTTCCCCTAACTCCTATGTTACCTTGAATATATGATGAAAAAAAATATGAATATACCAAGAAAACTCACTTGAACACAAATGTTGTTAAGACTAAATTATTCTTCCTTTGATTATCTTCAATTTTATTTAGAAAAGTACAATAATGTGTATAGATTATCACAAGGGTTCAACCTTTTGTTAATTCGAATTAAAAAATATTTATATAATGTATTTCAAAAATATATTAATCTAACAAAATCCTTTACAAAATACAATATTATCCAAAATTATTTGGATATACCAAAATAATACAATATAAAAATAAAATTTTATGAAACTAATTTGCATATTCAACACTCTATTCGAGGGTGTTGTTGGTAACTGCTTCCTAAAAATATTTTTCTGCTCTTTGTGCTCCTTCTCTTACTACACTAGATCTTGTTGTTCTGTACTACTACCCTGAAATGTTGCATTCAATTTTACTCGATAAGATAGAGTAACTTGTACCATATTTTATCGTATGGAATGGATAATTTAATCACTTTTATGTATGCTTTGTCCACCTTTGTGTGCTTTTCAAAAGTTGGCCTAGTAATAAATAGATGTTGAATTTCATGCTAGATAAATAAATCATATTCCAAGTCTTCAATAAAATATTTACCACTTATGATTCCTTTTACTTTAGCAAATTTTGACCTATCTGCTGCTATTTCATGTAATCTATGTTGATAACTTTCTAGTGGAGTCAATTGGCCAGTAGAATCTCTTAGAGGTGGAAGTAAATTTTGTTGTAAGATAATAAATTTCCTGTGAAATTTATTAATTTGTACTTCTAAGTTTTGACATTTATTTTTTAATTAAAACATTAAATTTATTTTAGTCAAAACTTTTCTGAATTCTAGGAGTGTGTTAATCCTATATTCAATTCCTAATTCTCCAATTCATCCTTGGTCTTTGAATTCAACACTTTATTGTCCTCGTTTTCTCCCCTGGCTTATGATCCAAGTATTCTTTAATTTATGCTATGGTTTCCTTTACTCTTGTTACCAGTTCTTATTGTTCAAAGATAATTTCAATATATGTACAAAGCTATGTTATGGTTGAATTGATGTCAACCCTTATCTTTTCCTTTGATTCAGATAATGTCTATGCTGTTAGTGATTCATATTCAGACTTTTCAAGAATTTTGGTTAGCTTGAAATTTTTATGTATTTCATATATATATATATATCCTATTTAAGCTTGTTTTCCTCCATTCTCTACAGTGCTTCTTTTAAATTTTCTATTTCTACATTTCTTAGGGATAAATTTCCCATGGATTTTGATAAAAGTTTCGTGGTTTCCTCACTGTATGTCTTTGTCTATACTGTAGATGTCCCTACACTTATCTATTGTTCTTTTTCTGTTAACAAGCTTTCCATGTCAACCTATATTTTCTGTATTTGGATGTTCTGCTCAAAAATCATTTTCAACATGTTTTCTTTCTCTTTCATAAGCTTCCTTACTTCTTTATCTTTTGGATGTTCTATTGTAGATAACTTCAACTAATTTATGAGATCTTGTATATATGAGTTTCTTCTCTTGATTATTTTTCCAACAATGTTGACATCACTAGGATCTAATCCTATCATTATCCTCAGATCTTCCAACACTTTTATTCTAGTATATATTTGGCTAAGGAATACATTATTTTTATCTTGAGTTGTGAATGAATATTAATCAAGGAGGCTTGCAATTTAGAAGCTTACATTGATGAACTTGTCAATGTAGAATAAATAATCTCACCTTCTTTTTTGTGGAGATCAATATGATCTATTGGGTGCATCTGCTTGGCATCAAAATAAAATTAAAAAGTTTTATAATCATCTACACCTTTAGGAACTGACACTTTTGGCTCAAGGAAGGCCTACTAAAATTTCCCTCTATTAGAGTCTGGTGTAGATAAAATTCTGTGTTAAGTAGTGGAATATTTTTTCCAAAACTCAATATAAATGGAAGTTTTCAATGCCTAATAATTTTTATTCATCTCTTTAAATATGGAAAATATACTTTGTTGTCCCAAAGATGGAGAAACAGGGGAAACATGAGAATCGATTGTGGTTTATTCAACTTGGTGTAAATAGAATACATGCTCGCCTACTAATACTACTACAGTGTGTTCTTTTGAATTTTTTCCTTCTAATGACTCCTCTTCTGTATTCATTGATTTCCTCCTTTTGAAAACTTTGAAACCAATTGCTTTAACTCCTGAAATTGAAGGTGAAACACTTTCTCTTGTTCTTTTTAATTCCTTTTCTTTCAATCTTGGAGTCTCTAATGCTATCTGATTGGAGGTATGCTCTTTAGTTTCTTGCAGTGTGTTTTCTTTCCATTCTTCCCTATTTGAAAACTTCTGAATCTATGGATTTTCTATGTGTACATAAGGTGCCAAATTTGGTTTAGAAATTATCGTTTAAATCACTCTTAGGGGTTAATAAGGGCAGCTAAAACTTGATTTGAATTTCATCTGTTTGAGTAGACTGTCTACTTCCTTCTCTACCGCTCTGGTGTTAACAATAAATGGACAATTATGTGCCTTTAATTTAAACTGAGCTTTCTATTTCATTAGTAGAAAATATATATCATCCATATTAATTCTCTTCCTAATTAATTCTAAAGAAAAAGTCCTCATAGGTAGAAAAAATGACAATCTATAAGGAGGAACCTCACAACCATAAAATCTGATTTCTGTAAAGTTTTGATAGAGATACCAATTTTCAACTTTAGATTATTCACTGAGATGTAAAATTATTTTGATTTATGTGGAGACTCTAGGGACAACATCACTTCTCAAAAGACATAATTCCATATGTAAAAATTGATTAACACAATCACTAAAAGCATACTCCTCTATGCTTTTTCTAACTAGAGAGGTCCAGTGAATCACTGATTGCGGTTTATCCTGTGAATAAAGCTTCTGCAATGGGAATTTAAATATCTCTAAAGGATGATACAAAAATAGATAAACAAGAAAATACTAATGTTTGGAAGATCCATCAACACCGAGTTTCAGGAATTGGTCATTAATATCATTTGATAAAAATTGACTAAAGTTAAACAGGACTAAGGGCTTGTTCCCAGATTAAAATACTGATAGAAATACAAGGATGAATTCATATACACAATGATTAGTTTGATACTGTAAGAGAAAAGAAACCATATAAATCACTTTCCTAGACATATCTAAAAAAATTGTAGAAGAATATGGTGGATTGGTTATGGGAAATTAAAAAATTTCAGGAAAAAAGACTAAAAGTTGTGGGATTGCTGCTAAGAGGTAAGCTTATAATAAATTTCATGAGGGAATCAGTTGAAAAAGGATGAAGGGAGCCTTGGGGATTGATTTTCAATGCTTGATAAATGGATTCAAGGGTTATTGAGAATAAAATTTCATTGTTTCTAGCCATTATGGTTCTATGGCTAGGAAAATAATGACTCTCGCACCAGGTGATGAGATCCAGGAAATGGTGGGTTTGGGGAAAACAAAATTGGGGCAACATTGTCTCCCAGAAGAAAAATTCATCACTGACATCTTCAAATTTTTGATATTCCCAATTATGGAGTTCATAGAGATCGAATTCACATTGGGTTTCAACAATTTTTTAATATGTATTGACTAAGGGAAGTTCATCGATGTTAATTACAGGGGGTAGGGTTGGGATATCTACAACTAATTTGGATTTTCCTTTTTGACTATCCATTTCAAGAAACTTAATAAAACAAAGGATAAATTAAAAAATTACCTAGTGGAAATGCTAGCTGATAACACAGGGGATTGCTGCAACTGGCCATCATTTGGTTTGTCAGAGCACTTTGTGCATGAATGGAAAGAGGATGAGTAATGGAGAAATGACACAATATAAATTCAGAATGATTTTCAACGATTTTTTTCCAATTATAGTTATTGGTGTGTCGATATTTATTAATCAAACATTGGCGAGATCATAAATAACTCAACGGAAAATTTTCTAAGTTAACAGGGAATTCAAAAATGGCTATTTTAGTGGGAGCGGTAGCATCATCCTAAAATAGCGGGAGGGTTGGCAGTGTGCGGAAGCGATTTGCTAGGGGGGATTTGGGGTATATGCGATAATTGGTATAAAGTGGGGGGATCCCACAATTCACAAGAGAGTGCCACATAAGGGGAGGTGGTAATTAGAAAACAATTTTGTGGACCCCCCCACCCCTCATTATCCATTGGGAGTGTAGGGTGTCTCGCAATTGCATGACAACCATTGATCTAGGTGGGTGCAATATGGACCATTGAAATGTGTTTGTCATTTAGCTCTTCAGTGGAAATCACTTTATTTACAAAAAATAATAATTTAAAACAAATTTTGGCTCCTATTAAAACATTAAAAGCGACATTTGAACTTGCTTGCTTTATTACAAAGTGCATAAATTAAACTTAACTATTTTTTTTTAAACTTATGCATTTTTGAAAGATCAATGCATAGATAAAATTAAGATACAACATCGACTCCATATGGGGACTACTTCCCCTGTGGGATGTAGAGAACCTACAAATCCATGTGCCTTCTCCTTGGGCTATGGAGTCTTTGCTGTGAAAAATCACACTTGCTCTAGAAATATAAATAAACCAGATATTAAAAATGTTGATGATGAAAAACTTACTCAGTATTGGATGTAATGTTTCAAATACCACCCATTGACTGGTAATGATGAATATTATCTTTCCAAATTTCGAAGAATGAAGGTGTTATTGTCTTTGACTTCTGCAATGATGAAAGGTCCCAACCATAGGATATCAAAATTTCCATGCTTGCCTATTTCTTCTCTTATTGCATCCCATATAAGAACTAATTCTCCTGGTTTGAAATCCCTTTCTCTAGATTTTTATGTCAAATAAAATCTTCATCGTGTCCTGCTATTGCCGAAGTTTATGCTGAAGTTCATATCTATCTTGATTTATCTCAATAATTTGATTTATCCTTCTTGAAAAGTCATAAGTCTCTTCATATGATTCCTGCAAAAATTTCATTACTGGAAATGCTAATTGAGTAGGGAAAATAACTTCTATTCCATAAACATGTTGAAAAGGAGATTTACTAGTTGACCTTTTAGGTGAAATCCCATTTTCCCATACTGCATATTTCAAATGATTTTCCCAATTTCTTTTATGATACGCTAACACCTTCTTAATGAATTTGATTAGAATTTTGTTTGATGATTATTATATTCCATTCCCTTGTGGATAATAAGGTGTAGAGTGATGCAAATAAATTTGATATTTTTGACAAAATTCAGTGATCTTAATGCTGCTAAAAGCTTGAGCATTATCTGTAACTATTTTCCTTGGAAAACCAAATCTAGACAAAATGTTTTCTTCAATAAATTTCATTACTACTACATATGTTTCATTCATTACAGGAATAACTTCTACCCACTTTGTGAAGTAATAAGTTGCTCTAAGTATTTGTTGATTACTTGAACAAGGAACTATTTCCCCAATAAAATATAGTCCCCACTATAAGGAAGGAGCTCCAACTAAAACTAGAATGTGGGGTAGAGCAGCTAGTCTTTGTTTTCCTCGAAAAATTTAATAATGAATACAACTTCTCACCTTTGATCCAACCTGTGAAAACATATTTGGCCAATAGAATACTTCTCTAAGTATTTTGTGTGTTGTTTATTTCCAAGCATATTGACCTCCAAAAACTCCTTCATGAAAATTTTAAATCACTCCTATTTCACTTTCAGTCAACCGTAATAAGAGAATATTTCATGGATCTTTCCGATACATATTAGAATTTACTATACAATTTTTCATTGCTCCGAGCTTAAGATATCTACATTGATTTCAGGTGAATTTGAAAGGATATTCAAAATCACGCAGAAAATGTACAATGTATTTATACCAATTAGACAATAGAAAACTTTCATCAATATGCAGATGAAGTGGTACTGAATTAAAAGAAGGTTCTTGTTGATTCTTATCCTCTGAAATTTGAGAAGGTTCTTGTGGATTCTTCTCTTTTGAAACTTGCATGATTGTGTTGATGTCCAAAAATTTACAATTTAGCTCTACCAATAGTTTAGCTAGACCCTATACTTTTACTAGCTTTGTAGGTTTAATATCTAGATCAAATTCCAAGATCTTAGCAATCCATCGCCCTATCTTTCCACCTGTATCAGGCTGCGTTAATACTATCTTTACAGCATTGTTAGGAACACAAGAAATTACAGGAGAATGTAGGACATAAATCATAAAATCATTCAAAGCTTATACCAAAGCATAATCTTATTTTTCTATTATGTCATATTTCAATTATGCATCCCTCATAACTTTACTAAATAAAACAATTGGTTGCTCATGTTGATATTCATTTTTTTTCAATAAATATTTTTCTGTTGTGGTATTTGAAGCAAATGAAAAATATTGAAAAGTTTGGAATAATCAAGACTGGCAAGTACTGGTGCTTCAGAAATTGTTTTTTTGATCCGGGAAAAAGAAAATATATCTTGTGTGGTCCATTTGACTTCATTATATTTCTTGAGCATATCAGTAATGTCTTCAACAATGTCAACATAGTTATGTATAAATATTATTAAAAAAATATCCTACCTAAGAATGACTGAATTTATTTTTTAATTTATGGGCAGACTGATTACGTGAATTGCTAGAACTCTTTTAGGGTCAATTGTAACTATTTCCTTGAAATTATATTCCCTAAAAATTTCCCTGCCCTCATAGCAAACAATGATTTTTTGGGATTAAGAGAAATCCCAAATTTTCTACATCTTTGAAAATTTTCCCTTAAATGTTTGATATGTTTTGCATCAGATTCAGAAAATATTTTCAAATCATTAAGGCAAATGACTAGATTTTTTTACCTTATCAACAAATTCCAAATCCATTTCTCTCTGAAATATTTCACCAACCTTAATCATACCGAAAGGCATTTTAGAATACATGAAGGTACCCCATGCAGTTTTGAAAGCTGTCTTTTCTATGTCTTCTTGGCTAACCAATGTTTGATTGTATCCAGAAAAACCATCCAACATTGATATTATGCCAAAACCTGTTACTCTTTGAAGAATTGATCCATTTTTGGTAATGGCTAATTATCTTTCAATGAAAATTTATTTAGGTTTCTAAAATTAACACATAGCCTTATTTCTCCTTTCTTCTTCCTAACAAGCACCATGTTATCTATCCATTCAAAATATCTTAAAGGAATGATAATTTTTTCATCTAACAACTTCCTTACTTCTTTCTCAATAATGGACAATTAGACTAGATTAATTCTTCTCAATTTTTGCTAAAATGGCTTAGCTCCTGGCTTCAAAGGAGTTTTGTGCTCAATGATATCTGTGTCATAAGTCTTCAAATCTTCATATGGCCATTCAAATACATATTTTTATTATTTAAAAAAACTGGCATTTTTTTCTTATGTCCTGTGGCAACCTGACTGAGATTTTAACATTTCTTATTTCTTTTGTAGTACCATTATTACAATCCTCTATATCTTATTGTTGTTAATTTAACAATGAATATTTTGATACATCATTTTGATCAAACATTTTTTCAAGAGGAACCAATCCCTTTGGAATATGATTATTTGGTAACTTAGTGATATCATGATCAAATATTTTATGTTTGAAGTTCATATCTGAATCAACAACATTATCTCTTTCTTCATCACTGCTTTCTTCTTCAACATGTAAACACAAAAAATTCATCAATGGCTTGTAAAAAAATCTTCAATTGTTCATCATCTTAAAATAATTTCTAGTGTCTTAAATTTTCTGGGATGGAAGGTCTGTAGTTCACTTCAATTTGATACTGTAACATCAAAGGATCTGGTATTTTGAAAGTGTTTGAAGAAACTTCCAAGGAATATGCATGAATATTATCTTCTCTCGCAATTGCTGAAATGTTGAAAGCCTGAAAATAATTTTCCACACAATCCCATACTTCATTTCTATAAGCTCTTAGTCTAGTATGTCTTGTTTTACAAATATTTCTGACTTGCTTCAATATCAATTATGAATCACCAAATACTCATAGATTTTGTACCTTCAAATTTTTAGCTAACTCTAATCCCAAAATTAAAGCCTCATATTCTTCCACATTATTAATGACTTAAAAATCTAGCTTAAAGGATTGAGTACGTTTCTTATTTTTAGGTGAAATTAGTACAATTATTTCTCCAACTCCATCTTTAGAAAATTCTCCATCAAAATACATTTTCCAAACATCACTATCTGAAATTTGGTGGATATTTATAGTGTCTTCAATTCTAGTTTTTGGATTACAAAATTAATTTGTAGCCAAAGTAAAACACCCAAAATCTTTATTAATTGTATATAGTGGGATGGTTTATTACTTTATTACATTTACAGACAGTGTTTATGAACCTTCTCTATACAACCTTAAATGTTCACCTCCATAAACTGGGATTGTAGCATAGGACATCCATTTGCAAGCTTCCTCCAAGCTTAGCACAACAAGATATTTATAACAGTATACCAAACTTAGGAGGAATGTATTTGGCTACTATATCCAATACTATTCTCTTCACACAGATTTGAGCAAGAGTGACAACTAAATCTGTGATTAATCCCAAGCATTGTACTTTATTAGAGATAAAATGTGTATACATAATGATAGGGCCTGGTAATTTTCAACTAAAGTTGAGCTATGATAACTTTAGGCATGAGATTATGAGAAGCACCATAATCTAGCATACAATTGTACAAAAGAAAATCATGAACTTTTCATGTAACATATAAAGGTTGCACACTTTCATATATCATGTCTGAACTAGGCCCAAAAAATACCGACGACTTCTCATCCTCTAGGCTAATCACATCTCCTTTAAAATCTACACTTGAAGATTGCATAAATTTAGAAACTCATTATTTATAACTTGGATTCCTTGAAATTTTAGATAAGGGAATTATAATTTTTACCCTTTATAATTCTCTTTCAACATTGAAGACAATTGGAATAGATTTTTCTGTAGTAGTTTGCTCTTTTGATTGATTTTGAGGTTGAATAGATGGAGTTTCAACAACTTTACCTTGTGGAGCATCAAAGGTAACCTATTTTACAAGTCTAACAGGGCCTTCTATGGGTATTAGGTCATATCTTCTATTCAATTAAGTAATGAGAAATTCATAAAAATATTGATATCTAGAAATTTGTGAGGGATCTTTGTTCTAAGTGGGAGGTTGATTTTGATTGATGGGGACAATATCATTTTCATATTATTGGTCATCGAAATAAATAATATCATTGGTCACAACTGGGACTACTTCCTTTGGGTATTTATCATCAATCAATAATGAAGGTTCGATTTGCTGGTGATTATTTGGTTTTTGCAAAATTTATGGTTGGAAAGGTCTTCTGAATTGTGTTTGATGTCTATTTACATTTTGCTGAGGTACTCTTGGTCGAGTTTCCATTCTTGAGATTCAAGTGGATATATTTCTCAATAATGAAGTTATTTCATCAATTTTGTGTTCCTCTTCTTTATTCTTTGATGATGAACTACTTTCTTCCTTAGATTTCATTCTCCTTTCAATTTTTTCTACCTTGGATTTCAATTTAGTAGATGTTGACCTATTAGCTTCTACCTCAATTTCATTTTTTGCATATATGATAAGGTTTCAAATTTTATTTCTCTGAGCATTACAAGAAAATCATCATAAAAATATTTAGAAAATCTAACTTTAACTACAACGACTGGGGGTTTACAATCTAGTGGCATCTTATTGTAAATCTTATTAAATTAAAAAAAAAAATCAGCAACAGTTTCACCAGGATTCCTCTTAAAATATTCAAATTATGTTAAGTAATACACATGAAATTTTTTAATTCCCCATTGATTTTTGCAGATATTTGTTAATTCAATCCATATATTTATATAATTTTCTTGTAATTTCCTGAACCATATTTTGAAATTTCCCTCTAATGATTCTAAAAATAGTATCACATAGACATCTTCATGTTCGATGTTCATATTGTCTGTAAATTCAAGAAATGCATCGAGATGATCTTCTGCAAATGGTCCTAATTATCCATTAAATCTAGGAAAATGTTTCAAATATACTTTAGGAAAATCATGAATTTGATTTACTGGTGGAAGTACTAATGCTACATACTGAGCTGTCACAATAGGCCTAAATCTAGCCATCTGATACTGTGGTAAAAATGGATATTTAGGAGATACGACTTTAGAAGAAGATGACTGATCTGGAGCTATATTATTTTTAAGAAACTGAGGATGAATGACTAGCTTTTAGACATCATGAACTGATTTTCTTGATCTTAAAAAGTAGGATTAGTATAGATCTTAATATCCTCTTCATGCCTGACAAAAGTGGATGGATAAGTATGCATAACAGAGGAAACAAAATCAATAGGTTTAAGTTTAGGAAAATTAATTTCAATCTCTACTTCTATATCATATGTGTCTGAAAGGGAGACAAAAATATCAAAGGACTCAAGATGATGAAATAATAAAGCAAATTGAATATCTACTCCTTTAGAGAGGAGCTTAAAACTTTAGGTGGTAAATATGATAATTCAATAGGGATTGAGATTGGTTGAAAAGGATCAGGTTCTAACACTGCTTCAGGTGGAAGAGAGGAAAAACATAAGTGGAAGATTCTAATCTAAATCTAAGAGATGAAATTCTCACAAGTCTCTTTGAGGTTCTTAGGATCTAAATGAGATTTGGTATTCCTGCATGAAGCTAGATTTATTATGTGAATTCAAGAGGTGAAATATTTTAGCATGCTAGCCTCTTATTCACCATTAAGAGGTAAGTATAATAGTTATCACAGGGAAATCATTTCAAATTTAATTCTGTGACAATGATGCCAATATGATGTTGTCTCTTTGTAGGCAATTCTAGTATCAGGAACTGTGCCAAAGCATCTAAGTAAGGGTTTTAATTGAATTGGATGATCAATACATTAAACCGTTAACAATTGTATAATACGAATATTTTTGAGAAGTTCAAAGGGCTGATTTTCATTCATAACAACACAAAATATTTGAATTTATTTTGAAAGTGGAAAAGGGAGAAGATATATGACAATTAAACATTCATACTAAATACTTAATTAACCTGATATAGTTGATGTGTGCAAAATAATTCTGTAGCCATACATACATACATACATACATACATACATACATACATACATACATACATACATAGATATATATATATATATATATATATATATATATATATATATATATATATATATATATATATATATATATATATATATATATATATTCAAGAGATGATAGAAGGAAACAGTTTAAAGGCGCATAGGAACTAATTCAAACATATTGTTAGATTATCTAATCTCCACAATGGTGATAACTTTGCATTGGGCCATCAGGGAAGTTAATACTTAAATTAGACTTACCCTAAATCCTATGTTACCTTGAATATATGACAAAAAATAGAGATGAATATACCATAAAAACTCACATATTAAAACTGAAGTTAGAATCCTTTGCTTATCTTCAAAAAATTTCAGAAGAGTACAATAATGTATCTGGATTATCACAAGGGTTCAACCTTTCTTACTTCGAATTAAAAATTATTTATAGAGTGTAATTCAAAAATATCTTAATCTAACACAATCCTTTACAAAATACAATTTTGTCCAAAAATATTTGGATATATCAAACTAATACAATATAAAAATGAACTTTTCTAAAACTGATTTGCATATACACCACTCTATTTGAGGTTGCTGTTGGTAACTAATTCTTGAAAATATGTTTATGCTATTTGTGCTCCTTCTTTCACTGTACTGGCTCCTGTTGTTCTGTATTACTGCCTTGAAACTATGCATTCAATTTTACTCAATAATATTGAGTAACTTGTCCCATATTTTATCATCTGGAATGGATAATTTAATCACTTTTATGTATGGTTCGTCCACCTCTATGTAATTTTCAAAATTTGTCCTAGTAATAAATAGACGCTGAATTTCATGATGGATAAATAAATCATATTTGAGGCCTTCAATAAAGGCTTTACCACTTATGATTCCTTTTACTTTAGCAAATTTTGATCTGTCTTCTTCTATTTCATGTAATATATGCTGGTAATTTTCTTGTGGACTCAATTGACCACTAGAATCTCTTAGAGGTGGAAGTCCCTTTTGCCGTAAGATGGTAAATTTCCTGTGAAATTTCTTTATTTGTACTTCTAGGTTTTGGCAACATGAATCTTCACATTCCAATATTGACACTTGGCATTTCACTTTACACATAATTACAATTAATATTAAATTTTACACTCATAACTATATAAGACAAAATAGGATAGAGGAAACTTGACAACCTAACAAGACAAAACACTATGATTATTTAGTTTTGGGGAACTCGAGCTCAACAACTTCCACTTCATGCTTCTTGGTCACATATTGGTTCCAAGCTCGGTATCGTTCGATGACATCCCCAAACTGCATGATGGTGTATGGCTGGAACAGGAATTTAGCCTCCAAAGCATCCAGGTACAATGATTTGGAGACAGTTTTAACTTACCTCTCAAGAAGGAGCAACATTTTTCTAATCTGGATATGACCACCAAAGTAGTTATGCATGTTTTGTATGTTCATCTCCAAATCTTCCTTGGTGCAAACCTGTCTCAACTTCTCCAATTAATATTCGATCTCTTTCCTGACCTGGTGTATGTTTTTGGCTTCTGTCAATAAGCCAATTGATGGGATCCTATGTGCTTTCACAAAGAAATCCAAACTGTTATATAACCAGACATATGAGGCATGAATAATTCTAATGAAAAATGTGAGATACTTGTTGTTATTAATCAACTTTAAAACTCTTGCTCTCTCCATCTCTGCATATGGATTTATTTTCTTTTGCAAGTTAAGTGGTTCACCTTTGTATCACATTGTCCATTCATGCATGATGATGATGACAATATTTACATTCCCAAGAGTTTTGGTAAAGTATTTTCTTTGCTGCTCCAATCCATGAAAGGCGAAAAATTCCCTATGTATGGTTATAGGCTTCTCATATAGGTCCCACATGGTCTCTCCAAGTGTTGATACTTCACCAAATATCTCTGCTCTCATTTCCTCCAAGTAGACCCATGCGGAAGCTGTGTTCTATGTTGTTGTGCAGAGATGTTCTATCTCTTTCCTAGAAACCTGTAAGTCTTGTGAGAATTGTTTATTATCGTCCATTAAATACCGAGTGTATGATATTGCTACACATGCAAAGGCCAATTCATATTTGGCAATGTAATTTGGATTCTTCCTAGTGTTCGCCACTATCAACCTCTCTCTCATGAATGCAGACGATGCGAAGTCATCTAGAAAGTGATTCCTATGTGCTTGTACAATATTATTCTAAAGTTCATCATACAAAATATTGTATGTGTCCATGAATGAATCATCATCAAGAGTAATAAATTCCTCTTCCTCGCTCGCGACTAACTCAGTTGCTGGAGGTGGTGAAGATTGAATAATGACCTGGTGTGTAATCGACATCAGGTCGACATCCTAGTTCTGTGGCTCTAGTTCCTCCTCCATGTCCATAATATTGATCAATTCTTTAATTCGCTGAGAAAGCTCCTGACCCTGCATCTGTCTACTCTCCCCCTTTGCTGCTAGCTGGTTTTGTTCTTGCTTTGTAGATTTTCCTTCTGCTACTCTTTCTTCTGCTATTGTGCACTACCTTTCTTCTCCTTCTTGCTTCTTCTTCTCTTCTTGTTATTGTTTCTTATTTTCTTCCTCCATTTTTCTTCATTCTGCTATTTGCATCCTCTGTCTCTTATTTTCCTCAATTGCTAAAGTTTCCTTCATAAATAGTGGATCCACTTTCATCTTGCAGCTTATTTCCCCCATTGGACTGTGAGATCCTCCCTCTTTCCTTGATCTTTTAGGGGGTTGATCCTTTTGCTAGAATTGATTCTAGAGTTGCTACCCTCTACATAGTATCCTTTGAAGTACCTAATATATTGACTAACTCGCGGGGTTTGGAGGAATTGTAGCAATTATTCCATGGATCCTCCTTGGACAAATGAAAATTCTCACTGAGCCACTAATAGTTCATTACCACACAATGGTATTTTAAAATACCATAGAGATTTTAGAGATTAAATTCTCAGGTAACAAATGAAAACTTCACTATCTCCTTTCCTTCGATGTCCATGATTTTAAGATTCTTGATCTCGTATAATCCAACTTGCAAAGGAAGAGTGGGCCATGGTGTTTTCTTCTTCCTTTGCAAGGATAATGAGAACCATGTGGTGAGATTATATGACACTTCTTGCATGCCAATATTGTCGGTGGCATACCTTGGAAAAAGATGCATCGAATTTTGGGCACTAAAAATTTTGAGGAAGGTGCCATCCGGTGAGGCAAACTAATTTGCGATATTTGATATTGCCTCCATTTCTCCTAGTGACATGCAAGGTGGTTCTTCAAATATAAGCTTGTATAGTGGAATGATCAAGTGGTTAGTTAACTGTTCCATAACTCCTCAATGACTGCAGTCTGAAATAAGTCTGCAATAGACATACACGATAGGGTATCGTGGTGGTCATGTCCATTCCATGCTAGGAAATTCATTTTATGCACATATTACATCCAATAAGTATGAAAACATATGGAAACTTTCTTTCCTGCCATTGGGAGAATTCCAGGCCTATGCTACATGGGCTCTCAACTATCAAGCCAAGACATTTGACTAGTTGAACAACTTCTGCTTGTTCAAAACCTCATTCAATAAGACTAACCACCCTTCAAGAAAGGTCTCCATGCTTTGCTGACCATATATTCTTCAAGATAAAATAACCAAGAGTTGGTAGGCCCCCCTAACATAATTTGTATTGTGTGAATGGGCATGTGTCTATCAGAACTTTGATGGCTATTTCACCCAGCCTTTAAGAATATATCTTATGCTCACATAGAGGTTGGTGGAATAGAATTATGAGTCCATGAGTGTTATTGGCTAGGGAAAATGATACATACATCGATAATATTATGCCAAAAATGTAGCAAGATTTTTTCCGCTGACATTGTTCAATGTCATGGTCTTAACATCAATATGTGAAACAATCCAGCTAATGACATCTGCGTGTGAGAAGACTGGATATCTGCATGAAACCTTGTGTAATCTCGACTGTTGGACAATGAGATATACCTGTTGATCCTCTAAATCTACATTGAAGTTCTTGGATGAATAATCAACCTTAACTATCTGCCATGTTAAATCTGACTCCTTTTCCACAAACAGTTGAGTGTCTACGTACATTGGTAATTCAACTATAATTTTCTCAACTACTTCCTAGTATTGATTTCAATGGTATATTTTGAAGCAAATCTCTTGGGTTCCATGGTTACAATGGCTATTGGAGATAAGTGCTAAATAATTGTGGTACTTGTGGGACAGAAAAGGCACTCATGGAAAGAAAATATTAGCTTTCGCAAATCTAAATTTAAAGCAAGATCAAGCAGAAAACTAGAAAAATAGACATAAATATTGCAAAATTTTCTAAATTAGTTGAGGGATACTGGATGTGGGAGATGCACATTGTGAAATACCAGCAACCAAGGGTGCAACCTGAGGCTTCAGCTTGCATAATGTGCAGTGAAACCTAGGTAGTGATTGGGAGAGACTATGCATTGAAAAGTCTCAGTGGCCAAGGTGGAAGATTGAGCCCTAAAACTGTGCAATGCATAGTTAGACCATCCTGTACTGTGCATTGTGTATTCTCAGAGGCTAAGCTCTCATCTTGAGCCTCAGACTTGAACAATGCCTAACTGGGAAAGGTGAAATTTGGCCAAGGGTTAGTGTAGATATCCTCTGTGAAAGAGTGACAAGAATATTTGAGTGATGATGTGAGTTTGAGTGCAAATCTAAGTAAGTGTAGATGAATCAATATAAATTAAGTGTGAAAAATTAAAAAATGAAAGGAAAATCAAATATGTGAGGAGAGTCATTGCAACGATGATCATCAGTGCAAAAACAAGAAAACCAATGCGATACTTTTGAAATGAAAACGAAAACTTGAAAATTTAATTCTTCAAGCTAATATAAGTTAAAAATCCAGCAACCATGAAGAGAAAAAAGTGAAACAGAATTCATAGAAGCGAAAGAACAAAAAGAAATAGAAAAAGCTGCAAAAAATGACAAAATCAAAACCCGCCGAGAAAAGTGATGACAACTACAAAGAAGGTTCCTTGATCTTCTCGATAATTTTAGAGCTCCAAGATTGAATGTGAAAATGAGATCTAGAGGCATCAATTAAATAGATTTGAGTGAATTAGGGTTTATGATGCACATGCCTAATATCAAGGCAAAAGCGACACTTGGCATAAATTTCTGAAATTAATGAATGTGGCTCCTTCGGGAAACTATTAATGGATACCTATTTAATAGGGATGCTTTTTTATTTTTATCTTTTCGCTTTTTTTATTTTTTGAGAAACTTGCCATGAACATTATCATGAAAGTTTGTGCAATTATGGGGAAATGGGCAACTTTTGGGCTTAATGCATTGCACAATTTTTGAGCTCAAATGGAATGATTACACAATTTTTCTACTGCCTTCCATGAATATGAAATTTCTAAGCTCAAGGAAGATCTTCCAATCAGTATTGCACAATTCCAATCATCAAGGCTGGCTTGCCCTCATGGATTGCACAGTTTCTGGAGGCAAGCCCAAAAATACTATAGGACCAAGTCAGAAGGTTAGCTTGTGACTTCAAAGATTAGCTAAGTGTAAAAATAAGCAAAAAAAATCACAACTGAGAAGGTTAAGTCTTAATCAAATGATGAATACTTGATGTCAATACAAGATAAGCTTCCGTGGATAGGAAGGAAGGCTCCCAAATCGAAGCATAGGAAAAATTTTGGAGGGTGGTTGCAACCACTACAACACTTGTTGACACACTGGTAGAACTCCAACTTTTCTATGAGTCTTTTTTCATGCAAAATAGGTATAAATCTTCTGGGAGTATTGTTCAGTTCATTGATCACCACAAATTCTTGACTTAGTTTGAGTTAAAGATGTAGTCTCTACCATTATCTTCATCGGTGGCACATTAATGAAGCCAAGTAAAATTGAGTTTTTTCAATTGGGGATGAGGAGTATATATATGCACAAGTAAAATATATTCTCAGTCTTAGTTTTCATCTAGGGTGTTGCTCCACTACTAGCAGGCCTAGAAAGTACCCCGACAGAATCACTTCAGGAACACAAGCATTGATCTGCTGCCAGCGAGCCTAGAAAGTACCCTAGCAGAATTTATTGCTTCTCCTCTCTACCCAGGAAGCCTTTCTCTTCTTTTTCCCTTTATCTTCTTTTTTCATTTTTCATTTTGTTCATAGAATTGTGGATAGACATTTATTTATTTCATGGGGCAGAAGAGGAATCCCATCTTATTGAGAGCATAAAAGGTTGTCCCTTTAGAGAAGGATGTTTATATACAACTTTGACATAATTTTTAAGGTTTTCCTCCCCTCCTTAATCTATTTGACTTAGTTGAAAAGGATTAACCAAAAAATAAAAGACTGATTAGAGTAGGCGATACTAGTTAAAAATTCAAACATCGTGAATTCACTGCGATTTTCTTCGAAAAGGAACATATTTTCCATCTTAGTATCATTGAATAAAATAATTCAATATTCACTCAAAAAGAGGTAATATAAAGATAACCAAGTGTTGATAGTTGTGCAACATCCTCTAATATCTCACCATGCTTGCTTCACAAGCCAAAGACAGTCTCATGCGAAAAATATCCTATGACTGAAAAGGAAAAAAATAAAAGAAAGAAGTGGAGAGGAAAGTAAATCAAAGAAAACCAAATCAATGAAAACAAATAAGAAAGAAAACAACTAATCCTACTCCTAACCTAATCATAGCATAGGCCAAAATCACGTGAAATGATACTTCCAGTGTAGCCATCGACACATTGGCTGGGCTATGTAAGCGAGGGAATGAATGTTGAGAAAGATATCTAAACATAACAATAAACAAAAAGGATAAGGAAATACCAGTCAAAACGTTTGAAGTTTGAAAATGCATGTAGAAAAGTAAAAAATAAACACACTTGGTAGACATTTTGTGGATGCATTGTGATGTTTAGAAACACTGTGACTCGAAGTCATGCAAGAAAAAAATTTTGAACTATAGAAATAGGTGAACATAAATAAAGAAGGAAATTTTCATTTTGAAATCGTGCTCACCAGATATGACTCCTCCAATGACTGAGAGATAGGATCATGTGATACAGGTGGAGGTTGTAAAAATTGTAAAACATATTGATTTTCAATGTGCATGATAGAGTGATGAGGAGCCTTTAAAGATTCAAAATTGTTATGATTAGAAGTGTAACTAACCTCAAGACTGAGAGAACCTAACATAGCCATCATCTCGGGCCAAAGTGCCTCGACATCTTGGGGAAGTTCCTCTTCATCAGAAGATGGGTCATCAAATATTGGTGGCTTAGAAAGACAAGGAGCGGGGAATCATAATCATGACCAAATGAATCAATGAAAAGGTCATGACGACCATGATCAGAAAGGTCAATATCACAAACATATGGATCCTAATGATGTCATGAATCGTAAAGAAGGGAAGACTGAAAACAAGAAATTTCACAAGCTATGTTTTCAATATGATGCGATGAGATATTGGGGAAATCAAGAAGGGAAATTTTTTCCTCTCTGCATTTAGATGAAAAAATGAAATTCCATGTGTTTTGAGAGTGATAGAAAGAAATACATCTTCAAAAATTAATTCCTTTCAAGATTCAATAGGAATGACAGAATCCTGGAAAATGTTAGGATAATGAGGGAGAGGTGTGGAAGAAACAAGATCGTCCTTCATCACATATTCTTTTTCAGATGTGGAATCCCACACATAATCATCATAAATGATATCAAAATTTGGCTTCTCAACACCAAGTCCATCCAAAAATTGATCCTCAGGACATAAAGACAAATATTTGAAAAAAGAGAATACAACAACCCACAATTTGGAGGACCAAAGGAACCAAAGGATGGAGGACGAGGATGTAACACTTCATTGTAACCATTAGACTCACAGTCCAAACCTGCGCTAAAATTCTGAGTATGTGGGGTGGGAGAGGATGGTGGTAGATAAATGGACAAATTCTAAAGCTCTCCCACCCCAACCTGTGGAGATATATTTGTTTGATGAGAAGGGGAGAGAGGGTCACTTGGAACAACAAATTTTTCCATCAAATATTTAGAAGGTCTAATCCGGACGTATGTTGGGAGAGGTTCGAAAGATTTAAGTTCGTGTAGATTATTTGAAATGTGAAAAAAATATTGGAATCTCCCTAACAAGAAATTCGAATCAACTTCATATTACATGAAATTCAAAGAAAATATGAACTCAACGATCGTAAAAATTCTCAAGAGATTCATCAGGCAGTTTTCAAAATTTTCAAAATTTTCTTGAACAAATATTTACGATCATACATATCAAAAGCATGAAATAGTTATGTGATAATATGGTTGAAATATTGTATGGAGGAATCAGGAATTGTGTTACACTATTCCCTTATTAACCCTTCGAACATGATAATGAATAACCTACAACCAACATCCTCGCAATGGATGTGTTTTGTCGAGAATTCAAGAAAATGAGTGGTGTGCTTGAATAATGTTGTTTCACCCTCGCCATTGAATTTTATATTTGAAAATTCATCAATAATTCTCACTGATACTTTCAAATTTGTGGGTTTAGAAAAATATGCTAGGTTATGATTTGGGGAGAAGCCATAAATGAGTGTAGGAATTCAAACAGACTTTAGGGGGTCAACTTGTCATTTGACTGTATTTCTAGAGCAAGAAATTTTGATGGTGTTGTACCCACCAAAATTCATGGGATCTACATGATATGAAATCCCAATTATACCTCACACCGTTTGGAGTATGAGTCCCATCAGTGGGGTGTTAATGATATGCATTGGTTTCTAATACACATAGAGTGATGCGCAATGTATTTGGTGAGAACATGTGTGTAACCCTACGGAAGGTTAAGTGTGGTCCATGAAGGTTCCAACACATGAAGGGAAAAGGAAGTGAGCCCTTAGAAGCTTGTAATAGTATGCAGCTTGGAATCAACACACGAGAATAATGAAATCACAAGATAATATGTGAAATAGTTCACAAGTGAATCGTGACGAATTAATACAATAACACACACTCAACAGGATTTGTACCAACACAAATAAAGTAGTTCATAACCATAAGCATAAGTTAGATAACATAAATTGCAAATACAACAAGAATAATCCTACTATATTCACAACATATGCATGAAAGTGTGCTGACTCTGAGTTTTATTAAAATCGAAATTTGAAATCATACATACACCATTGATGAACTACTAGCCCCAATAGTGTAACGTGAAGTCAACAACACCTTCTCCTCCAAAGAAGTATACTTGCTCTATGCTAGGGAGAAGCCAAGGCTCTCACAAAACTCCCAATGTATTTCTAAGCCTAAGCCTAGCCAAAAGCTTGGCTCCAAAAATCCATTTTCATGAGTTATGAGGATATATTTATAACAAAGGGGGTGGCTTTTCACATAACAATTTGTGACTCTTGGAATCCCCTCATGACTCTTCAACTTATTTACAAAATGACTCTTCACATTCCAATATTGACCCTTGGAATTTCACTTTACACATAGTTACAAATAATATTACATTTTACACTCATACCCATATAAGACAAAATAGGTTAGATACAACTTGAAAACCTAACAAGATAAAACATTGTGATGATTGAGTTTGGGGGAACTCTAGCTTAAAAAATTCCACGTGATGCTTCTGAGTCACATATTGGTGCCAAGAACAATACTGTGCAATGAAATATCCAAACTGTATGATGGTTTCTGGCTGGAAGCAGATTTTGACCTCCATAGCATCCAAGTACAATGATTTAGAGCCAGTTTTAACTTCCCTCTCAAGAAGAAGAATTTTTTTCTAATCTGGACATGACCACTGATGTCGTTCTACATGTTCTATCTATTCATCTCCAAATCCTCCTTGGTGGTAATTTGTCTGAGCTACTCCAAGTACTCTTCGATCTCCTGCTTGACTTGGTGTATGTGTTTAGATTTGGTGAGAGATCCAATTGATGGGATCTCATGTGATTTAACCAATATATAAAAATTGTTATAAAACCATACATATGAGGCCTGAATAATTCCAATGAATGAGTTGATCTGCTTATTTTCTGCATCAACATTCGAACTCTCGCTTTCTCTAGATTTTCCTATGGCTTCATTTTATTTTGCAGGTTAAGAGATGCTCCTTTGTATCAAATTTTCCATTCATGCACAAATACAATGGAAACTTGTACATTTGTGATAGTTTTGATAAAGTATTTTCTTTGATGGTGCAAGCCATGAAAATGGACAGCTGCCTTATGTATGGTTATGAGATCCTCATAGAGGTCCCACATGGTCTCTCCAAGTGTTGGCACTTCACCAAATATCGATGCTCTCATTTACTCCAAATAGACCTATGCAGAAGTTCGTTTTGTGTTGCTACGCGAAGCTATTCTATCTCTTGTTTGGAAGGTTGTAAGTTCTATACCAATTTCTTATTATCGGTCATCAAATGCTCGGTGTTTGATATTTCTGCACATGCAAAGGCCAAGTTGGATTCGACAATGGAATTTGGATTATTCTTGGTGTTCGCCACTATCACCCTCTCTCTGATGAATGCAGGCAATGCGAGGCCATCTAGAAAGTCCTTCCTACATGCTTGTACAATATTATTTTGAACTTCATCATACAAAATATTTTATGTGTTCATGACTGGATCATCATCAAGAGGAACAACTTCCTCTTCCTATATTTGGACTAACTTAGCTGCTGGAGGTGGTGGAGACTAAATGTTGACCTGGTGTGCACTTAGCATCAGGTCCACATCTTAGTTTTGTGGCTCCAGTTCCTCCTCCATGTCCACAATCTTGATCAATTCTTAAATCTTCTGAGCAAGCTCGCGATCCTACATCTGCCCCTTCTCTTCCTCTACTGTTGGCCGATTCTATTCTTGCTATGTAGCTTGTTCTTCTACTATTTTTTCTTCTGCTATTGCACACTTCCTTTCTTCTCCTTCCTGATTCTTCTTCTCTTCTTCTTCTTACTTCTATTTTTCTTCTTCCATTCTCCTCCACTACTCTTCTCTCTTCCTTCGTTCTACTCTTTGCATCCTTTGTCTCCTCTTTTCCTCAATTTATAATTCCTCCTTCATAATAAGTGTATCCGCTTACATCTTGTGACTTATTCCCCCCTTAGATTGTCAACAACCTTTCTCTTTCCCTTATCTTGTATAGGGTTTCTCCCTTCTACTAGCAATTATTCTGGAGTTTCTACCTATGCAGAGTATTCTATGAAAAACTTGCTATACTGACCAGATCACTAGGTTTAGTTGAATTGTAGCAATTATTCAATGGATCCTCCTCTAGCCAATGAAAAGTCTTGTTGAGCAACTGATAGTGTATTCTCGCACAGTGGTATTTTCAAATACCACGAGGATTGTACGAATTAAAGTCTCAGGTACTGAATGTAAACTTCACAATATCCTTTCCTTCGGTGTCCATGACTTTGAGATTCTTGATATTATACAATCCAACTTGCAAAGGAAGAGTGGGACATGGTGCTTTCCTCTTCCTGTGCAAGGTTGATGACAACCTTGTGGCGAGATGATATGACACTTCTTGCATGGCAAGATTGTCGATGGCATACCTTTGAAAAATATGTGGCAACTTATAGGTGCCAATCATTCTAACGAAGGTGCCATAAGGTGTGGAAAAATAATATGTGATATCTGATATTTCCTCCATTTCTCCTCGTGACATGCAAGGTGCTTCTTCTTCAAAGATAAGCTTGTATAGCATAATTCTGAAGCGGTCAATTAGCTGTTCCATAAATCATCGATGTATGCAATCCGAAAGAAGTTTTCAATAGACATACACAAGAGGTTCTTGTGGTTTCCATGTCCAGTACATGCCAGGAAATGAATTATGTGCACAAATAACATCCAATAAATATGAAAACATATATAACCTTTCTTGCCTGCCCTTGGGAGGATTCTGAGCTTGCGCTACATGGGATCTCAACTGTAGAGCCAACAAATGTGATGAGTTCAACGCCTTCCCCTCATTCACAACCTAGTTCAATAAGACTTACCACCCTTTAGGAAAGGTCCTCGTGCTCTACTAACTATAGATTCTGCAAGCTAAGATGATCAAGAGCTAGTAGGCCTTCTTTGTCTTGTTTGAATGGTTAGGTTTCTGCCAAAAAATCTATGGATATTTTACCAAACCTTTAACAATATCTATTGTGCTCAAATATCTATTGGTGGCATAGAAGTGTGAGTCCATGAGCTTTACTAGCTCAGGAAAATGATACATACATTGATAATATTCTTCCAGAAACGTAGAAAGTTTTTGTATGTTGGCATTGTTCAATGTCATGGTCTTAACATCAATATGTGAAATAATATAGCTGATGACATCTGCACATGGGAGGAATAGATATCTACATGGAACATTGTGTAATCCCAACTACTGGACACTAGGATATACCTGCTGGAACTCTAAATTTTATTTGAATTTCTTTGCATAAAAAACATCCTTAACTATCTTTCATGTTGAATCTGACTCATTTTCCACAAAGAATTAAGTGTTTGCATACACTCGTAAGTCAACTAGCGTTTGCTCAACTGCTTCCCCAGTACTTATTTTAGTGGTATCTTTTGAAGCATATCTCTTGGGTGATATGGTAACAATGAATAATGGAGAGAAGTGCTAAACAACCGTGGTACCTATGGGACAGAAAATGCACATATGGAAAGAAAATATTAGCTTTTGCAAATCTACCTTCAAAGGAAAAATAGGTAGCAAACCGATAAATAAGAGAGAAATATTGCACAATTTTCTTGATTAAATGAGGAACACTAGTTGTGTGCGCTGCAAGTTGTGCAGCACAAATAACCAAGGGTGCATCATAAGGCTTGATAATGTGCAATGCTTAATGCAACCTGGGCATTGATTAGGAGATACTGCACATTGCATAGTATCAGTGGAAAATGTGGTAGAATGAGTCCTGAAACTGCACAATGTGCAGTTGGGCCAACCCGTATTACACATTACATAGTATTAGAGGCCAAGCTCTCAACTTGAGCCTTAGACTTGCACAATGCCCAGTTGGGCAAGGTGAAAACTAGCTAAGGGAAAGTGCGAATATACCTGGTGGAAGTGTGGGAGACAAGAATATTTTAGTGATGATGTGAGTTTGAGTGCAAATATGAGTAAGTGTAGATGAATCAATTTATTTGAAGTGTAGAAACTTAACAAATAGAAGGAAAATCAAATATGTGAGGAGAGTCGCTGCAACAATGACCATCGATGCAAAAACAAGAAAATTGATGTGACACTTGTGAAAGGAAAATGAAAACTTGAAACAACACTTCTACAAGCTATTATAAGTTAAAAAAATAAAATACATGAAGATAAACAAGAGAAACAAAACTCATAGAAGATAAACGAAAAAAAGCAACAGAAAAAGCGACAACATATGACAAAAGCAAAATTCACTCGGAAAAGTGACGATAGTTGCACTAAAGGTTCCTTTATCTCCTCGTAATGCTAGATCTCCAACATAGAATGTGAAAATGAGATATAGAGGCATCAATTAAATATATTTGAGAAAATTAGAGTTTATGATTCATGTGCCTAAAATGAAGGAAAGAGTGACACTCTGCAGAAATTTATAAAAATAGTGAATGTGCCTCCTTTGAGAAACTACTAATGGATCCCTATTTTCTAGGGATGCTTTTTTTCCTTTTAGATTTTTTTTTTTTTCCTTTCCAAGAAAATTTCCATGTACACTGTTGGGAAATATTGCACAATTCTGGGGAACTGGGCAACTTTCTGGCTTACTGCATTGTGTAGTTTATGAGCTCAAGGGAAGGATTGCACAATTTTTGGGCTCAGTGATGGGATTCCTTCCACGACTGCTCATTTTATGAGCTCAAGGCATATCTTCCAGTCAAGATTGTGAAATTTCAATCATCAAGGCTGGATCTCCCTCATGGATTGCCCAATTTCTAGAGGCAAGTCCAAAACTTCTATAAGACCAACTCAGGAGGTTAGCTTATGAATTCAAAGATCAACTAAGTGTGAAAATAGGAAAACAAAAACATAGATGAGAAGGGAAAGTATCAATCAAATGATGAATACTTGACAATAGTAGAAGATAACCTCCTGTGGATAGGAAGTAAGGCTCCAAAATTGAAGCATAGGAAAAATTTTGGAGGGTGGTTGTAGCAACTACAACACATCCATATTCATTTTATGCTAATGAATTCTAAAGCAAAAATACTAATAGGCAGAAAAATTGGCAATCTATAAGGAGGAAGCTCACAAACATAAACTTTGTTTCTGTAAAGTTTTGATAAAGATACCAGTCTCCAAATTTACATTGTTCAATGAGGTGTAAAATTATTTTGATTTATGTGGAGACTCTAGGGACTGCATCATTGCTTAAAAGACATAATTCCATATGCAAAAATTGATTAACATAATCACTAAAAGAATACTGTTCTGTGCCTTTTCTAACTAGAGAGGTCCAGTGAATGAATGATTATGGTATAGCCTATGAATGAAGCTTCTGAAATGGTAATTTAAATCTCTTTGAATGATGATACACAAATATATAAACAAATATAAAGGGATGTTTGAAATATCTCTCAACACTAGATTTTATGAATTGGTCATTAATAACATCTGATAAAAGTTGACTAAAGTTAAACATAACTGAGGGCTTATTCCTGGATGAAAATACTAGTAGAAATCCAATTATGACTTCATCTACCCACTAATAATATTGATACTGTAAGAGACAAGATGATGCAGAAGCATTAGGCTCAGAAAATCTTTTGTATTTTAATAGACATAGGGGTCTTGTGTTTTCAAAAGAATATTGATTTCTTATGTAATTATTAATGTTTTTGAGTGGAATTTAGAATAGGAATTAATTAAATATTGAGAGAAATTTGTAAATGTTCTTGAATGATTGAAGAACATGAGGGAAGTAGGATAGTTGAGATTCCATAGGAAATGAGAGATTTGAAATTTAATTGTAATTCCTAGAGTAGAATTGGTTCCATGATTTTATGAGTTTAAAAGGATTTTTAGGGATAAAGGATAGATTTTAGGACTTAGAGGATTTGGAGGATTTTGTTGAGACAATGGAGGATATGAACCTAAATTGGTTCATAATATTTTGTATAAAATGTAAAGCCTCAAGTCAAAAGGAGATATAGTAGATAGTAGAAGAGTTTTTAGATAGAAAGTAGGGTTTTGGACAAACAAGGGTTTATTGTGGTAAGCCTACGGGAAGTTGGAGAAAAGGGCCATTGATTAGAATATCAGGACAGAGATAAGAGGTCTTTTGTAATTATTTGATTATATGTATATATGAATGAATTTGATTTTTGAATTATTGTGTGCACTAATTTATTGAATTTTAATGAAGGAAATGAATGAGCAGAGTACTCGAACTCGAATGATGTAATGAATGAGTTCAGGAGATTGAGTGTGGTTTTAAAAGGGTCAAATGTTCAGTTATAAATTGAGTTCCATGTGGATTTCCTTTACCAATGGTCGATCATTGATCACAGTATGGATCAATGCCTTTGAAAGAAATATGACCTTTTAATTTGATATCCGAACATAATTGCATAGAAGCAAGAAATCTGTTCCTATCGTAGTATATACATGAAGGCTGACTTATGAGCTGAGGGTTCATATATAGGGATTATTGAAACTTGTGAATTGATAAACAGTGGAGAGCGCACAAGAATGAAGTCAAAAATACTATTATACAGTGAAGGGATTGGATGGAAAAAACATGGTTTTTTTGAAACAATAAACTAAATGTAGGCAGAATATTTAATTACATTTGATGCTTGAAAGTATAACAAAGAAAAGATCTCTGTTTGCTGCAATAAGAAGTGGAACTATGAGTCGATGAATTGAGAATTTCATTAAGTGCGCAGAGGACCGCATTGAAGAGAAGTTGAACTATGAGTCAATGATGAAGACGGAACAGTGAAGATAGTTTTGAAAACCAGTAATGGTTTTTGCATAGAAAAACGATGGTAAGTGGTAAATACTTGATCGAACACAATAGTGGTTGTGGGCTGACACGTGGTGCCTCAATACCACTTATTTTTCATGAGTTTGGAACATCAAAAGGTATGCACCTTTGTTATGTGATAACCGTTGGATCATTGAGTTGGAGTGCGATGAAGCGTCAGCCATTGTATGTATGAGCATTGAACGCGAAATAGAATGATATTACGTGTATGATCATCAGTGATAAAGGTACGTTGAGATAAATGTGGGCCCGAAAATATTTATAATTGACACTTTGATTTTAACCAAAGTAAACTCATAAATACGATAAAATCAAAGTGGCACAATAGATAGATCATTGGTGGATAAGTGAGTTGAAAAAATGTGGGGCCGGATATAATATTATATCGGAATTTGGTTTCATAACCAAGGTAAGAACTTTATTAAGTAGAGATTATATAATATGATCTACGGAATAAGTCGATTGGTAAAGCATTGGGCCAAACATTTATGTATGTTGATACCTTTGATAAATTTTATCAAAGTCGAAAGTATAAAATGCATTTCCATATGGTGGTTGTTTTATTATGATTTATTAAATAATTGATGTGAACAATCAAAGAGCTTCTGCCTATAAATTTTATTGTTTGGGTTTTGAACCAAAGTCAAAGTCAGAAGTATGAAATGTCAAGGTGGGTATTTTTATTATGGTTGATAACCATAAGCTATGAAAATGGGAACAACTTCCGATAATGAGGTTACCTCTATCTGAGGTCTATTTGAGATGTTTAATTTGGAAACACATTTTTTATGTGTAGATGTGGGTTTATGCTGCTGTGGAAGCATCATTTTTGGTATCAGAGCAGGAAAAGCTCTTTTGAAGATTAAATTTTGGAATGCATGTGTGATGAAGGAAATAAGGAAAGCTTAGATCTTAAATTTGATTGACAGTAGTTGTAGATTTGAATAGAGATGCAGTGAAAGTATGATAATGGGGAAATTCAGATTTGTAGAATCTGAGTTTAAAAGCAAATGTGCTTTGAAGATTTACCAAGTTATGTTTTGAAAGATGTGAATACATGTATAATGGTGATGGAAAAAAATGGAAAAAGAGATCATATTTGAATCTGACAGACAGTATGCAGTGTAGCAGAATATTGGAAGAATTTGCAGAAGCAATTACAAGTGGGTGTTGAAACAAACCTTGAAGGTGAAGTATTTTAATTCTGTTGAAGATTATGTTTGAAGAGTGCAGATTGCAAACAGTTGATGAGAATCAGAGCAAGAAGATCACAACTTTAAAGAGCAGTGATGAAGGAAGGAAGTAAAGGTTTCTAACTGAAAGGAGAATGTGGCAGAACCTTGAGGAATTCCAATAGAGGTAGGATAAAAAGAACAATTGTGTTCTTGACAGGATGAAGATGAGTTGAAGCCTAGAAGGAGTAGAGAGGAATGCTCAAGAGGTTCCAGAGAATAGAGGACCAGTGCTTGTCAAAAGACCAAGTCCAGAGAGGGGATTGGTGAGGTAAGTGGCAGCAGGGAGGACTTGCTGTTGTAGAGGCTTTAGTACAGCTCATGATGAATGAGTGAGGAACTCATGAAGATAGAAATCAAGGAGAAAATGACTACTAATAGTCATAGAAGAGACAATAGAGGTTTTGAGAGAGACCACAATAGAATGAAAGTGAAGAAAGAAGATGCTGAGATAAATGGCATACAAGACAATTAAGTAAGGAAGAGTATGAGAGAGAGTTAGTTGAGATAAGAGAACAATTTAATAAATTGAAAATGATGATAGAGGAAGACCAGAGGTGGGTTTTTCTTGTAAGAAGAAAGATAAAGTGGCATAAGATACAGATGAAGAAAGAGAAAATGATAAATGCTCGGCTGAAGGAGAAATTTCTCAAAATAAATGAGTATTTGGAGAAAGACTTGAAGACTGAAAATTCAAGTGAGACCAAGAGGTCTCATGATTTTAGATTTGATAAATTTTGTATGCTTTCAGGAAGAACATGTGGAGAAGGACAAACTACTGATATTGTCATAAAGGAAGAAAATGAGACAGCCATATCTTTTGTAAATGTCCATACATGGTTGGGGAAAAGTTTTAATTTTCAACATATTGGAAGCAGAGGAAATTTAACTTATGATGATGGCCAAAACATGGAAATTAAGAAATCAATTGAAAAGATTAAGGGGATTGAAGAGAATACCATTGAAGAATTTCTGAATTGTATAGAGGACTTGGAACAACATGAGGATTTGGTGATTAAATCATCAAATGAGGCCATAAGGTTTTATGGTTTTAAAACTAACAAGTTGTGTGTGAATGCAGGTATTACAGAAGATAAAAAATCTTATGAAACTGTGTTGAGTGAAGTTGAAAGTTGTCAAGAAAAATATGATGATGATTATCTTTCAGATGAAGATAAAATTGAATTATTGAACAAAAGGAGTTCATAAATTCCTTTTTTTGTGAAAATAATTGTTTCAATGGAGATATGACAGTTATGCCTGATGATAAGAAATTTTTTATTGGTAATGACAATGAGAAATTGATTTTATTAAATGGCCAAATGAAGAGTGATGGACAGACAACTAAAACTATTACAAATATGGAGGATCAAAATTCTATTCTGATGAAAGATGAAGAGATAGTGTCACTAGGAAACTTGAATTATGATAAAGAAGAAGGTAGTGAAGATTGTACAAAGATTTTTTCAGATGAGATGACAGATTTGTGGCATGAGTTAAGTATTCTGGAGAAGAGGCTAGAAAAACAAAGGATAAGTGCTCAGGTTGTAAAGTCAGAGCTGAATGGAAAAGTTCATTATTATGAACCAGAGAAAAAAGACATCCTTGAAAGGGATGATGTGGAAGAGAGACTAGCTGACAGTCTCGAAAATTATTTGAAGAATTGGAATCAACATATTGATGTGCTGATAAAGGAGAAAATGTCAGAGCAGCAAATTGAAATGTTGCTGGAGGAAGACGAGACACAAAGGTCTTATGATTTTGATGATTGTCTTATGATTGCAGGTACTGATGAAAAGAATAAAGAATGTTTGGTCCAGGGGAACAAATTAAAGCAAAGAAAAGAATATGACAATGAGTGGAAAACTAAATACCAGTCCAAGGAATTGCTGAAGTCAGAAAACAAAGAAATTGTCATAAGTGACAATCAGGAAGAAGTTATTAGTTGCAGAAAGCAAGAGGGTAAGGATGAAAGGGTGGCAGTAAAAATAGAAATTCAACAATCAAGAGGTATAAATACTTAGCAGTCAGAAGATATATTAGACAAAGAAATTGAATTGATAATAAGGCTAATGGTGAAAGTGTCTCAGAAGAATACAACAACAGGAAAGCAAAGAAACAACAGTAGCAAGAGAAATACAGTAGTAGAATGTGAAAGTATAGCAAGTGGGAAGATGCAGAATAACGTATGGAAACTTGGAAAAGTGAAATTGAATAATGATGAAGAAAATGCAGCTTGTGGACAACAACAAAACAGAGTATGGGATCCAGGAAGACAAATATTAAAAGCACATGATCAGGAGATCATGATTATTTTTAACCTTGGGAGTCTGATGCAGGAGCATTAGGCTCAGAAAATCCTTTGTATTTTAATAGACATAGGGGTCTTGTGTTTTCAAAAGAATATTGATTTCTTATGTAATTATTAATGTTTTTGAGTGAAATTTAAAATATGAATTAATTAAATATTGAGAGAAATTTGTAAATTTTCCTGAATGATTGAAGAACATGAGGGAAGTAGGATAGTTGAGATTCCATAGGAAATGAGAGATTTGAAATTTAATTGTAATTCCTAAAGTAGAATTGGTTCCATGATTTTATGAGTTTGAAAGGATTTTTGGGGACAAAGGATAGAGTTTAGGACTTAGAGGATTTGGAGGATTTTGTTGAGATAATGGAGGATCTAAACCCAAATTGGTTCATAATATTTTGTATAAACTGTAAAGCCTCAAGGGAAAAGGGGATATAATAGACAGTAGAAGAGTTTTTAGATAGAAAGTAGGGTTTTGGACAAACAGGGGTTTGTTGTGGTAAGCCTACGAGCAGTTGGAGAAAAGGGCCATTGATTAGAATATCAGGCCAGAGATAAGAGGTCTTTTGTAATTATTTGATTATATGTATATATGAAGGAATTTGATTTCTGAATTATTGTTTGCACTGATTTATTGAATTTTAAAGAAGGAAATGAATGAGCAGAGTACTCGAACTTGAATGATGTAATGAATGAGTTCAGGAGATTGAGTGTGGTTTTAAAAGGGTCAAATATTCAGTTATAATTGAGTTCTGTGTGGATTGCATTTACCAAAGGTTGATCATTGATCACAATATGGATCAATGCCTTTGAAAGAAATATGACCTTGTAATTTGATATCCGAACATAATTGCATAGAAGCGAGAAATCTGTTCCTATCGTAGTATATACATGAAGGCTGACTTATGAGCTAAGGGTTCATATATAGGGATTATTGAAACTTGTGAATTGATAAACAATGGAGAGTGCACAAGAATGAAGTCAAAGAGACTATTATACAGTGAAGGGAGTGGATGGAAAAAATATGGTTATGTTGAAACAATAAACTAAATCTAGGCAGAAGATTTAATTACAGTTGATGCTTGAAAGTATAACAGAGAAAAGATCTCTGTTTGCCGCAATAATAAGTGGAACTATGAGTCGATGAATTGAGTGCTTCATTAAGTGTGGAGAGGACCGCATTGAAGAGAAGTGGAACTGTGAGTCAACGAAGAATATGGAACAGTAAATATGGTTTTGAAAACCACTAATGGTTTTCCCATAGAAAAAGGATGGTAAGTGGTAAATCCTTGATCGAACGCGATAGTGGTTGTGGGCTGACACGTGGTGCCTCAATACCACTTATTTCACTTGAGTTTGGAACATCAAAAGGTATGCACCTTTGTTACACGATAACCATTGGATCATTGAGTTGGAGTGCGATGAAGCGTCAGCCGTTGGATTATGAGCATTGAATGCAAAATATAATGATCTGACGTGTCTGATCATCAGTGATAAAGGTACGTTGAGATAAATGTGGGCCTGAAAATATTATAATTGACACTTTGAGTTTAAGTAGAGTAAACTTATAAATACAATCAAATCAAAGTGGTGCAGCGGACAGATCGTTGGTGGATAAGTGAGTTGAAAAACTGTGGGGCCGGATATAATATTATATCGGCATTTGGTTTCATAACCAAGGTAGGAAATTTAATAAGTGGAGATTATATAATATGATCTATGGAATAAGTGGATTGGTAAAGCATTGGGCCGAACATTTATGTATGTTGATACCTTTGATAAATTTTATCAAAGTTGAAAGTATAAAATGCATTTCCATATGGTGGTTGTTTTATTATGATTTATTGAATAATTGATCTAAACAATCAAAGAGCTTCCGCCTATAAATTTTATTTTTTAGGCTTTGAACCAAAGTCAAAGAACCAAAGTCAAAGTCAGAAGTATGAAATGTCAAGGTGGGTATTTTTATTATGGTTGATAACCATAAGCTATGAAAATGGGAACAACTTCCGATAATGAGGTTACCTCTATTTGAGGTCTATTTGAGATGTTTAATTTTGAAACACATTTTTTATGTGTAGATGTGGGTTTATGTTGCTATGGAAGCATCACAAGAAACCATAGAAATCAATTTCCTTGATATCTCTGGAAAAATTGTAGAAGAATATGGTGAATTGGTTTTGGGCAATTTTGATTTTTCAGGAAGAAAAGACTAAAAGATGTGGCCTCATTGCTGGAAGGTAAGCTTATGATAAATTTCCATAATGGAATGAATTGAAAAAGGATGAAGGGGGACTTGGGGATTGATCTGAAATGCTTGAAAAATGGATTCAAGGGTTATTTAAAATAAAATTTCATTTTTTCTAGACACTATGGCTCGATGGCTAGGAAAATAATGATTCTCGCACTAGGTGATGAATCAGGGAAATGGTGGGTTTGGGGAAAAAAAAATTGGGGAAACATTGATTCCCAGAAGAAAAATTAATCATTGGCATCGTCAAAATTTTGAAATGCCCAATTATGGAGTTTGTAGAGGATGAATTCACATTGGGTTTTAGCAAATTTGTACTTTGCATCAAATAAGGGAAGTTCATCAAGCCTAATTATAAGGGGTAGGGTTGGACTCTCTACAACTAATCTGGATTTTCCTTTTGATTAGCCATTTCAAGAAACTTAATAAAATAGAGGATAACTTAAAAAATTACCTTGTGGAAATGTTGGCTAATGACACATGGGATTAATGCAACTGATCATCGTTTGGTCTATTAGAGAGCTCCATGCATGAATGGAAAAAGGACGAGTAATGGAGATGTTATCACTCTAGTAAATTCTTAAGTTGTGGGATTTTGGTTTTTAGTAAAAGAATACTAGAGGTAACCACAAACCTACTTCAAATTCTAGGATCTAGCCTTCCTAGGGTTCAAAGAGGGCTCTCTCTTTCAAGTTTAACTTTTGAATATTAGGTTAGTTATTAAAGTGCAATTTGGTTTGGCTTTGTTGGATTTGGTGGGAAAATTTCACTTGGAGGGTAGATAGAGGGAAATCTACTTGTCCATTGGGATATGGAGTCTAAGTTAAGCTAACAGAACCGAGATCAAAGCCTAAAAGGTCAAATTTCTGCAGGCCAAGGTAGATAACCCTTGGAGATCTTGGGAAAATTGATTTTTGAGGTGGTATGATTGGGATAAAGGGAAATTATGAATCCTTAAATCTGGAAAAGTGAGGTAGAAGATAGAGGTCAAATGGGAGAGGGAGTAATTAAGAATTCCCTACACCGGAAATCAGCAGAAAATATATAAATGATAACTAGTTAAAAAAAAGGTGCTATTAACATATCCTGTAGTAATACTCCTAGTTATACATTTAGATTTAGCATAAACATAAATGGATGCATGTAACAGAGAAAAGAAACGACGAAAAGTGAAGAAAATACTTCACTCCAAATAGCTCATCACAGGGATCTTGAAGTATGATGCCAATTTTCTTTGATCCAGCATGCTACTCGAAGTTTTGACACACAAAAACTTTAAAGTCCAAGAAGAATTGACTATAACAATCCCAACAATTTTATTCCACCAAAATACTTCAAAGAGTGAAGTATTTATACAAATTCTAAACTAGAATATCTTGAAAAAATATCAAGATTGGTTTACAAATATCTCCAACTGTTTTACATAAATAGAACTTAAGTGTTACACCATTTTTTGGTCATCTAACCCATTGGTATTAGATGGACTAGGGTACACCATGTAAGAACAATTTTACCCTAAGTATAATTGCATTCACTATGAAAATAACTTAGTAAAACCACCCTTATTAAGTTGTTTATGGTCTAAATAGGAAACCCCATGGGGAAAAATTAAATAAATCCATATTTCTTTGATTTTCCTCAAGGAATAGTTAGTTAAACAACAGTTTAATTAATATTCTTGGTTATGTTTAACCTAAAACAAGGAAATTAATTAGATAAATCATTATTTATCTTATTATTTTCTAATAATAGTTATTTAAACATTACTTAAATAATATTCTTCGTTAAATATGACTAAATATCCCTTAAATAATTAAATAAATCATTATTTATTTGATTATTACTTAACCTTATCCTTAAAATAATTAAATAAATCATTATTTATTTGACTATTACTCAACCATATCCTTAAAATGATAAATAAATTATTTATTTATTTATTATTGCTTAATCACATCCTTAAAATGATAAATAAATCATTTGTTTATTTATTATTTACAAATAAGGGGATTTGATTCAAGTCAAATTCCTTTTCCCTCCAACAAATATAATAAAATATTCCATAATAGTTGGATCTAGATTTGGTTAATAATATTTTAATTATGCACCAATATCTAGACTAACTCAATATTTTGCTATAAATAGAAGGGTTTTCCCATTCATTTGTCACCTTTTTTTGCCTAAAGATCACTTTGGATCTCAACTTTTGGTCTAGCTATTGATCCACCATCATGGCCATATTTTTCCATTTTTGTCTGGGTTTTCTACACCATCAAGAGAGAGGAATTCTATATCTGAAGTGCTGAGGATTTACAAGAACCCATCCCATTGAGGAGAACAGGGAACACCCTCTTGTGTTTTCCTCCCAGGTGCCACCAATACAAAATTTATTTGATATATTCTTGTCTTGTCTATTGGATGCATGGAGTAAATATTATCTTTTCTACTGTTTAATGTCTTCTAATGCATAGATCTAGATTTTTGCAGCATTTATATTGATCACCTAACTACAGATCTAAAGATATTAGCAGTCATTTATTTTTTTAGGGATGTTTGTTATGTGCAGCTAAAGTGCTATTTTTTTGTACGCTTGGAATTAAGATTCATACTAACAACTAGCGACTCCACACGAGTTTACGATTACGACCGCTATCATTTTTATGATCCTTGCATATCCAGCTGCTTCAAACCCTAGGTTTTCTCTTTAGCCCCTTTTTTTTTCTTTTCTTGATGTTGTTTTTAACCTATAAAACCCTAAAATGATAAAAAATACTACTTCCATGTGTTTTCGGACCTATTGCGCAGGTGACAGAGATTAGCTGCAGCTGAGACGACAAATTTTTCTGAAATCTGCCACCGAGAGTGCCAGACATGCAGGTCGCACTTTTCAGCTGAAAACCTATAACCTAGACCTACAGGGTGCACTTTACAGCCCAAAAAGTGCGACCTCTGCTGAAAACAGGTCAGAAACTGTGACCTGGACTTTTTGCAGGGATTTTTCTGAAAGTTTTTTGGGTTTGTCTAAGCCTCCGTTCAGGGTTGTCTGACCTCTGTCTCTACTTGTTTTGGACCTGTAATTATTCTGTTTCACTCAACTAAGTGGGAACCTAGCCCCCTAGGGCTTCAGTACCCTCCACTTTTTGTGGAAGAGTTTTTGTTGTTGCAGGTCATCTGAAATTTCAGAGTCTTCAGCCATTTTTTCAGATTTGATACCTCACCTTCAGATCCACTTCGGATCGGCTTGTTATCTATCCAAATCTCCTCATTTATATTTTTTTGGGTTTTCCTTTAGGGTGCACTCCGCTTCCCTCCTGGTGATAGCCTTTCGCCACCTATTTTTACAACAATTTTCCTCTCATTTGTTGCTATTTTTTGCACCACTTTCCATCAGATTTTGTCTTTTAGATCCCTGTCCCTCTTGAGCTTAGATCTATTAGCTTTTTTAGTGTGTATTTATTAGTTATTTACTCACCTATAGACTGGTTTTTGAGAAACCTGCCTCCTTGGGTTTAGATTAGTGCATTATCAACTGTATATTTTCTATTTTTTCAGGCCTATACACTGAAATTTGTAGGTTAATTTATAGCTATACAACACACTTTTTCTTTTTCTCTACAAATTTTTGGGTTTAAAAATTAAAATTTACACACTTTTACACACACACCCTAAGCAAAAAAGGGCTTGGTTAACACCGCCAAGTAAAGACTCTAAAAAATTGAAATCAATTGATCCTGCACCTCTTTGCCCTTGTTTTGACATTGTAATCGGTTGATCTTGCACCTCCCTGCCCTTGTTGGTCTCTTTTTCCTTTGTACCGTGTTTGTGTCATTAGTTCTTAACCTCCCATGGGCTCCGATTTTCCTCAAGGGGGGGGGCAGCACCTCCTTCATTTTTCCCCTCTTGGTAGCACGTATTCATGATACGACATGCCTTCTCTTGATGCCCAACCTCCTGTTTACCACACTGCTATCCACCTTCTTCCATCTGGTACCACTGATCACTAGATTCTCATGATGAAATATGATCAATATTCAACCGTAGACATCAATCTTCAAACTCGGTCCCATCAGTACAACAAGCCTCCCACTATGTCTGTCCCCGAGCCACCTCCTTCGATCTTTACAGAGCCTCTGTCGACACCCAAGGGTCCCTTGCAGATCCCTCAGCCTAGGGCAGAGGTTCATACCAAGATCCCTATGGGACCACTATGTCGAAATGCTACTTCTGGCAAAGCCGTCCATTTGTCTAGCATAGTCGATGATTTGGCACAATTCCTTGCTGCCATTTAAACGCTGGAACTCCTCCAGTCGTGCCTTTCACAATGAAAATCTCTTCTATCTACCATGTGTGCTGTAGAACCTTTCAACAATCGATTGATTTTATTTGATGTCGACCGATCAGAACATCTTCCTCTCCCTGCTTTCGTCACTTTCCAAATCCTAGTCAAGATCCGGAATGCTAACGTTTTTCGGTGCATTATTGATGAGGGGGCATCCACCTGCATGATGTCTGCTTTGGTTTGGAAACAACTCGGATCCCTTAAGTTGGCTCCTTCCATGATCACTCTATGAGCGTGGGATGGCCATGCCTCCAAGCCCATTTTCTTATTCCGCAATTGTCCCATTACTCTTGTGGGCAAGACTGTTTGCATTGCCGTAGAAGTCATAGATGCCCCCTTAGAGTACAACATTCTTTTGGGTCATAGCTACACTTATGAAATGTCTATTGTCCCTTCCGCGGTCCACTGAAAGATGTCCTTCCCCCATAACGGAAGGATAGTCACCATTGACCAGTTGACGTATTATGAACCAAAGTCTTAGACCTCCCCTAAGTCCACTATCTCTTCGGTGGCCAATAAGCAAACCATCGATCCATTGACCAGTGTCTCACCCGGTGTCTACAAGGATTCCTCCTTGCTTGGTACATTCCCTAGTATTCCTCCTCCTATCTCTGATCCCAACTCATCAAATGTTTGCATGATGCAATCGTCTCGCGCTTCTCTCAAGCGACCCGCCTCGGCGAGTCACCAGCCCCCTCGCCCTCTACAGCCATCTCCTAGCCCTTCGATGTAAAATTTTGGACCTCCTCCTCCTGGCCCTTCAGATGGTACTCATGAGCCTCTTTATCCTCCTGGGTCAGTTCCTCCAGGCCTTAACCATTTAGGAGCCGTCCCACCTGGCCATTACCCCTTCGGTCAGATACTGTTCCTAGTCCCTCCACCAGGCATCTATACAACACCTATCATGGCCACCCTCTCTCTTCCTAACTTGGCTATTGAGATTATTGTTTGGTACCTCGATCCTCCAACCACTACCCTGCCAGGTCAACCTAAACCTTATCTTGCTTTTACCTCGGTTCAACTGGTCCCCCTGACTTCTCCCCTTGTCACAGTGCCTCAGCCACCTCAACAGAAACCGCCTCCTGTTGTGATCGCTTCAGGTAATAAGGTCGGAGCTCGCAAAAGGGCCTCAAAGGAAAAAGCTGCCCCGAATGACCCTGCATCTCCTCGCCTCCAAAGCCCTGCACTTTGTGTGATGTCGTTGGTCATGCCACCCATACTTGTCTCGAGTTGCCCTGCATCAAGCCCATGGTTAATGTCGCGTTCCCTAAGTCTACGGTCCCTGAAACCTCTGCTTCTTCATTGACCGCAACCAATAACACCAAGACTATTCACACCAAACACCCTTGTGCTTTGTGTGGTCTCCATGGCCATTACTCTCATCATTGTCCCCACCTTACGCATCACCGTGCCTCTTTATAGGTAGTTCAGGAGTACGAGATTGAACAGAACCAATCCACTTCTCTTGTATTTGCATAGTATGCTACAGGCCAGACCGAGGATTTACCCGCTCCTATTGACATTCCTCCCCTTGATGTCGACATGACGGAGCATGTGGCCACCATCCTCTACCTTTCATCATCCTTGAGATCCTCGACAGAAGCTCCCTCTAAATCTTCTCCTGTTGTTTCGATTGACCTCCTTTCAGCGATCACCCCGGGCTCAACATCAGTAGATCCTTTATCTGCTTGTTCTTACATCATCCCTCGTGACGATGCGCATGTGAGCCTTTCTTCTCAAAATGATGAGCCAGGTAGCTAAATGCCATGTCACGTGGTATTTCTTCCCCCCGTCATTCCACCTTGACATCATGGAAGCCATGGCCACCCCTAACTTCATTCTTCCCGCCTATAAGTAGGATTCCATCATCCGTACTTGTGGTGAATTACGTGGCCTGAGCTCAAGCTACGCTTGCGGTAGCTCCCACACTTCCCCTCCCCGGTAGCATGTGGGTAGTAGACATCCTACCCAGATCACTCCCTTCCACAGAGTGCGTTCGATTTCTACTGTGCACTCAGGTTACCATCATTATTCTTTATCCTCCCATTTATTGTCTTGTGGCACCTTTTAGAGGGACCCCCCCCCGTCCACACCTTATATCGGTTTTGCCGATAGTGAAATTCGCTACTCCCGGAATTTAGCCTCGACAGGTTGGGCCATTTTTACCCCCTTGCATGCACTTTTTATTTTGAATGGTGTATGCATTGGTACTACTACCAATAATTAGGCCAAATATGATGCAGTATGAGTTTTATTAGTCGATTCCCTTTCACATCGCATCCTCCAACTTCATGTTCATTTAGATTCCCTTCTTCTTGTCATGCAATTGAATGGTGTCTATCGTGTGCATAATCCTATCCTCTTTAGAAGATATTTACGAGTGATATTTACGAGTGAATCTTTTGATGCATGAATTTGAAATCATTGCTTTCAGTCATGTACCTACAGCACAAAATCACTATGTAGATCGCATTGCAAAAAATATTCTGGATTGGAATTTAACACACACATTTAACATAAGACAATAACATAAAAATATCAAAGTTATGCATATCCATAGTATGTGTTGTATAAAATGTTTTATAGTTCATCAAATCTGATACATATGACATTCCCATAGCATGCTACAAAAAACTCAAAACTGGGGGCACCACCTGCCCCTACAAACTAATCACTATCTGGAGGATCCCGAGCCAATGGCTTTGCCCCCGCAGCTCATAGATCACACATACCCTGTCTGGCCATCGCCATGCGCCGTATGACCCCTCGCCATTTCGAGGGTAAACCAATACATGGCTCTATGTACTGGTCATCTAAGTCTTTCCAACCACGTTCTGAAACATCAGTCAGAAGCCTATCACATCTATGACGGATGTCCTCCAGAAGGGCTGCTGCATCCTCATTGTGCTGTGCCCTTGATCCATTAGATCCTGCGGCCCCTGATACTGCAGGTCGTCCCATGTACTGGACCGATTTTACTGGTGCTGTATCTGCATACCAAAAATAAAAGAATCAGTACCATATACAATATTCTAGAAAATTTACATGCACATAAAAGATTAGCAATTTTTCACTCACCATCGGGTCCCCATATATGACCAGGCAGCAATGGTAGATCTGGGTCCCCACAATAACTCATCCCACTATAGGGATAGTCGTCTATATATAGTGACATATGATCCCAATGAATAAAGAAATCAGGATGGAACACCCGTCCAACTGCTCCACCTCTTCCCTTGCACAATAGTCACCCCCATCAGTTCATCCTAGGCTCTCTCGAGCCCCCATCCTGGAGCTGTATGTGAGGTCGAAGTGTCAGGATCTTCTCAAAGAAGAAAGAGCAAAAAAATGTACCATATGCACAGTCATGGTTCACTTTCCGCTTACATAGTGAAAACTGTCGTTTCAATGACGACAACATCATCTGAGCCTGCCCATAGTAAGTTCCACTCAAAACACTCTCCACAAGCATCATTTTCCCTCCCGTGATGTGATGGAGTGCCTGGTTGCCCAAGATCCGCGGCACTGTTGCGGCCACAACACGGGTCTCTAACCTCTACAAATCCCTGATGGGTATCCAAGTCCCCTTGACTTGGAGACCTGGCTGAAAATGGTGCTCTACAAACTCTATGATATTCCTCCCACGCAGTAATACTGTTTGAGTATTCCCTACCATCCCAAGTGGTGGGAGATCAGTCAGGAAATATATATCCTAGATTATCAGCTCAATCTGGTGCCCCTACACTATAAATACCCCATGGTCCGGGTCCCAATAGTTGAAAATCTGGGCCAATAAGGGCTCCCCATCTCTCATTAAAGGGTTCTTCCACAAACTTCAGAACCCCAAACCTGGTCAAAGCATTGTGGACACCTTGATCCTCCTGGATCTTCGACTGTAATGTGCCTAGGTCTCTCTCTCTCTCCAGTTAATCCGTAATTCTGCCATACCTACACAAAACCATCATATTTTTCAGTATACAGATAGGAAAGACTGTTTCTCATCACAAAATCCTAGTGCTCAGCTAAAAAACAGCACAGAAACACCCCTCCCTGATAGGTCGCACTTTTCAGGCCCAAACCTAGGATAGGTCACACTTTTCTGCCCAAAACCTGCTACCTAGGTCACACTTTTTGCCCCAAAAAGTGAGATCTGGCCGTGAGGAGGAGTAGGGGGTTGTTCTTGAGCCATAGGGACCTAATCTGAAATTTTAATCCATTGAAAAGAAAGAGTAAGGTTAGGCCTCTTACTTGAAACTGACAGATCTCGATTCCAACAATCGATTTTTCTACTACAATCACCGCAAGATTTAGGGCCTTCTCTCCTCTCTACATTCAGCATAGCTCCACATGCAAATGAATGAATTTGGAGGGAAAATGCCTTATTAAAAGAGAAACCCCTATTTTTTCTTTTGCCTGCTGCGACCCAACTGTAGCTCCATTTACCAAACCGTTTGCACTGTTGGAAAGATCTCATCGAGCCCTCAAATGGGTATATGTTAGTTTTTAGTGATTTGATACTTCACCAGAACACATTTTCCCAAGAAGTGTCACTTCACCCTTCCTCAAAATCGAATTTCTTCACTTGCAACACTCATGCTGGGGGCACCACATTGCCTCCATAATTGTCCATGCTCATGTCAACTTTCGTCGTGAGTTACCATCTTGTACTCATGCTTTTATGGTCCCCATTGGACCCTTTACATATGTGGTAGCAACATCGAGTCACCCTTGTTTAGAGCATCTGAGTGGAGTCATCATTGCATTCATGGAGTCTATCCCAAGTCCCTTTGCATCTCGCTATAGTCCTCCATCATTCATTGCTTGGTCCCTATTTTGTGTTTCACATTATGGCCTTCAGTCCCACTGTCCCCTATCCCTCATGATGCTGTGTTAGTCACTGCTAGGTCATCCATGCCCTTTATGCTCTAACAAGGGAAGTCATCTATTCGCTACTCATTCCCCCCCATCTCATCATCATCATTGGTGTCAGTCTATCAGTCACTCTACTATTGTCTCTCATGCCTTAGTTGAGGATCCCTTATTGCGTCACATATGGTGGACCTCCTTCTATTGACATCAAATCATTCATTCCAGAAGACATATCTAGAGGGCGATGTATCTTGCTTCCAACTTCCACTCTTGTTTGGTGCCCTGGATCAGGCAAAGGGACTCCTTATTTCCCTTTGAATTTATTGGTTGTCAGCTCCAGCTCCCTTCAACATGATTAAGATCTGTCTACTTGATGGTTCAGTGATGCAGAAGTTGATATCGGTGATTCCTAGGTGTGTATGAGATGTCTCAACCCTCATGAGGGTGTGGCCCTATAGGTAGCCCCCCACATACCTCGATGAATTCTTCGCTTTAGCCTTCGATGCAGCTCCATAGATTTGATGATACCGACCGCAGTCGCTTATAACACCTGATTGATTGCATATATCAATCAAATTTTCATAGCCCTTTCCTGTTTACAGGTGCATCTGGGTTGTTTTCATATCTCATGTACTCAGATATTATTTTACAAAGTCCTGGTTGTTATCCCAGGCACAATATGTATGTGGGATTCATTATTATGTTATTCATCTGGCTCATTTCTATGCTAGCATATGCTTTATTATTTTGTCTCATAGTTTTCCAGATGCCTTATTGTTTGTACTATTGCCTCGGTGGGCATAGGTATGCCTCCCCCGTCACCTATAGCAGGTACTCACTTATCAAAAATACTTGTCGCACCTGCAAGTCACTTCCTCAGGGTCCAGTTCTTTCAACACTTTGGTCTACCTTACACTCCTCTCTCTTTGACTCCCCCTTTGAAGTCTACTGATTGAGTTCTTACAACGTACTTCAGTCATACGATTAGCTCCTAATGCTCACACACTGGGGGACAATCCGTTACACCATTTTTTGGTCATCTAACCCATTGGTATTATATGGACCCAAGTACACCATGTAAGACCAATTTCACCCTAAGTATAATTTCATTCACTATGAAAATAACTTAGTAAAACCACCCTTATTAAGTTTTTTATGGTCTAAACAGGAAATCCCATGGGGAAACATTAAATAAATCCATATTTGTTTGATTTTCCTCAAGGAATAGTTAGTTAAACAATAGTTTAATTAATATTCCTAGTTATGTCTAGCCCAAAACAAGGAAATTAATTAGATAAATCATTATTTATCTTATTATTTTCTAAGAATAATTATTTAAACATTACTTAAATAATATTCTTTGTTAAATATGACTAAATCTCCCTTAAATAATTAAATAAATCATTATTTATTTGATTATTACTTAACCATATCCTAAAATAATTAAATAAATAATTATTTATTTGATTATTACTCAATCATATCCTTAAAATGATAAATAAATTATTTATTTATTTATTATTACTTAATCACATCGTTAAAATGATAAATAAATCATTTGTTTATTTATTATTTACAAATAAGGGGATTTGACTCAAGTCAAATTCCTTTTCCCTCCAAAAAATATAATAAAATATTCCATAAAAGTTGGATCTAGATTTGGTTAATAATATTTTAACTATGCACCAATATCTAGAATAACTCAATATTTTGTTATAAATAGAAGGGTTTTCCCATTCATTTGTCACCTTTTTTTGCTAAAGATCACTCTGGATCTCAAGTTTTGGTCTGGCTATTGATCCACCATCATAGCCATATTTTTCCATTTTTTCCTGGGTTTTCTTCACCATCAAGAGAGAGTAATTCTATCTCAGAAGGGCTGAGGATTTACAAGAACCCATCCCAATGAGGAGAACAGGGAACATCCTCTTGTATTTTCCTCCCAGGTGCCACCAATACAAAATTTATTTGATATGTTCTTGTCTTGTCTATTGGATGCATGGAGTAAATCTTATATTTTATACTGTTTAATGTCTTCTAATGCACAGATCTAGAGTTTTGAAGCATTTATATTGATAACCTAACTACTGATATGAAGATATTAGCAGTCATTTCTGCTATTAGGGATGTTTGTTATGCACAGCTAAAGTGGTATTTTTTCGTACGCTTGGAATTAAGATTCATACTAACATTAAGTAAAGGAAACTAAAAAATAATGCATCTATTTGGCATTATTTTTTATGTATAGGTGATGACAAAGAGGATAATTCGAATTTGATCTCAACTTTTAGTTGATGATGAGGCATCCAAGTCACTAACTGTCTCCTTTCTTTGTGCATTCTGCTACAACAATTCTGCGAACTTGGGTTCCAATGATACATTTTTTATTTCTCAATCTGAAATATATATGTAAAACATGAAATAGGTTATTGTAGATATGTTTTTGAGATAAACCTATCTCAATTCCCTAAAATTATGCTCCACCTGTTCACAATAGGCTCTCCAAAAATATGTGTAAAACATAATTTTCCACAGTCTGAAAAATAGGCTGTAAATATGTGCATGTATCTCTCATTTTGTAATATCAGTGAAAAATGTGAGATTGGTTTTTGTAGATGGGTCTCTTAGGAAAAAAAACCTCCTTAAATTTTGTGAGATGTATTTCTGATTGGCCACAATATTCTCTGCAAATTGATGACTTAACAAGAATTTTCTGTAAAAAGTGCTTTCTAATATTGTTTAATATTTCCAAATCCATAATGGCTATTAGAAAAGTGAGAGAGTTTTTTATAGATGGACATTGTGGGATCATAAAAATCCTTCAGTTTTGAAAAATTCATCTTGGATTAGACACAATATTTTCTGCAAAACTATGACTTAAACAGGAAATTTCTGCAAAAATGTCCCTTCTTGCTTTGTTTTCATTTTTTAACCTTTTTGTTCTTTTAACTCTTTTTCTTTTACTTTGGATAAATTTAATTTTTGGGGAAATTATTTTCATCTCTATTTAACCATTACTGCCTATGTTTTTACTTTTACTGTTTTACCTTGACTGCTCTGTAACTTTGTTTTAACCTTCACTCTGACTTTCACCTGATACACTTTAACTTTGATGCTCTTTGACTACTTTGTTTTCATTGTCACTATGAATTCTTACTTTACTTTGAACTTTAATAACCTTTACTGTGAGTTCTTCCTTTTACTATGACTATTATGAATACCGTGTTTTAATATTTACATTAAAATGCTCTTTTATCTTTCACAGGATGACTGTTCTTTAACTCTGATGCCTGGAATATTTTAAGGAAAATCCTTTGAATTCATTTCCTTGTAAGTTCTTGGAGTAAAACATATCTTTAACTAGTATTTAGATTTTTTTATCTAAATTCTCCTTTTTCTAATGACCTGCAAAAAAAAATAATTGTTAATGAAACCCTCGCTGTAGGGAGGTGATAATGGCTTTAAGTGGTCACGGTACTGGATTTGATTTTTGCACTTTGGAACCTTCAGGATTGCTTGCACTCTAGTTTTTAGGCATTTTGATCTACTTATGCAAGTTTAGACATTTTGCAGAAGTAATTTTCTTTAGCATAGGTTTAATTGGGAAAATTTGGCAAAGTATAGGCTTTTCTTTGGTTGTTCTATTTAGTTTGGCCTATCAAAGAGACTTGGAGGCTTTATAATTGGCTTGAAACAAAAAACAGGGGTTTTCTGAGTATTTTTAATGGGAATAGGGCTGAAAACCCTTTTAAAAGGATCACAGAGGGTTTAGGGTACCTGCAGAGGCTTTCTGGTTTATTTCAGGGCTTTGAAATAGACTAATAAACTGTGTAAAATCTTCAATTTCTTCAGAAATGGTGCGCAACTGGGAAACAGGTTTCTGGGAAAAAATTTCCAGTGTTTGGCCTATTTTTAGGACTTTTTGGCAATTTAGTTAATCAATTTCTCAACTTAAATGTGTTTCCTTTCTTTTTAAAATGGGGTTTTCAACTTGATTGTAGGTTTGAATTCTAGGAACATACCTGTTGTAATGCAGGTATCGGTTTCTGAGGTTCTTGCTAAGTTGAAGGCTTCAATAGCTTATCTGGAGCAACATGGAGCTCCTCGACAGTCTTAATAGGTTTCAAGGGCAATGTTCGTAGGCTTCGGGCGTGAGAATGGCAAAAAAGGGTTTTAACAAGGTGTTTTATAGTCGGGAGAGGCAATGCAGTAGGTTAAACACACAAGAATGATGGATAGATATATTTTCAAAGGTTTTATTTAAATTCATTGGTTGCATTAGACTAGCAATTAATGCAAGTCGCATCAGGCGGGAGGGCTGTTTCGGAGTTTGAATGGATTAAAACCAGACTGGTTATCGGGTAGAGATTGGGTGGTAAGAAGTTTTTGGTTTAACCCACGCGATCCAATAGAAAGAGGGCACGTGGAGGAGAGAAGTCTTTGCAAAACAACCCATTTTGCGTGGCTTTGGCATTTGGGTGATCATGCATCTTTTCCACGCGATTTGGGAAATCAATCATTGGATTTGAGGTTTATGAGCGAACGCTTGAGATTAATTTAGGAGTTGCATAGGTATAAGAGTAGTGGGACCAGGGTGTGTTATGAGACGAAGGGGTTTTGAACATTAGCAATAGACATTAGTTTAATTCAAAAACTTGGGTTATACGATGGGGAAGGGAAAGGTTTATTGTCATATGGCGAATATAATTTTTTAATTTAAAACATTTATGAAATGTTTCAAATAAAAACATATGCACCAATGTTACATTCTTCAATGTTAGATCTTATTGGCTCCATTTTTGGTTTTCTAGCTACATCATTATGTTCAAAAAGATCCTCTAAGGGAGTTAAACCTTTAGGTAAAAATTATCCTTAAGATTCACTACATTTGATTCATCTTCAATAATTTCTTCAATCTCTACTTTCTCTAAACTATCTATATCAACTTGACTAAATCTAGTGGGTTTATCAAACTTTATTTTATTTACATCTAAGTTATTTAAATCTATTTCACAATCGAAATAATGATTTATTGTACAATCTGTATCTATAATACAATTCTGAAATTCTCTTTCATTGTTCATAAACTTGTAAATTTGCTCATCCTGAGAAAAACATTTCCAATACTTAAGATTATCTGGAATTATTGGCCTATGCTTGACTTCAGCAGTATATCTGTGATTAGGTTAGAATGGTAAATTGCATGTGCTAGCCAAATTTGCAAGACAATGAGCTTGTATACTTTGTTTTCTAGGTATAACAACAAACTTACATTCCAATAAATCATTAGTTAAATCTATGACAATGTCTCTATATATGCTTAGTCTAAGATTGTAAATAGAATAAACTCCATTTACCTGTTTTATGATCAAATATGAATCTCCCATGATTAAAATTCTTCTTCCCCCCGAGTTTCTAATGGTTTGGAGTCCTAGGATGAGGGCTTCATACTCGACCATATTGTTTTTACATTTAAAATTAAGCCTGAAAGCATGACCTTCAGAATGATTGGTCTCCGTATTTGTTATCTAGACTCCTCCTCCTACTCTTAACTTCTTCATTGAACCATCAAAGTCTAAATTCCATTGAGATTCATGAAAAATGGTATCATTGTTTAGTTCTCTCTTTTATCTACTAGTTCAGTTCAGATTTCATTTTTTACAGAGTTACAAAGGATGAAAGAATCAAGGTCAATTGGTGTAGAGTAAATTGGGTAGTTTATAGATATTTCAGCATTACTGACCATGTACTTCATTAATGTTTCCCTATATAACTTTTTAGGCTGGCCAAACACTGAAATAGTAGCATAAGACATGTACAATTGTAGAGATTGTTGCAACTTTGCTCCCCATGAGCGAGAAAGTAGCATACCATATTTTGGTGGGATATCAACTACTACAATGTCCATTAATATACTCTTACCAGGGTATTGAACTAGTGTGACACACAGATCCTTAATTAAACCTAAGCATTTAAATTTACTGTAATCAAAAGAAAACAAATCTTTGTATGGCATTGTAATTTCTAGATTCAAAGTTTCAATGATGGCTTTTGGCATTAAGTTATGGGAAGCTCCTAAATATAGCATTGTGTTATGTAGAATTTGATCATGAATAGTGAGACTGATATAAAATGGAGGAACTGCACCATCTACAGGTTTTCTATTTACATCTCGGCCAAAAATCAACTCTGGCTGATCATCATTTAGATTTATGGAGTCTTCTCCATCATTAATATTTAATGTTTCAGTTATGGTTGAATTTTACAAGTCATTATTTGCCAATTCAGTCAAAGGAATTGGTATTTTAAGTTTTTCAATTTCTAATAGTATGTTGAATGCAGGTTGAGCTTTACTGATTTGAATCAGTTCTTCTTTGGTAACTGTAGTTTGTGTTGGTTTGTCTTGCTTTTCTACAATTGTTTTTTCATTTTCAATTGTTTTAGGATTCTCTGTTTGTGTTTCTTTTTTTTTACTACTTATAACTTTATTTTCAGGGATTTTTTGTGAATCAGTTGATGTTCTTTCTGATTTAGAATTTTTAGCAGATGCTTTTGAAGCAACAACTTTTGGGTCCACTGTTATAGGATCAACAGAAGGCTTTTTGGGATCTAAATTTGTTGTTTTTATAGAGTTAGAAGCTTTAGTAGTAGTAGATTTTTGAGAATATTTTGCAACTTGAGCAACTTCATTAGTAGTATCAAAATTTTTAGGGCTTGATGCTTTCTTTGGACTAGAAATGTTTTGGGAGGAATTTGAGTTTTGCTTATTTTCCCTTGGGAGAATTTGCAGAACTTTTGTTTTAGGGTCTTCTACTGTTTTATGATTCTCATTTTGGGAATTTTTCTTAGCAAAAGACTCATTTTTTTCTTGTTTCTAAGGTTATACTCGCTGTGTATTTCATTTATTTCATAGTCATAACCTTGCTTATAATCAAAGGATTCACTAGAATCTAATTTAAGCTGTTGAAGTTCAAACAATTCCTGACCTTTTTGAGTAAGGAAAGTAGTATTATTGTCATAAATTGCCATTAGATTAATAATATCCTCCTCATCATCATTATCATTCTGAGAAATTTCAGCATAGTTCTCTTGAAATGGTGGCCTAATTGTTTGGTCCGAGGATGTTTCTTTTTTTTTCCAAAATTTATATTTTTTCTAAAATTGGAATTTCTAATCTATTGTTGGTTATCCCACTGAGGTATTCTCTCGATATTATCTAAAATATCAATCACTCTTTCTAAGGTTTTAGCTATAACATCCATTTTTGTGTCTGAATTTTCAATTTCTTCTTTAATAGTGACTCTTCTTTCATTTCTAAGTCTAGCTTTTCCAGCTAGAATGTTCACTTCTAAACTTACTGCATCAGTTTGAATTTTTTCTAATGTGTCTGCATCTCTTTCCCTTAATTGGTAAGCCATATCTGTGTCAAATCCATTATGGAATTTGAGCAGAACAGAAAAAGGAGTAGGTTTCAGATTTGCAGGGATAGAATTATAGTCACTATTATACCTGTTGCGATAATCTTGAATTGACTCATTTGGAGCTGTTTTCAAATTATCAAATTTCGACAAAATTTGGAGGGGGTTATTTTGTTTTCCCATTTATTTAAAAACAAAGTAAAAAAGATAGATAAATTAGTTACACTACCAACAACTAAATACTTAAACCATTTCTTAACTGCTCCTGTTAAAGTTTGAGCAAACAGTCTCATTTGAAAATCTGAATCATCAATTTCATAAATTTCAAAGAAGTCTGTCATCTTAGTAATGTGTTGTTGAGCAGTATATTGAGTAGTGCCATCAAACAGTGGTATTTTGTTTTGATAGTCTTGTGGCATATCATGAAGTTGCTGTGGTAGGACAAGGGGAGCATATCTAGTAGCCATAGGTTGAAGCTTAGCTTGGCTAGGAGGTAAGGTTGAACTGCTTGGAGCTGTGCTAGAAATGATAATGCAATAACTATAGATGGTACTTGAAGTGCTGGGAAATGAGGATGATGTTTTTAAGAAATCAAAAGGTGAACTAATGGATATAGTGGGTGAAGTGTTTAGTGGAAATAACACTCTAGGTTGTAGAGGTAATTTAGGGATGAATGGATCTGTGGATGAGCTGGTAGTAGAATTTATGAATGATGTAATAGCTTACAGAGAAAAATCTCTTGCTGGAATTATTATGGTGTGTAATTGGGAAGCTGAAGGTCTGTTTGCATAAGTCAATAAATGAGCTAATTTAATAGCTTCATCAATATACTTTAGAATAGTAACGTTAATTTGTTCAACTTTGGTCTGATATTCAACTTTCTTAGATCTAGAATTTACTACAATAGATTTTTGTTTTGCATTAAAAAATGAAATAAAAGCAGGGTCTAAAACAACATTTTTTAAATCATTTTCATATTTACTTTTAAATAAGGAATGCTCAAATTTCAGATCAAAATCAATGTCTTACAAACTTTCTAATTCACTTGGTAATGAATTAACTCTTATTAATGAGATTTCAGCTTCTAAATTTTCTGTTTGTTTTTTATTTTTACCAATTCGGTCTGGGTCATCTACTATTACAGCAGGCTTAGGATCTGGGTTAGACCTGGTATAATAGACTTTCCTAGAAGCCAGAAATACAATTTTTTAATACCCACAACCTATAAAAATAATCTTAAAGTAAAAGGATGAATTAAATGATTCCTTTAAGACTAATTTTATGACTGAGGACTAGTTATTTCCCCAATATGGTCACCAGTAATGTTATCAATCAGTAAATTCTTAAGTTGTGGGATTTTGGTTTTTAGTCAAAGAATACTAGAGGTAACCACAAACCTACTTCAAAATCTAGGATCTAGCCTTCGTAGGGTTCAGAGAAAGCTCTCTCTTTCAAGTTTAACTTTGTTTTAACTTTTGAATATTAGGCTAGTTGTTAAAGTGCAATTTGGTTTGGCTTTGTTGGATTTGGTGGGAAAATTTCACTTGGAGGGTAGATAGAGGGAAATCTACTTGTCCATTGGGCTATGGAGTCTAAGTCAAGCTAACAGAACTGGGATCAAAGCCTAAAATGTCAAATGTCTGCAGGGCAAGGTAGATAACCCTTGGAGATCTTGGGAAAATTTGTTTTTGAGGTGGTATGATTGGGATAAAGGGCACTTAAGAATCCTTAAATCTGGAAAAGGGAAGTAGAAGATAGAGGTCAAACAGGAGAGGGAGCAATTAAGAATTCCCTACACCAGAAATCAGAGGAAAACATATAGAAAATTACTAGTTAAAAATAGGGTGCTATTAACATATCCTGTAGTAATACTCCTAGTTATAAATTCGGATTTAGCATAAACATAAATGGATGCATGTAATAGAGAAAAGAAACAATGACAAGTGAAGAAAGTACTTCACTCCAAATAGCTCATCATAGGGATCTTGAAGTATGATGCCAATTTTCTTTGATCCAGCCCGCTACTCGAAGTTTTGACAAAAAAAAGCTTTAAAGTCCAATAAAAAATGACTATAACAATCCCAAAAATTTTATTCCACAAAATTACTTCAAAGAGTGAAGTATTTATACAAATTCTAAACTAGAATATCTTGAAAAAATATCAAGATTGGTTTACAAATACCTCCAACTGTTTTACATAAATAGAACTTAAGTAAAGGACACTCAAAACTAATGCATCTATTTGGCATTATTTTTTATGGATAGGTGATGACAAAGAGGATAATTCGAATTTGATCTCAACTCTTAGTTGATGGTGAGGCATCCAAGTAACTAACTGTCTCCTTTCTTTGTGCATTTTGCTCTAGCAATTCTGCGAACTTGGGGCCCATTGATACCTTTGTATTTCTCAATATGATATAGATATGTAAAAAATGAAAGTGGTTATTGTAGATAAATATTTTTTTGAGATAAACCTTTCTCAGTTCCCTAAAATTATGCTTCACCTGTTCACAATAGGCTCTGTAAAAAGATGTGTAAAATAGAGTTTTCCACAGTCTGAAAAATAGGCTGTAAATATGTGCATGTATCTCTCATTCTGTAATACCTGTACAAAATGTGAGATATTTTTTTTAGATGGGTCTCTTAGGAACAAAAGACTCCTTCAGTTTTGTGAGATTTATTTCTGATTGGCCACAGTCTTCTCTGCAAACTGATGACTTAACAAGAATTTTTTGTAAAACGTTTTTTCAAATATTGTTTAATATTTCCAAATCCATAATGGTTGTTAGAAACGTGAGAGAGGTTTTTGTATATGGACATCTTAGGAGCATAAACCTCCTTAAGTTTTGAAAAATTCATCTTGGATTAGACACAATATTTTCTGCAAAACTATGACTTAAACAAGAAATTTCTGCAAAAATGTCCCTTCTTGCTCTGTTTTCATTTTTTAACCTTTTTTTTTTCTTTTAACTGTTTTTCTTTTAATTTGGATAAATTTCATTGTTGGTGAAATTATTTTCATCTCTATTTAACCATTATTGCCTCTATTTTTACTTTTACTGTTTTACCTTAACTGCTCTGTAACTTTGTTTTAACCTTCTCTTTGACTTTCACCTGATACACTTAACTCTGATGCTCTTTGACTGCTCTATTTTCACTATCACTGTGAATTATTACTTTAATTTTAACTTTAACCTTTACTGTGAGTTCTTCAATTTACCCTGAATATTATGAATTCCATGTTTTAATCTTTACATTAAAATGCTCTTTTATCTTTCACAGGATGACTGTTCTTTAACTCTGATGCCGAGAATCTTTTAAGGAAAATCCTTTGAATTCATTTCATTGTAAGTTCTTGGAGTAAAGAATATATTTAAATAGTATTTAGATTGTTTTATCCAAATTCTCCTTTTGCTAATGACCTGCAAAACAAATAATTGTTAATGAAACCCGGGCTGTAGGGAGGTGATAATGGCTTTAAGTGGTCATAGTAATGGATTTGATTTTGGCATTGTGGAACCTTTAGGATTGCTTGCACTCTATTTTTAAGGAATTTTTATCTACTTCTGAAATTTTAGACAGTTTGCAAAAGTAATTTTCTTTAGCAGAGGCTTAATTGGGAAAATTTGGAAAAGTATAGGCTTTTCTTTGGTTATTCTATTTAGTTTGGCCTATCAAAGAGATCTGGAGGCTTTAGAATTGGCTTAAAACATAAAAAATGGGTTTTCTAAGTATTTGTAATGGGAATAGGGCTGAAAACCCTTTTAAAAGGATCACAGAGGGTTAAGGGTAACTGCAGAGGCTTTCTAGTTTATTTCAGGGCTTTGAAATAGACTAATAAACAGTGTAAACTCTTCAATTTCTTTAGAAATGGTGCGCAGCTGGGAAACAGGTTTCTGGGAAAAATTTGACAGAAATTGGCATGTTTTTAGGACTTTTTGGTAGTTTAGTTAATCAATTTCTTAACTTGAATGTGTTTTCTTTCTTTTTAAAATGGGGTTTTCAACTTGATTGCAGGTTTGAATTCTAGGAAAATACCTGTTGTAATGCAGGTATCAGTTTCTGGAAAGGTTTCTGAGGTTCTTGCTGAGTTGAAGGCTTCAATAGCTTATCTAGAGAAACATGGAGCTCCTCGACAGTCTTAACAGGTTTCAGGAGCAATGTTCATAGGCTTCGGGCCTGAAAATGGAAAACAAGGGCTTTAATAGGGTGTTTTACAGTCGGGAGAGGCAATGAAGTAGGTTAAATGCGCAAGAATGATGGATAAATGTATTTTCAAAGGTTTTATTTAAATACATTGGTTGCATTATATTGGCATTGAATGCAACTCGCATTAGGCAAGAGGGCGGTTTCAAAGTTTGAATGGATTAAAACGAAATTGGTTATCGCATAGAGATTGGGTGGTAAGCAGTTTTTGGATTAACCCACACAATCCAATAGAAAGAGGGCATGTGGAGGAGAGAAGTCTTTGCAAAATAGCCCATTTCACGCAGCTTTGGAATTCGGGCGATCATGCATCTTTTCCACGTGATTTGGGATATCAATCGTTGGATCTGAGGTTTATGAGCGAATATATGAGATTAATTCATGATTTGCGTTGGGATAAGAGTAGTGCGACCGGGGTGTGTTATGCGCCAAAGGGGTTTTGAACTTTAGCAATAGACATTGGTTTAATTCAAAAACTTGGGTTATAAGATGGGGAAGGGAAAGGTTTATTGTCATATGGCGAATATAATTTTTTAATTTAAAACATTTATGAAATGTTTCAAATAAAAACATATGCGGGCTGGCTTATTATATATTATATAGTTTTATCAAATGCACTACACACTTGTTTAAACTACATGGGGCGGGATATTTATTTATGGATAGGTTTAGACCAATGGGTAATTGGGTGGGGTATTATATATTTGTGCACATGGGGATATTTAACTTCGGTCTAAACTTAAAATAATGGGTTTTGGAGTTTATCTTAATATAAGGGTATTAATATATACGAGAGGGTGTAGTTAGGGATTTAATATAATAAGTTAGGTGTTAATACGAAAATGGGATAGTAAAAGGAAACAAAACACATATTATCTCTAAGTAAAGTACATAAAAATAAAGCATTGCTAATCTTTTATATTACTTCACTAATACTTAGGATAAATATAATTTTGAGGGTTTTATGAATGATTTTAAAAGGAATGAAGTTAATTATTTAGGGTTACAATTTTACTAAGTAAGATTGTGTTTTACTTAGGAAAGAGAGGTTTTGATGTATGAATGAAGGGTAAATGCCGAGAAATGTGGATTTAATGCAGGGACTCAATATTTTTAACTAAGCAGTCGTCGAGCCTTGGGTTCGGTCCCAACAAAAGTCAGAGAAATGCTTTGAGCCTTTTTGACTGATAGTTTAGAATACCGAACACTTGTAGGGGAGGGGAAATTAGTGATTTTTTCCCAATTATGCTTTATTACATGCTTTCTCAACTGCTTTATGCCTACCCATGTTTATTTCTAACATTTTTTCTTCATTTTGTAGGTGCATTTAGGCTTGCAACCTTAAAATTTTTTTCTTTCAAAGCATAAAACTATCTAAGTCTACCTTATTTCATCTGAGGGCTCAGATTAAAATGTTTAGCTCCTCATTATTCTCTACCTATCTACTGATTTTTCAAGTTTAAACTATTTGACAAATCTTTGTTCATTATCTAAAACATGAAATTGAAAACATGAAAAGTTAAGATTAAACTCTTTAACTGATCATGGATTATGGCATTTATTGACACTCTGCACATAATCATTATTATTTGTAGTAAAAGTAAAAGTAGTGGCATTTGATCTTGCTCACTTTCAGGTCTTATTTTCATCTCTTTTTTCTCTTGGGGTATATGTTTTTCTAAGTCCTTTGATCTTTATTTTAGGACTTTTTTACCCTCTTTTTTGATTTTTTATTATTTTTCATTTTTTTTCAAAATATGGGAAAACCACTTGCAGAAAGCAAGGTATATACATATTTACAAGACTTATCAAAGTGAATTCAAAATTTTATGAACCTATTATTATAAGACCCTAACAATGGCTCCACATGGGAATGAAATTTCCTGGTGAAATATCAAGAACTCTGAGACTAGTAGCCTTTGAAATTTGACTATGATGAACCTGTAAATGTCTTCTGATATCTGCAACTTATTCATATTTATGATATTTAATTTTCAAAGCTTAGGGCCTTCTGTTCAGGCTTCGACTATGCTAAGGAAACATCCAATCCAATCTAAACTTTTCCATGTATATGTACAATGATCAAAGTGAATAAAAACTAACTATTGGTTAACTTAGGTGAGTAGTAGTGCTTCAGCATTCTGCCATTAACTGGTCCTCTTGCAGATCTGTTCCATCCAATTATTTCAAAAATAAATCATTACTACCTCTATATCCATAAATTGCATAAGGTCCTTTCCATAGAAAATCAAAATTTTCATGTTTTCCCTTGTCTTCTCTTCTAGAATCCAATTTTAACACTTTATCTCCTATGTAAAACTCATCCTCTTTAGTCTTTTTATCATATATTTTCTTGATCTTTTCCTGAATGACTTGATATTTGACATAAACTTCTTCCCTTATTTGTTGCAAGTGAATATTTTGATTTATCCTTCTTTGGATGTCATTAGTTTCAACCTGTAATTCTTGGATCATTTTCATCACGGGTACACCTAGGGAGGAAGGAAAAACAACATCCATTCCATAAAATAGTTGGTAAGGTGAAGTACCAATGGATTTCTTAGTAGTAAGTCTATTTGCCCATAAGGCATTGACTAAGTTTTTATGCCAAGTCTTTTTATTGTCTTCAAGTAATTTTTTGATGATATTTACTAGGCTTTTGTTTGAGGATTTAGCTAGGCCATTACCTTGGGGGTAGTATGCAGTAGAGTGGTCTAGGGTAATATGGTATTTGTGGCAACAGTCAATCATTTTATTAGATTTGAATACTGCTACATTGTCAGTAATTATCTTTTGAGGGCACCCAAATCTTGAAAGGATGTTGTTTTCTAGGAAGGAAATAATGACAATATCAGTGGATTATGTGGAAGGTATGGCTTCAATCCACTTGGTAAAATAATCAGTGGCTGTCAAAATCCACTTATGTTGGCATAAAGAGGGGGGGTGAATTTCACCAATGAAGTCTAAACCCCATTGTTGAAATGAAATTTTAGTTGAAATTGGCTTTAAAGGGAGGGGTAATAATTTCTTCTTACCCTAAAAAATTTGGCACTTATGACATGAAGTAACATATTTTTTTACATCATCAAACAAGGTAGGCCAATAAAAACCAGCTATCAGGATCTTTTCAGTAGTATATTTCCAGTATAAATGTCATCCACAGTCACCTGCATGAAATTCTTCAAGTATTTTGTCAGCTTCTTCCTTTAGTAAACAATTTAGTAAAATCCCACTATGATCTCTCCAAAAGAGTGCATTATCTAAGATATAAAATCTTATTGCTTTAAGTTTTAAAAATATAGCTTTGGTTCTTGACAATCCAGGAGGATATTGTAATTTTTGGAGTACAAATATAATATCTGTATACCAAGGTGAGTGTGAAAATGTTTCACTGATCGATGGAGTCTCCATCTCTTCCTGATCATCAACTTGAGCAATAAAATTTATATCTAGGGCATTCCAACTGGATTCAGCCATAAGTCTAGCTAATCCTTGACCTTTAATGAGCTTGGTGGGTTTTATCTCTATGTCATATTCCAAGATAGTGGCAATCCACTTACCTCTTCTTCCATTAGGACCATCCTGAGTAAGAATGTCTTTAACTACAGAATTTGGGACATAGGCAATAATGTGTGAGTAGAGAATTTAAACTCTGAAGTCTTTAATGGACTTAACCAAGGATAGGGCTTGTTTTTCCATAATGTTATACTTCAAAGGAGCATCTCTAAGGGCTTTACTAAAAAAATCTATGGGTTTTTCAAATCCTTGGTCATTTTTCTGTATTAAAACTGCAGCAATGGTGTGTTCTGAAGCAAATGAAAAAATCATGAAATATTTCTTAAAATCAGGACTTATTAGGACTGGAGTCTTGGTTAAAGCTTGTTTTATAGAGTCAAATGATTGTTTAGCCTAAAAAATCCATCTAAGAATTGAATATTGTTTGAGCATATTAATTAATTCTCTAATTATCTCAGCTAAATTAGATATGAATCTTCTTAAAAAATTTATCTTACCTAAAAAAGCTTGTAATTCTTTGATATTTCTTGGTGGGTTGATGTTCAAAATTTCTTCTATCCTAGTAGGATCTATCCTAATTCCTTATTTTGAGATTATATGTCCAAGTAACTTACCCTATACTAATCCAAATAGTCTTTTCTTAGGATTTAAAGAGATGCCATATTTCCTACATTTAATAAAAACTTGTCTCAAATGATCCAAGTGTTCATTATCTATTTTGGAAAACATAGTAGTGCCATCTAAGTAAATAACTAAGAAATCATGTATTTCCTTTGCAAAGTCTATGTTCATATCCCTTTGAAAGGTTGCTCCTGAATTCATTAGTCCAAAGGGCATTTTTACATACATAAAAGTGCCCCAAGGAGTTGTAAATGTTGTTTTAGCTTGGTCTTCTTCTTGAAATAGGATCTGGTTGTATCCTGAAAAACCATCTAATAATGAAATCTTTGAAGAACCTACTACCCTTTGTAATATGTGATCCATTTTAGGTAAAGGGTAATTATCCTTCAAGGATACTTTGTTAAGATTTCTAAAGTCTACACACAATCTAATTTCTCCTGTTTTCTTTCTTGTAGGAACTACGTTGGAAACCCAATCAGAATATATAATTGGTGCAATGATCTGGGCATCATACATTCTTTTAACATCTTTTTCAATCAAAGGTAACAACACAGGGTTAATCCATCTCAAATTTTGTTTGAATGGCTTTTGATCTTATTTTATTGGAATTTTATGTTGGATTATGTTTGTATCATAGGATTTTAAATCTTCATAACTCCAAGCAAACACATCTTGATATTCCTTTAAAAGCTCAATTTATTTATCCTTTTCTTGTTGAGGTAAAATTTTGGACAGTTCGATTATCTTTGGTTTTGACTCTGTACCAATGTTACATTCTTCTATGTCAGATCTTACTGGCTCCATTTTTGGTTTTCTAGCTACATCATTATATTCAAAAAGATCCTCTAAGGGAGTTAAACCTTTAGGTAAAAAATTATCCCTAAGATTCACTATATTTGATTCATCTTCAATAATTTCTTCAATCTCTACTTTCTCTAAACTATCTATATCAGCTTGACTAAATCTAGTGGGTTTATCAAAATTTATTTTATTTACATCTAAGTTACTTAAATATATTTCACAATCCAAATCATGATTTATTGTACAATTTATATCTATAATACAATTCTGAAATTCTCCTTCATTGTTCATAAACTTGTAAATTTTCTCATCCTGAGAAAAAAATTGCCAATACTTAAGATTATATGGAATTATTGGCCTATGTTTGACTTCAGTAGTATATCTCTGATTAAGTTAGAATGGTAAATTGCATGTGCTAGCCAAATTTGCAAGACAATGAGCTTTTATATTTTATTTTCTAGGTATAACAAAAAACTTACATTCCAATAAATCATCGGTTAAATCTATGACAATGTCTCTATATCTGCTTAGTGTAGGATTGTAAACAGAATAAAATCCATTTACCTATTTTATGATCAAATATGAATCTCCCATGATTAAAATTCTTTTTCCTTCTAAGCTTCTAATGATTTGGAGTCCTAGGATGAGGGCTTCATACTCGACCATATTGTTTTTACATTTAAAATTAAGCATGAAAGCATCACCTTTAGAATGATTGGTCTCCATATTTGTTATCCAGACTCCTGCTCCTGCTCCTAACTTATTCATTGAACCATCAAAGTCTAAATGCCATTGAGATTCATGAAAAAATGTTATCATTGTTTAGTTCTCTCTTTTATCTACTAGTTCAGTTTGGATTTCATTTGTTACAGAGTTACAAAGGATGAAAGAATCAAGGTCAATTGGTGTAGAGTAAATTGGGTAGTTTATAGATATTTCAGCATTACTGACCATGTACTTCGTTAATGTTTCCCTATATAACTTTTTAGGCTAGCCAAACACCAAGATAATAGAATAAGACATGTCCAATTATAGAGATCCTTGCAACTTTGCTCCCCATGAGCGAGAAAGTAGCATACCATATTTTGGTGGGATATCAACTACTACAATGTCCATTAATATACTCTTACCAAGGTATTGAAATAATGTTACACACAAATCCTTAATTAAACCTAAGCATTTAAATTTAATGGAATCAAATGAAAACAAATCTTTGTATGGCCTTGTAATTTCTAGATTCAGAGTTTCTATGATGGCTTTTGGCATTAAGTTATGGGAAGCTCCTAAATATAGCATTGTGTTATGTAGAATTTGATCATGAATAGTGAGATTGATATAAAATGGAGGAACTGCACCATCTACATGTTTTCTATTTACATCTCGGCTAAAAATCAACTCTGGCTGATCATCATTTAGATTTATGGAGTCTTCTCCATCATTAATATTTAATGTTTCAGTTATGGTTGATTTTTGCAATTCATTCTTTACCAATTCAGTCAAAGGAATTGGTATTTTAAGTTTTTCAATTTCTGATTGTATGTTGAATGCATGTTGAGCTTTACTGATCTGAATGAGTTCTTCTTTGGTAACTGTAGTTTGTGTTGGTTTGTCTTGCTTTTCTACAATTGTTTTTTCATTTTCAATTTTTTTAGGATTCTCTGTTTGTGTTTCTTGTTTTTTACTACTTATAACTTTATTTTCAGGGATTGTTTGTGAATCAGTTGATGTTCTTTCTGATTTAGAATTTTTAGCAGATGCTTTTGAAGAAACAACTTTTGGGTCCACTATTTTAGGATCAACAGAAGGCTTTTTGGGATCTAAATTTGCTATTTTTACAGAGTTAGAAGCTTTAGTAGCAGTAGATTTTTGAGAATATTTTGCAACTTGAGCAACTTCATCAGTAGTATCAAAAATTTTAGGGCCTGATGCTTTCTTAGGACTAGAAATGTTTTGGGAGGAATTTGAGTTTTGCTTATTTTCCCTTGGGAGAATTTGCAGAACTTTTGTTTTAGGGGCTTCTACTGTTTTCTGATTCTGATTTTGGAAATTTTTCTTAGCAGAAGACTCATTGTTTTCCTTGTTTCTAAGGTTATACTCGCTGTGTATTTCATTTATTTTATACTCATAACCTTGCTTATAATCAAAGGATTCACTAGAATCTAATTTAAGTTGTTGAAGTTCAAACAATTCCTGACCTTCCTGAGTAAGGAAAATAGTATTATTTTCATCAATTCCCATTAGATTAATAGTATCCTCCTCATCATCATTATCATTCTGAGAAATTTCAGCATAGTTCTCTTGAAATGGTGGCCTAATTGTTTGGTCTGGGGATGTTTTTTTTTTTTTTTTTTCTAGAATTTATATTTTTTCTAAAATTGAGATTTATAATCTATTGTTGGTTATCCCACTGAGGTCTTCTCTCCATATTATCTAATATATCAATCACTATTTTTAAGGTTTTAGCTATAACATCCATTTTTGTGTTTGAATTTTCATTTTATTCTTTAATAGTGACTCTTCTTTCATTTCTAAGTCTATCTTTTCTAGCTAGAATGTTCACTTCTAAACTTACTACATCAGTTTGCATTTTTTCTAATGTGTCTGCATCTCTTTCCCTTAATTGGTAAGCCATATCTGTGTCAAATCCATTAGGGAATTTGAGCAGAATGGAATAAGGAGTAGGTTTCAGATTTGCAGGGATAGAATTATAGTCACTATTATACCTGGTGCAATAATCTTGAACTGACTCATTTGGAGCTCTTTTCAAATTATCAAATTCGGAAATAATTTGAAGGGGGTTATTTTTATTTTCCCATTTATTTAAAAACAAAGTAAAAAAGATAGATAAATCAGTTACCGTACCAACAGCTAAATCTTTAAACCATTTCTTAACTGCTCCTGTTAAAGTTTGAGCAAACAGTCTCATTTGAAAATCTGAATCATCAATTTCATAAATTTCAGAGAAGCCTGTCATCTTAGTAATGTGTTGTTGAGCAGTATATTGAGTAGTGCCATCAAAAAGTGGTATTTTGTTTTGATAGTATTGTGGCATATCATGAAGTTGTTGTGGTAGGACAAGGGGAGCATATCTAGCAGCCATAGGTTGAAGATTAGCTTGGCTAGGAGGTAAGGTTGAATTGCTTGGAGCTATGCTGGAAATGATAGTGGAAGAACTATAGATGGTACTTGAAGTGCTGGGAAATGAGGATGATGTTTTTAAGAAATAAAAAGGTGAACTAATGGATATAGTGGATGAAGTGTTTGGTGGAAATAACACTCTAGGTTGTAGAGGTAAATTAGGGATGAATGGATCTGTAGATGAGCTGGTAGTAGAATTTATGAATGATGTAACATCATACAGAGAAAAATATCTTCCTGCAATTATTGTGGTGTGTAATTGGGAAGTCGAAGGTCTATTTGCATAAGTCAATAAATGAGCTAATTTAATAGCTTCATCAATATCCTTTAGAATAGTAACATTAATTTTTTGAACTTTGGTCTGATATTCAACTTTCTTAGATCTAGAATTTACTGCAATAAATTTTTGTTTTGCATTAAAAAATGAAATAAAAGTAGGGTCTAAAACAAATTTTTTAAAATCATTTTCAGATTTACTTTTAAATAAGGAATGCTCAAATTTTAGATCAAAATCAATTTCTTGCAGAATTTCTAATTCACTTGTTAATGAGTTGACTCTTATTAATGATATTTCAGCTTCTAAATTTTCTGTTTGTTTTTTCTTTTTACCAATTCGGTCTGGGTCATCTACTATTACAGGAGGCTTAGCATCCGGGTTAGACTTGGTATAATAGACTTTCCTAGAAGCCAGAATTACAATTTTTTAATACCCACAACCTATAAAAATAATCTTAAAGTAAAAGGATGAATTAAATAATTCCTTTAAGACTAATTTTATGACTGAGGACTGGTTATTTCCCCAATATGGTCACCAGTAATGTTATCAATCAGTAAATTCTTAAGTTGTGGGATTTTGGTTTTTAGTCAAAGAATACTAGAGGTAACCACAAACCTACTTCAAACTCTAGGATCTATCCTTCCTAGGGTTCAGAGAGGGCACTCTCTTTCAAGTTTAACTTTGTTTTAACTTTTGAATATTAGGCTAGTTATTAAAGTGAAATTTGGTTTGGCTTTGTTGGATTTGGTGGGAAAATTTCACTTGGAGGGTAGATAGAGGGAAATATACTTGTCCATTGGGCTATGGAGTCTAAGTCAAGCTAACAGAACTGGGATCAAAGCCTAAAAGGTAAAATGTCTGCAGGGCAAGGTAGATAACCCTTGGAGATCTTGGGAAAATTGGTTTTTGAGGTGGTATGATTGGGATAAAGGGCATGTAAGAATCCTTAAATCTGGAAAAGGGAAGCAGAAGATAGAGGTCAAATAGGAGAGGGAGAAATTAAGAATTCCCTACACTGGAAATCAGAGGAAAACATATAAACAATTACTAGTTAAAAATAGGGTGCTATTAACATATCATGTAGTAATACTCCTAGTTATACATTCAGGTTTAGCATAAACATAAATGGATGCATGTAATAGAGAAAAGAAACAATGATAAGTGAAGAAAATACTTCACTCCAAATAGCTCATCACAGGGGTCCTGAAGTATGATACCAATTTTCTTTGATCCAGCTTGCTACTCGAAGTTTTGACACAAAAAAGCTTTAAAGTCCAAGAAGAAATAACTATAAATATCCCAACAATTTTATTCCACCAAAATACTTCAAAGAGTGAAGTATTTATACAAATTCTAAACTAGAATATCTTGAAAAAATATCAAGATTGGTTTACAAATACCTCCAATTGTTTTACATAAATAGAAATTAAGTAAAGGATACTCAAAACTAATGCATCTATTTGGAATTATTTTTTATGGATAGGTGATGACAAAGAGGATAATTTTAATTTGATCTCAACTCTTAGTTGATGATGAGGTATCCAAGTCACTAACTGTCTCCTTTCTTTGTGCATTATGCTCCAGTAATTATGCGAACTTGGGGCCCAATGATACCTTTGTATTTATCAATTAAAAATAGATATGTAAAACATGAAAGCGGTTTTTGTGGATAAATATGTTTTTGAGATAAAACTCTCTCAGTTCCCTAAAATTATGCTTCACCTGCTCACAATAGGCTCTGCAAAAAGATGTGTAAAACAAATTTTTCCACAGTCTGAAAAATAGGCTGTAAATATGTGCATGTATCTCTCATTCTGTAATAATTGTACAAAATGTGAGATATTTTTTGTAGATGGGTCTCTTAGGAACAAAAACCTCCTTCATTTTTTTGAGATGTATTTCTGACTGGCCACAGTCCTCTCTACAAACTGATGACTTAACAAGAATTTTCTGTAAAATGTGCTTTCAAATATTGTTTAATATTTATAAATATATTATGGCTGTTAGAAACATGAGAGAGGTTTTTGTATATGGACATCTTAGGAACATAAACCTCCTTCAGTTTTGAAAAATTCATCTTGGATTAGACACAATAGTTTCTGCAAAACTATGACTTAATCAGGAAATTTCTGCAAAAATGTCCCTTCTTGCTCTGTTTTCATATTTTAACCTTTTTGTTCTTTTGACTATTTTTCTTTTAATTTGGATAAATTTCATTGTTGGTGAAATTATTTTCATCTCTATTTAACCATTAATACCTCTGTTTTTACTTTTACTGTTTTACCTTGACTGATCTGTAACTTTGTTTTAACCTTCACTCTGACTTTCACCTGACACAATTTAACTCTGATGCTCTTTAACTGCTCTTGTTTCACTATCACTGTAAATTCTTACTTTAATTTGAACTTTAACCTTTACTGTGAGTTCTTCATTTTACCCTGACTATTATGAATGCCATGTTTTAATCTTTACATTAAAATGCTCTTTTATCTTTCACAAGATGACTGTTCTTTAACTTTGATGCCTGGAATTTTTTAAGGAAAATCCTTTGAATTCATTTCCTTGTAAGTTATTTGAGTAAAACATATATTTCAAAGGTATTTAGATTTTTTTATCCAAATTCTCCTTTTGCTAATGACCTGCAAAACAAAATAATTGTTAATGAAACCTTGGCTGCAGGGAGGTGATAATGGCTTTAAGTGGTCACAGTACTGGATTTGATTTTGGCACTTTGGAACCTTAAGGATTGCTTGCAATCTGTTTTTAAGGCATTTTTATCTAATTCTAAAAGTTCAGATAGTTTGCAGAAGTAATTTTCTTTAGCAGAGGCTTAATTGGGGAAATTTGGAAAAGTATAGGCTTTTCTTTGGTTATTCTATTCAGTTTGGCCTATCAAAGAGATTTGGAGGCTTTAGAATTGGCTTGAACCAGAAAACATGGGTTTTCTGAGTATTTTTAATGGGAATAGGGTTGAAAACCCTTTTAAAAGGATTATAGAGGGTTTAGGGTAACTGCAGAGGCTTTTTGGTTTATTTCAGGGCTTTGAAATAGACTATTAAACTGTGTAAACTCTTCAATTTCTTCAGAAATGGTTCGCAGCCAGGAAACAGGTTTTTGGGAAAAATTTGACAGACTTTGGCCTGTTCTTAGTACTTTTTAGCAGTTTAGTTAATCAATTTCTTAACTTGAATGTGTTTTCTTTCTTTTTAAAATGGGTTTTTCAACTTGATTGCAGGTTTGAATTCTAGGAAAATACCTGTTGTAATGTAGGTATCTATTTCTGGAAAGGTTTATGAGGTTCTTGCTTAGTTGAAGGCTTCAATAGCTTATCTGGAGAAACATGGAGCTCCTCGACAGTCTTAACAGATTTTAGGAGAAATGTTCGCAGGCTTCGAGCGTGAAAATGGCAAACAAGGGATTTAACAGGGTGTTTTATAGTCGGGAGAGGCAATGCAGTAGGTTAAATGCGCAAGAATGATGGATAAATGTATTTTCAAAGGTTTTATTTAAATAAATTGGTTGCATTAGATTGGCATTGAATGAAACTCACATCAGGTGGAAGGGCGGTTTCGGATTTTGAATGGATTAAAACCAGACTAGTTATCACACAGAGATTGGGTGGTAAGAAGTTTTTGGCTTAACCCATGCAATCCAATAGATAGAGGGAATGCGGAGGAGAGAAATCTTTGCAAAATAGCCCATTTCGTGCGACTTTGGAGTTTGGGCGATCATGCATCTTTTCCATGGAATTTGGGATTTCAACGATTGGATCTGAGGTTTATGAGTGAACGGATGAGATTAATTCAGGAGTTGTGTTGGGATAAGAGTAGTGGGACCAGGGTGTGTTATGCAGCAAAGGGGTTTTGAACTTTAGCAATAGACATTGGTTTAATTCAAAAACTTGGGTTATAAGATGGGGAAGGGAAAGGTTTATTGTCATATGGCGAATATAATTTTTTAATTTAAAACATTTATGAAATGTTTCAAATAAAAACATATGCGGGCAGGCTTATTATATATTATATAGTTTTATCAAATGCACTACACACTTGTTTAAACTACATGGAGTGGGATATTTATTTATGGATAGGTTTAGACCAATGGGTAATAGGGTGGGGTATTATATATTTGTGCACATGGGGATATTTAACTTCGGTCTAAACTTAAAATAATGGGTTTTGGAGTTTATCTTAATATAAGGGTATTAATATATACAGAAGGGTGTAGTTAGGGATTTAATATAATAAGATAGGTGTTAATATGAAAAAGAGATATTAAAAGGAAACGGAACACATATGATCTCTAAGTAAAGTATAAAGATAAAGCATTGCTCATCTGTTATATTATTTCACTAATACTTAGGATAAATGTAATTTTGAGGGTTTTATGAATGATTTTAAAAGGAATGAAGTTAATTATTTAGGGTTACAATTTTACTAAGTAAGAATGTGTTTTACTTAGGAAAAAGGTGTTTTGATGTATGAATGAAGGGTAAATGCTGAGAAATGTGGATTTAATGCAGGGACTCAATATTTTTAACTAAGCAGTCACCGAGCCTTGGGTCCGGTCCCAACAGAAGTCAGAGAAATTCTTTGAGCCTTTTTGACTGATAGTTTAGAATACTGAACACTTGTAGGGGAGGGGAAATTAGTGATTTTTGCTCAATGATGCTTTATTACATGCTTGCTCAACTGCTTTACACCTACCCATGTTTATTTCTAACATTTTTTCTTCATTTTGTAGGTGCATTTAGGCTTGCAACCTTAAAAAAATTTTCTTTCAAAGAATAAAACTATCTAAGTCTACCTGATTTCATCCGAGGGCTCAGATTAAACTGTTGAGCTCCTCATTATTCTCTACCTATATACTGATTTTTCAAGTTTAAACTGTTTGAAAAATCGTTATTCAATATCTAAAACATGAAATTGAAAACATGAAAAGTTAAGATTAAACTCTTTAACTGATCATGGATTATGGCATTTATTGACACTCTGCACATAATCATTATTCTTTGTAGTAAAAGTAAAAGTAGTGGAATTTGATCTTGCTCACTTTCAAGTCTTATTTTCATCTGTTTTTTCTTTTGGGATATATGTTTTTCTAAGTCCTTTGATCTTTCTTTTAGGACTTTTTTACCCTCTTTTTTGATTTTTTATTATTTTTCATTTTTTTTCAAAATATGGGAAAACCACTTGCAGAAAGCAAGGTATGTACATATTTACAATACTTATCAAAGTCAATTCAAAATTTTATGAACCTTATTATTATAGGACCCTAATAGGAGAAATGGCACAATTTAAATTCAGAATGAATTTCAATGTTTTTTTTTTTTCCAATTACTGTTATTGGCATGTAAGTATTTATTAATCGAAATTTGGCAAGATCATAAATAACTCAACTAGAAATTTTTCAAGTTATCAGGGAATTTGGTGATGGTTACTTTAGGGGGAGCAGTAGTGACATGCTAAATTAACATGAGGGTTGGTAGGAAGGTTGGCAACAGGTAGAAGCAGTTTGTGGGAGGGGGGGGGGGGGGGGGTAGGTGGTAAGTGATATAAAGTGGGCGTGGGGGTCCCACAATTCACAAGAGAGCTCCATGTAGGGGGAGACAGTAATTAGAAAAAAACTTTACCGAACCCCCCCCCCCCCCCTTTCCACTATCCGTTGGGAGTGTGGGGGGTCCCGCAATTGCATGACAATTATTGATTTGGGCGGGTGCGATATAGACCGTTAAAATGTGCCCACCATTTAGCTCTTCGGGGAAAATCACTTTATTTACAAAAAAATAATAATTTAAATTTTTTTTTGGCGCATATTCAAACTTTAAAAGCAACATTTGAACTTGCTCGCTTTATTACAAAGTGCATAAATTAAACTTAACTATTTTTTTTGAAATTTTTTTATGTATTTTAGAAATATCATATGCATAGGTAAAATTAAGTTACAACACTCCCCATCACGTATAAAGGAATCTAACTTCTCATGGTACCCAATTCAAATGACATAATTCCTTTGTCAAACAACCACATTTTGATCCAAGTAAACAACGATCTCAAGAATTTTCCTTGTGTTACCTTAAAAAATTCCCTTTCAGATTTGCTATATGATCGAGTTACCTCTATAGTAAATTAGAAAACATAACCCTAAAATACCCTATTCAACCAAAATTCTACTCAACGATAAATCTTATTACTCACAAAGTTTACTCTTTGGATTAATTTTGGAGTCCAATTGCATGGTACCAATGTGTGGAAATTTCTGATTTATTCTACCAATATTTTCAACCACTCAACCAGAAAAATTAAGAATTCAATGAAGAAAATTTCATGAAAATATGTAAATAAACACCTTTGTAGCCATCTCTCTAGACTGATTAGTTGATTTCTAGTCTTTCCACTATAAATTCGTGTTCCTTTGTTTGCAACCACTATTGTCTTTCATCTTTATTAGGCCTCCACATCCCCTTTAATCTAATATCTTGGTCTCAATAATGGAACCATATTTTGGCACATAGAGGGAATTCCTAGGTTCAAAATGATGTAGCCAACAAAACCCCTTAGAGACTATCCCTTTAAACAATATCTATGAGTGGGTGAAGTCTCAACCAATGCATCTATGAGGGGCTCTAGGAACCAAGACAATTTTGTAGTAATGAAGCTGGCATAGATCCTACAATCCAAATATTATATTCAACAAATTATTACTTCTTTTTATTAATAAAAATAAAAAGGTATACCTCTATTATGCATAGTAAATTTATTATTAAAGATATTTAATAGACTCATAATATAGAAACAAAAAATCCATCACATAATTCATGAACATATAAGATAAGCCAAAACACAATCTTTTATTATTATGGTGAATTCTTCATTAAAAACATGTCTATCATGGCTCGCTAGCCTAACAATTTAACATTATAGTGCAATATCCTATCTTGAAAGCATACAATCCAGTACTTCTATTCCTTTGTGACTTTAACCTATTTATAGTTTTACATTTTGAGTGCAAGCCAACCAAAATGACCCCATTTTACTATGAGAGGAAAATATTACCATAGGACAAGTATCCAAAATAAGCCTAATGACTTTGATTATTTTTTGCATTCTCACAAGCTGACCCTTAAAACAAAGTTACCAACTCAATGAGAATTCTAATGGGTTCTCACTTTTTTAGAGGTCGTAAAAAATCATGATTTTCATTCTGATTTTGAAAAGTGTTGGTACAACACCGACCTTTTTTTTAGCGTATATTTAACATTTTTATTTTTCTTATGTATTAAGTATTTTTTTTAAATGTTAGTGATTTTCATGCCGATTTTGAAAAGTATTGATGCATCACTAAACCCTTTTTTTGAGCTTATTTTTGACACTTTAAACTTTATTATGTTAAGTATGGATACATTTTTTAAAATGTTAGTTATTTAACAATTTTCAAGTACTCCTATTCATCTTATTATTCTTTCTTGAGATGTTTGATTCTAAGTGTTTTCAAAATTTGTGTTTTTTTGTTTTCCTTTTCTATTTTTTTTGTAATTAATTTCTATTTTTTTGCAAAGTTTAAAAGAATGAAAAATGGTCATTATTTTGAACTTAGAATTTTCTATATATTCATGTATCATTAATTGGTATTTCAATATACATCAAATAATTGTCAATGAAAAAGAAACAGTTTTACACATTTGAAAATAAAATACACATTTTGAATATGGAGAAATAAAAAAAACACATTTCAAGAATTTTTTGCTAAAATGACATGTCAATTAAATGATTTTTATGGGGAATTTGTAATTTTTTATTAAATAGGATTTTTTTTTATGAATTTTATGTCAAAAATAATAATATTCAAAGTCTTTTTTTCCAAAAATAATTATAAAAATTGAAGTGAAAATCATACAATAAAATAATAAACATATAACAATAATAATTGAATATTTATCCTTAGTATAAAATTTTAAGATAAAAAAATTACAAGTACAACTTATGAATAGCTCTCAAAATTTAGCTTGATTTTCATGCATAATTTAAATTTAATCAACAATAACATATAATCCATGTTCATTATCTTCAAGAGCTACATTAGCATCTTCTTCCATAGTATTTTGTGCTTTTGTTTCAACATTTTACTCTCCTATTGGATCTTCGATGTTCGCATACCTCTTGAAGTATCCATTTCCAATCATTCCATCTAATAGTGGTGAGGTTCATTTTCCTTTTTTTGCACATGTGATTAATTCAAATATTTTTTCCTCAAACCAAATTCTTGCATTAAATTTGGAAGAACTTTAGTAGCATTAATTATTTGTTGAATAAAACTGTTGTAGTCAACTTTTTTCAATGGTTATGCAACTTCTTCCTTTTTGTAGGCATCATGCTTGTACCTAATCATCAAGTACAAAAAAAAATAATTATGTAAATTAGTATAAACGAATAAAAAACAAAACAAATAAAGATTGAAGTTTTACAAGAACATAAAAATATCTGTATCAGATGCAAAACATATATCTCATACCTTGCTAACTACCTCATAATTTCCACCACATCCAAGCTCAACACAATATACAAATATTTGTGCCCCTTCGTTGCTTCATATCTCTTTAATATACCATAAAAGGTCTATTTTATTTTTATCTGGTGCCATTTTCCATTCTGTAACATTATTCACTAATTTTGAGGGGTTAGTTTCTTGACTTTAACCATTGGGATTAGTTTATTTATTGAGTAGCATTCATAGAGGGCCCAATTGAAACTTTAGATGTTGCAATTGTTGTCATTAATATAGAAATATTCACAGTTACCTTCTTTAATTCCATCTTACTAAATTTAAAATATATAAGTTTGTATTTTATTATCATAGGAAATTAAACTCATATTATATTTTAAAAAAAAAATTACACTTTGAATTAAAACAAAGTTAAATATTTTAACAATTAAAAAAACCAAAAACAAAAAATATAATTTATAAAATTTATAAAATTAAAGTTTTTTTGTTTCGGGCCCCAAAGGGCTGTGGCACGATGACTCGTCGATTCCCGCCACTCTTGTCATGCCACAACCCTTTGATAGCAGACTATATATATATATATATATATATATATATATATATATATAGATATATATATATATATATATATATATATATACATATGTATGTTTGTATGTATGTATGTATGTATACACATACATACATACATACATACATACACATACATACATACATACATACATACATACATACATATACACACACACACACACACACACACACACACACACACACACACACACACATGTATATATACTTGTTTGGGTTTTTTTCCGATTTTTTTTTTCATTGGTCAAAATGGTTCTATTATTTGATCAAAATATTACATCTACTATACATGAGTATCATTGTTCTACCGACCTCACTCTCACCAGATTTATTGGCTAAGAGAGTAATGCAAAAAATAAAGAAGTATTTCCATGCTTTACATATTAGCCTGATATAATGAAACCAAATATCCCAAAAAATATCGAGAATTAACAAACAACCAACTTTCAATACAGATTAGTGAGGTGGGACATGTGCATGACCAACTTTCTGAGTAGGAGGTCTTGGATTGTGATGGAAATGAAACTCCATATGTGTAAGTCAAACATCCATCTCATCTAGTCTGACATTGGAATGCCTTTGGTTTCTGCACATGGAAGCTAAACCATCCATAATGTCCCATTGATTTTTCTACAAGTCATTAAGGAATGAGTTGACTTCATTTCTATCCTCGTGTCTTTGATGCCTCATCCGATATAACCAAAGGGTTCAACATTCACCCAAGAGGCATAACCAATCTATCAATTTAAAATATTGAGCTTCCCACTTTAAAATCTAACACAATCTTACCCTTATCAAGATTTGAAAACTAAAACTCACAGAATATAAAACCCCAATAAACCATTACCAAAAACACGACGCTTAGTACCAACCTTCCAATACTCAGAGCATTAGGGCCAATTGGGCCTAAAATTAATTTTATTCCACAAAAACACTACATAATTTAACTGATGAATGTAACCACCGAGGGGTCTGCCAACCTTAATTGAAACAAATAAATTTTCTGGAAAAACTAAAAACCTTAACAAACAGCTTACCAAATTGGTGCTAGGATTATTGGAATCAGGTCCATGCCCATGCTCCACGAGCTTAGAAAACCACATGATACACTCAATTGACACTAACCCTAAGCAATGCATACCCCCTTCAAATTGTTCTCCAGGATCCCACACAATGCGCCATGGAACCCAAGTTTGCACTCCTAAAAATGCACTTCACTCGAGGACTACCACAAAGGCCTAATTCACTAATGACACCGTCATGCACAAGTTGGTTTCTCATGCATAATTTGAGACAAATATTCCCTTGTTACTCTCGACCATACCCAAGATACACCAACAAAGAAGAATGGACAACCATCATAATTTAAAACCGAGTAGTCTTTAATGCGACTTTTTGAAGGCTTTTCTAGTGTAATTTCTCTAAAATCCAGCCGGAATTCATTGAAAATATAAGTTTGATGGGTAACCTTGCACAATCGAAGTGCCCTAAGGGTTTTTTTAGGGTGTTGATATATATAGTCAAAAAACTAGTTTAAATAGTATAAATCAATATTTTACCTCAAATTTTTTCACCGAATTCCGGCACTGGAAACTCCAAAAAGTCCCACTAAAGACAACTCCATTTAAAACATGTACCCTTCTTCTCAAGGCTTCATCATCTCCAGTGCCAATTGTCTTGTTCGCCATTCACCAATGCTACACATGGTGCACACATGGATTCGGTTTGCCTCGGGCCTTGTGACTTGTACTCCGTTTATTCACCCACATTGGGGTTACTTTTATTTATTTATATTTGTTTCTTTAATACACACACACACACACACACACATATTAAAATTTTAACTTTTAATTTGTATATTTATTTTTGTTTTTTTAATAATATTTGTTAATTATAGTTTTTACAATTTGAAACTTTTTGTTGTATTTTTTAATTTTAGTTTTATAATGTTTTTAAATTTTATTTTAGAATTAAAAAAATATGTTTATTTTTTATTTTTTTAAAACTGGATGATTTTTTGAAAAAAGCATAACTCTTAGTGAAGGAATTTTTTTTTTTTCAAAAGTATAAAAAAAAATTTACAAAAAATGATTTTAATCAAAAATTAAAAAAAAATGATTTTTCCATTTCAATATCCTAAAAAATATGGTTTTTTTCTCTCCTAAAAGTCCTACAAGTATGGTTTTTTTTGTGTTTTTTTCCAATTTTTTTATAAATGTGATATATTTTTTGTGGTTTTTATCCTAAAATACATGATATTATTATTATTATTTTAATAAATTCTTTGGAAAAAAAAAGAAAAATAGTAAAAAAGCTTATTTTTTTTCAATAAAAAAGCTTATTTTTTTCAATAAAAATACAATGAAACAAAATATTTACCCAAATCTACTTTTAAGTGGTAAAAATAAAAATAAATCTAACATTTTAAATGCAAAAGTCTCCATTGAATGTCTTCTCGATGACTATGTAGCTCCTCGATAATTTGCTTCAAGGTTTTTAACAAATTCTTCATGAGATTTTATGTGATGTGGGCAATAGAAATGATAAAATATAATATATAGTGACAATTTTGGAATTACTTTAATTTTTTTTGGATGTGAGATTAAAATTAAAATTAAGGAAAATTAATATATAGCTAAGAGGGCGAGTCATTGTGATGGAGGCTAGGGTTTTTCAGGTCTTTGCTTCAGTTTTTTTCACTGCCAGGATTTAGATCTTTTTTACAACCAAAGTGTCTGTACCATGGAGTCACATTTGGACACAAAAATATCCCGTGTCCAATGTTGGGTTCCATATGCTGTTGACATTTTTAGAGGATTTTTTTTTTCACATAATTCCTTGGTTGATCGTCCACTGTGGGCGTTTGTGGGTGTATTATCAATTGCTCCCACATTAATGTCTCGGTAAAAATGATTTTCCATTTACATGTTCCATATTCTTCTACGGTTTACAATTTTTTTTGTGTGGTGGATGCGTTCAAGTGAAAGGGTGCCAACACTTGTGGTTTTTCCTCCGACCCCTTTATTCTATTCTCCCTTCTCTTCTATATGCAGGTTTTGAATATGGTTCATTTGGGGGAGGCTCTATTTCGTTTTCCCTCTTTGGAGGTCTCTCGTCGCAGGGTTCCTCTCAATATTACCTGAATTGAGACTCATTGCCACATATAGAGAATAATATGAAACCTTCATTTTATATTTTTATTAAAAGCACCTGCGAGAAGTCTTCAATTTATTGGGTTCAAGAATTTCTAACTATTTCTTCAGACAATTTCTTATTCATGAATAATGGGGCTTTCCTGTTTTCTTCCAAATTTTACAATTTGAAAGGAAGGTTTTCCATAGACCATTTAACCTAAAATATTGTAATATTCTAAGAAATTTTATCATCATAATGAAATTAAGGCTACGTGGGGGTGTTAATGGAGCCAGGCTTGCAAATGGCTCCTTTGTTTCCTTCAAAGAAGGAATATAAAGGAAATTCTCTGCCCCAACATATGAGAATCAATAAATTCCAAGCCCATATATTGTAGAGAAAATGGAAAAAATCCCAACTATGGAGGTTAATCTCCTTGAGGTTTCACCTATGTTTATTCTTTAATATAAAATAGTAATTTGTAGATTTAATAGCTTCTCGACAAAAAATGAAGCTCTAATCTGATGGATTTTTTTCTCATGGACTCTAAAATATGACATATACCTTTTCTCAAAAGGTTTTTTCATAGTTCAGTTTGAAACTTAGAAGGATATAGAATATGCTCTCCATGAAGGGCCTTGGTTTTGGGATAGAGCAGGAATTTTCATCATGCCATGGTTTCCCACGATGGTGGTTTATTCTATGCTGATTTGGGTGAGGCTTCCAAACTTGCCTCCTCCTTTTTGGCATTATAAAATCCCTTAGAATATAGGAAATACTCTGGGTAAATTTAAAAAAATGGATATGGAGAGAACAAAAAATGAAATCTTCACATTTTCCAAAATATGCAAGGAGATTGATTTGAGAAAAGAGATCCCAGATCATATTATTTTGAAACAAAACAAATTCCACTAGTCACAAGTTCTTGATTATGATAACACGACATTATGATCCCATGCATGTTTTCATATATGAAACTTACAAAGTTCAGGTCCACATGTCATGAAGAATCCTAAGAAGAAGAAGAGGTCATATAATCAACCAAAAGGATGGAATTTCATAGAGAAATATCCTTTTGAGGATGAAGAAGAATATATCAAAGAAATCGAATCAAAAAATAAATAAATTAAATATCGACTCAACAGGGAGATAAATCGAATGTGGTCACTTTGACTTAGCCAGGTGCAGTCTCCATGCAATAGAAAGGTAGGAACCCAGGGCCTCATTGACATCGGATGAAATTTAAGGCTAAAAAAGAGCTCATGTCTCTGAGATGTTGAACTCAGACAAAGAAGCCCCACATGTGGGATGATAATTATCATTGGTTCTTGTGGAGTCGAATCTTGATGGCTAGAAAAAATGTAAAAAAGGAAAATAAAAAAAGAAAATATTAGCACTAGTTATCATCCTTAATTTTCTTTCACCCTTTATTTTTGTTTACTAGCTTATCCTTTGGGGTTCTTAGGCATTTATCGAACCCTCCTCTTCATCTTTTATGTCTTTCTAGTTTTTTCTTGTACTTTTTGTTCCTATCTGCACACACACTATGAGTGTCTACAAAATGTAATTTTTATATCATTAATAAAAAATATGATTTTTTTGTGTGGGAAATATATAAATTGTAAAAATTAAAATACAAATTGTGAAAATGAACTTAATTATCTTGTTAATGTTAAATAATTACAATAAAGGTTTTATTTCATTTTTGAAGTAAAGTCTAAAGGAAAATTTGAGTATAAATTAAGGTTTAAATTTTTAAGGAAAAGTTTTAGTAGAATTTTTTGGAATAAATTTTGTTGGAGAAATTCTGGAGGAAATTTTTTTAGATGATTTTATTGGAGAAATGTTTTTGGGAAGAACCTTTTGGAGCATGATTTTCATTCTCTGATTTATAAATTGCGATTGGGAGAGATAATATTTATATAATTCAACATCTTCTATGAAATGTCATGGATTCATGTGATAGTGAAGTTTCTATTTCTGTATTATCAACATCTTGTTCACACAACAATTTATTTGCATTGATGAATACAACAAGAACAATTTCACTATGAATAGAGAGTCAAAAGTTTCAATTAGTAAGGAGTTTGATGAAAGTACAAGTAATGAATTTGATCATATTAACCAAGAAAGTCCTAATCCTAAGGATTATGAAGGCACTACTAATGAAGGAGAGGATGAAATATTTATTCCAAACAAGAATTTTAGAGGCATAGATTAGGATAATTCACTTTCTCTTACATAGGATTTCATAGGCACTCATGATAGTGATGAATTCCTTCAAGCGAGGATTTAAAAAACATAAATGGTGATGGAAAATTTTCTCTAAGTGAGGATTTAAAAAGTGGAGACAATAATAATGGAATTCTTCTAAGTGAGAATTTCGAAATAACAAGTGAGGATGGTGAAGGATTTCCTCTGAATGAGGATTTAAAATGAACAAATGAAGATAGTGAAGGATTTAATCTGAGTAAGAATTTAAATTGAATTATTTATGATGATGAATTTTCTCCAAGCGAGGGTTTCAAAAGCACTGATGACGATGATGGATTTCCTCTGAGAAAGGATCTCAAAAGCACTAATGAAGATGATGAAATTCCTTTGAGAAATAATTTCAAAATCTCAAATGACGATGATGAGTTTCTTCCAAGTGAGGATTTCAAAAGCATAGAGGAAGAAAATGAAGGATTTCCTTTGAGAGGGGATCTCAATGGAAGAGATGAGGATGGTGTGCTACAACCTAAGTGATTTTGAGTAATTGTCTAGGACATTTTATGTAAATGATGTTTTCATGGTAACTTGAAATAAATATTTTAACTATCATATGATCTTAGATGAAGTTATGAGACATTTCTATACTTATTGGATTATGTTTTTTAATTATGAAGAATTCATTTGTTTCAGATATTCACAATGCAACAATAACTTTGAGAAATAATTTATGTTTCATTCAATCAAATTAGTATTGATATTTTGATTAGAAGGAATATAATATTAGGAATTATTGTTGAATTTTTCAATTATATGGTGATAGTGGCATGATATTATTTATTGTTATGATTTGATAGCCCATAGTTAAAAAAATGTTGCACTTTTAATGCTCCATTAGAAAGGGAATACTTCAATTGATTTTTAAGTTTCCATTGAAAGGGAAAAGTTGTATTAGGCTAAGATTTCAAAAGAGCTATACTTTTAGCCTTTAAAATAAAAAATACTCTTGGTGTAATGAATCTTTGATTTAGGTGTTCCATTTTAAAGTTTTTTTTTTGTTTTTTTTGGTTTTGTTTTGTTTTTTTGTTTTAGTTTTAGTTTAGTTTTTTAGTTTTTAGTTTTTTTGTTGTTTTTTTGTTTGTTTGTTTGTTTGTTTGTTTTCCAGTTATAATATTTGGTTCATAATGTCATGGTTAAAATATGTTAAAAACTTAAATTTTTTTTAGTCATGATATTTAGTTTTAATTCCATGGTTGAAAATTGTCAAAATATAAGGTTTTTTTTGGAGTCGTGATATTTTATATTTAATGTCACGACTGAAACATTGTTGGAATTTTAAGGTTTTTTAAAGTCATGATATTTTATCTTTAATGCCATGGGTGAACATTGATGGAAATTTAAGGTTTTTTGATGTCATGATATTTTATTTTTAACATCATTGCTAAATAATGTTGTAGTTTTAACTTGAAAACAAAAGTGTTGAGGAAACATCAACACTTTCATCAACACATTTTATTTTTAGGGTGTTTTTTCATGTTTTTTGTGCAAATGATCTAGATTTATGCAAGAACACAATAAAATACAGAAATAGACATAAACAGAGAGATGCAATGGAAATAATGCTTCATTTCGTTAATATCAAATAACAGAAATATGCTTACAGACATAATGGAAAACAAATAGCTAGGGCGGTGGTAGCTTATCTATGAGAAGAGATGTGGTGACTACATGCCTTTGAAGTGTGTTACAAATGAGGCTCGAGGGCCTATTTATTATTGAGAGATAATGGAAAACTCTAAACGTCCAAAAACGTAACTCTAGGAGATGAAGCACCAAAACTATGGGCCCCATTTGGGTAAATTGGTGTTTCAATTTCTCGAGGTCGTAACATTGGCATACTATCTCCATTTGACGCACATGATACATAATTAGAAAGATATATTCGATGAATAAAATTTCGGATCTCGAATATCGATCCTGGAATGGATTCATATTCACGGGAGGTGCGATGCCCAAACAACACCGTTTAGGGCCTCAAAACGGCTTCGGAAGTTCATGACCTGAAAAACTGCTAAAAATAATAAGTTGTGTTGAAACTGAAAAGCTGAAACAACTGATGGTGTCATTTAAAATGGAATAGGTGGGTGGCCAAAAATATTAACTTGGATCATTAGGGTTCCAAAATGGCACCAGGAGTGCAGGACTCGAAAACCTGCTAAAAATAATAAGTTGTGCTAAAACTGAAAAGTTGCAAGAATTAATCATGCAGGTCTAAATGGAATAGGTGGGTGGACACAGATATCCACCTAGAACATTCATCCCTCCTTAGGAATCAATTTTCCCCATTGCGTTGAGATCCTCCATGAGATGAGGAAAATTCTGTTGAACTAGGTATTAGATTTGTCGAAGATGTCATGGATCTGTAGGCAGACATGATGGATGCGTTTAGTAAATTTTGTCTCTTTATTAGCCTCAAACAATACATGTGTGGATTCTGTTTGTGTAGTTATATGAGGTGTGGCAACATTAGGTGGCGGTGCGTCGGGGGTCAGATCAATGGAGTGCTTGTCCTGACAGTGTAGAGGAACCTATGTGAGTGAGGAGAAAATTTGCTTGTATTCCTCCATGACGTTTTCCATCTGCTACAGATGTGCAGGGGAGCCCTGTGTCGAGGTTGTGGCCACAATATTATTTTTTCCTTGTGAGTGAGTTATAAGAAAAATAAATTTCATGGTTTGGGAAACAATCTTAATATGTTTTTTTGTGATAGTAAAAGAGATGACAAGAGACAGTACTACCTCTAGTATCTTGTACAGGATATTTCCCAAAGTAATAATAACAGCACGAGGCCTAGACTCATACACAACATGTCACCTCCATAAGTATGGTTGGCCCAATAATACATCAGCTACATCAAGAGGAGCAACATCACACACTACCTCATCCGTGAATGGCTTGATACTGTATGGAAGGTGACAGTGCTAGCGAACGCGTAGATCTCTCCCTGGGTGAAGCCACTTGATGGTATACGACTGCGGGTGTGCTATGGTTGGTAGGTCGAGCCACTTCACAACCTCTGCTGAAATGAGGTTCTTTTGTCTTTCACTATCGACAAGGAATTCCAGTGGAGAACCCTTCATCCACATTTGCGAATGGAAGAGGCATTCCCCCTCCTCTGGATCTTGGTGGTGGAAACAATGGCACTGGGATCTGCATCAATGATATGATTCCCTTTTTCATTACCTTTGTCTAGTTCTGACTCAGGATCAGAACATGCATCTGATTCGGGTTCCTTTAGTTTGGCCACCAACAACTGTTCGGCCTGACACTCGTTTGTGCTATAAGTGGGGCTATTATGAAATTCACACCACTTCCCCATGTCCTTATTTGGATTTGTGGTGTTTTCTTGAGTCGCTCCGCTTTGGCCTTTCCCCTTCTTCTACAGTTTAGGGGCGCCTTTCCATGGCTTCGGATTTGCAGATCCATAGTCTTGCTTCTTCTGTTTCAATTTCTGCTCGATCTTGGTGACACAACGATATGTCGTTCCAAGCGATGTAATGTCGAGGAACTCCATTTCCTCCTGAAAGTGTCTATGTAGACAACTGCAGTACTTGAGCACCAAATTTCTCTCTGAGTATTTAATACCCAAATTTGTGTGTAGGGTATGGAACAAATTTGTTAGTTCGTGCACATCTTGATCCCTTTGCTGCCATAGTGTGGTCCATTGGATGTACTTGCCCTCATAGCTCCCCATGAGGTAATATTATTCCTTGATGCCATCTCGGAATGAATTCCAAGTGGGTGTGGCCGAGAACAGAGACGATTATGTCCCATCCTTTGTCTCACAGTAGGTTTCCCACCAATCTTTGACATAGGGGGCGGCTTTGAGGAGTGCAAAAATAATATTTTCTCTGTCGGAGAAATCATGGACCAAGAAATACCCTTCCAGAAAATTCAACCATCTATCTACGATGTCTGCATCTATCTGGCCTTCAAATATAGGAATGTCAAAGTTTACATGTACCTTGAAGGGAATGGCACCTCTAGAGTAGCTATTGGATGCAGATGCGTCGTAGGTGGGTTGCTGTTGAAGGATCTGAGCAAAGTTATCCATCATCGTGTTCCTTTGCTTCTCGAGGGCCTCCTCGAGCAATATTTTGATAGGATCTCCTACTCCCTCATCTTTCTTTTCTTCTACCATGGGAGGTCGTCAGGGTTTGCGAGGCTGATCTTGCAAGGGTTCAACCAGATTGAGCCCTAACTCGTTATACCCTGACTGCTTTGGGGAAATGCAAATAGAAATAGAGAAAGAGAAGAACCAATATCATGCCACTGATTCATATTTATTTAGGAATGCAATAAAATATAGAAATAGATATAAACACAGAGATGCAACAGAAGTAATGCTTCATTTCATTAATATCAAATAACAGAAATATGCTTATAGACATAATGGAAATCAAATTGCTAGGGCATTGTTAGCTTATATTTGAGAAGAGATGTGGTGGCTACATGCCTCTGAACTATGTTACAAATGAGGCTCGAGGGCCTATTTATTATTGAGAAACAGTGAAAAAATCTAAACGTCCAAAAACGTAACCCTAGGAGATGAGTCACCAAAACTATGGGCCCTATTTGGGTAAATTGGTGTTTCAACTTCCTAGGGTCGTAACTTTGGCATACTATCTCTGTTTGACACACATGATACATCGTTAGAAATATCTATCTGAGGAATAAAAATTCTAACCACAAATAGCAATCCCAGAAAATATTTTTTTCGCTGGAGGCACAATGCCCAAAAAACGTTGTTTAGGGCCTCAAAACGACTCTGGAAGTTCACGACCTGAAAAACTACTAAAAATAGTAAGTTGTGCTGAAACTGAAAAAATGAAACAACTGATGGTTCCATTTCAAATGGAATAGGTCGGCGGCCAACAATATCCACCTGGATCATTAGGGTCCCAAAACGGCTCTTGGAGTGCAGGACCTGAAAACCTGCTAAGAATAGTAAGCTCTGCTGAAAGTGACAAGCTGCAAGAATTGATGGCGTGAGTCCAAATGGAATAGGTGGGTGGCCATCGATATCCACCTGGATTATTCCTCCCTCCTTAGGAAGCAATGGTCCCCATTGCGTTGAGATCCTCCATGAGATAAGGCAAATTCTGTTTAACTGGGTGTTAGATTTGTCGAAGATGTCATGGACCTATGGGAAAACATGCTGGATGCATTTAGTAAATTTGGTTTCTTTATTAGGCTCAGATAATACATGTGTGGATTCCGTTTGTGTATTTGTATGAGGTGTGGCAACATTAGGCGGCAGTGCGTCGAGGGATAGATCAATGGAGTGTTTTTCCTGACAATGTAGAGGAACCTCTGTGAGTGAGGAGAAAATGTCCTCGTATTCCTCCATGACTTTGTCCATCTGCTGCAGTCATGCATGGGAGCCCTGTGTCGAGGTTGAGGCCACAATATTATTCTTTCCCTATGAGCGAGTTGTAAGGAAAATAAATTTCCTGGTTTAGGAAACAATCTTACTGCGCTGTTTTGCAGTAGTCAAAGAGATGACAGGAGGTGGTACTACCTTCGGTATCCTGTACAAGTTATTTACCAAAGTAATAATAACAACACGAGGCCTAGAATCATACACATCATGTCACCTCCATAAGTATGGTTGGCCCAATAATACATCAGCTACATCAAGAGGAGCAACATCACACACTACTTCATCCATGAATGGCTTGATACTGTATGGAAGGCGACACTTATGGCGAACGCGTAGATTTCTCCCTGGGTGAAGCCACCTGATGGTATATGACTACAGGTGTGCTATGGTTGGTAGGCCGAGATGCTTCATGACCTCTACTGAAATGAGGTTCTTTTGGCTTCTGCTATCGACAAGGAATTGCAGTGGAGAATCCTTCACCCACATCTACAAATGGAAGAGGCCCTCCCCCTCCTCTGGATCCTTGGGATTCTCCCTCTGGATCTTGGTGGTTGTAAAAATGGCACTGGGATCTGCATTAATGATATTCTTCCCTTTGTCATTTCCTTTATCTGGTTCTGACTCAAGATTAGAGCATGCATATGATTCGGGTGCCTTTAGTTCAGCCAACAACGACTGTTTGGCCCGACACTCATTTGTGTTGTGAGTGTGGCTATTATGAAATTCAAACCACTTCCCCGTGTCCTTATTTGGATTTGTGGTGTTGTTCTGAGTCACCCCGCTTTGACATTGCCCCTCTTTCTACAGTTCGGGGGCACATTTCCCTGGCTTCGGATTCACAAATCCAAAGTCTCGCTTCTTCTACTTAAATTTATACTCAATCTTGGTGGCATAAAAATATGCCATGCTAAGCGATGTAATGTTGAGGAACTCCATTTCCTCCTGAATGTGTCTGTTCATACAACTTCAGTACTTAAGCACCAAATGTCTCTCTGAATATTTAATACCCAACTTTGTGTGCATGGTATGGAAAAAATTCATCAGTTCATGCACATCTTGATCCCTTTACTACAACAGCATGGTCCATTGGATGTACTTCTCCTCATAGCTCCCCATGGGGTAATATTGTTCCTTGATGCCATCTCGAACTGAATTCCAAGTGGGTGTGGCCAAGAACATAGAGGCTTATGTCCCGTCATTTTTCTCACAGTAGGTTTCCCACCAATATTTGACATGGTGGGTGGTTGTGAGGAGTGCAAAAATAATATTTTCTCGGTTGGAGAAATCATGGACCGAGAAATACCCTTCCAGAAAATTCAACCATTTATCTATGGTATCTGCATCTATCTGGCCTTAAAATATAGGAATGTCAAATTTTACCTGTACCTTGAAGGGAGTGGCGCCTCCATAGTGGCTATTGGATGCAGATGCACCATAGGTGGGCAACTGTTGAAGGATATGAGAAAAGTTATCCATCATCTTGTTCCTTTGTTTCTCAAGGGCCTCCTCGAGAAATATTTTGATAGGATCTCCTTCTCCCTCGTCTTTCTTTTCTTCCACCATGGGAGGTCGTTGGGGTTTGCGAGGATGATCTTGTAAGGGTTCAACCAGATTGAGCCCTAACTCCTTATACATTGACCGTGTTGGGGACATGCAAAGAAAAATAGAGAAAAATAAGACCCGATCTAATACCACTGATTCGGATCTATGCAGGAACGCAATAAAATACAGAAATAGATATAAACACAGATATGTAGTGGAAATAATGCTTCATTTCATTAAGATAAAATTACAGAAATATGCTTACACACATAATGGAAATCAAATAGCTAGGGCGCTAGTAGGTTATCTTTGAGAAGAGATGTGGCAGCTACATGCCTATGAGCTGTGTTACAAATGAGGCTCGAGGGCCTATTTATTATTAAGAAACAATGGAAAACTCACGTCCAAAATTGTAACCCTAGGCGATGAAGCACCAAAACTATGGGCCCCATTTGGGTAAATTGGTGTTTCAACTTCTCGGGGTCGTAACTTTGGAATACTATCTCCGTTTGACGCACATGATACATCATTAGAAATATCTATTTGAGGACTACAATTGCCAACTGCGAATATCGATCCTGGAACAAATTCATATTTCCTAGAGGCGCGATGTCCAAAAAACGTCGTTTAGGGCCTCAAAAAGGCTCCGAAAGTTCAGGATTCGAAAAACTGCTAAAAATAGTAAGTTGTGCTGAAACTGAAAAACTGAAACAACTGATGGTGGCATTTCAAATGGAATAGGTGGGCGGCCACCAATATCCACCATGATCATTAGGGTCCCAAAACGGCTCGAGGAGTGCAAGGCCCAAAAACCTTCTAAAAATAGTAAGTTGTGCTGAAAGTGAATAGCTACAAGAATTGATGGTGCAGGTCCAAATGGAATAGGTGGGTGGCCACCGATATCCACCTGGATCAACAAACAATTTTGGTTTTTATTTTCAATGCTTAAAAAATGTTAAAATTTTACTCTTAAAAAAATCTTTAATGCAACATCTACACTTTTCATTTCTGGGGTGATTTTACAAAAAAATAGGGGTTTTATGGGATATAGTTCTCGTCTTGAGGTTACAGTTCTTGTTAATTTGGTAACTTTATTTTGGCCAACCTTTTTACAAGGTACCCTTCTACGTGGTGCTCCTCTACATAGATTCGAAAATTTGTACCCTAAAATGCTACTCCAACTTACGTATAATAACATGATAATATGGATGTCATTATCTAGTATCTTAAAATAAACACAATAGTTAGAATGACATCTGCCACAACCTTGCTCTTTCATAAACCTATCAAATTTAAAAGGTCACTACCTGGGAGTTTGTCTTAGGCCATATAATTTCTTATTCAACCTACATACTAATTTCTCATTGCCATTGACCTCATACCCCTATGGATGATACATATAAATATCTTCCTCTAAATATCCATAAAGAATATTTTCTTTCACATTTATATATTCAAGATGAAAATCTTGTACTACTATTAAACTTAAAAATAGTTCTAATTAAAGTCATTTTAATAACATGAAAAAATATTTTAGTAAAATCAATAACTTCCTCTTGATAAAATCCTTTCATCACCACCCTTTCCTTGTATCTTTCCATTTTCCTTTCTCCCATGTTTAATATTGTATTGCCATTTGTTTTGGAGGGCTCTCCTTCGTTTGGGAAACTTTACCAAATCCCAAGTTTTGTTTTCTAACAAGCACCCTCCATTGCTTTCTTCCATTCTTTGTTTTTCTAAAGTATACAAGCCTCTTGAAAATAATGAAATTCATCTTCATCAGCTTATAAAATATAATTTAAGACATGATACCCTCGTGAAAGCTTGCGAGGCCTAGTAGAGCTGTAGACCAATTGTGATGGTGTATTTTAAGTTTGGACTTCTTGTAATGGTTTAGGTACAATTATTCTTCTTAATTTTCATTATTTTGCATTTGTTGTTTAGCTTGTTCTTGAATATGCTACCCATTTTGCTGCAATGGTGGGATATCTATTTTCCATTCAACAAACCTATAAACAATATCTATTTCTCCACTTCCATGTTATCTATAGACTTCATAAACATCTCTAACTCATTGAATATGACATCCTTGCTTCTAATAATTTTATGTTTAACTAGGACCCATAATTAATAAGGAAGCTCACCTTCCACATATATTAAAAAAATATGTTGGATTTGTCATCTAGCTTAGTTATAAATTGTTTGGAAATATACTAAAATTCTTCAAATACTAAGTTTTTTAGGTGAGAATAATTTTCCTTTTCACCAGTCCAAAGTTCTTCAAAAATAACACAATCCAAAAGTTGTAGTAGGAGATCAATTTATGAGGTACACATTTTTTTGTTATCTATTTTTCCAAAAAACTCTTTTCCAATCCAGAATTCGAGTATATACTCACTTTTTCCACGATAATGTGATTTATTCTCTCTACAACACCATTCTATTATGGAATAAGAGGGACAAATTTTTCATGCTTTATGCTAAACTTGTTGGAATACTCTTTGAATGCATTGGAGAATATTCTCCATTATTATCCTTCTTCAATAAATTTGAACAATATATTATTTTCTCTTAAATATATCAAATACACAATCTTAGTTTATGATAAGGTAAGCCAAAGAATGTTTAAGAATGTATCAATTTTAACAATTTTTTTGTTTTTGTTTTGTTCATGACCACTTTTATTAATTAATTCTTCATAAACAAAAGAAAAGACAAAACTTTAATAATATTTCAATAAATAAATATATAATAAACCAATAAACAAATATATAAAATAAATGTGACATGCCTTTAGTAGAAGCATTAATAAATGAAAGAACTAATTAATTTGTTGAAAATAAAGTAAAAGGGACAAAATTGTAATAATAAATCCATAAACAAATATATACAATAAATTTCAGTAAATAAATGAAAATTTAATTAAAAATAAAAAATAAAAAATAAAAGAAAGAAAATATGTTATTAAAAAATTAGGGGTCTTTTGTCTTTAAAATAAAAAGGTTTTATATACCAATTTGATCTCTAACTTAAACATAATCTTAAAACTAATTTATTATTATTATTATTATTATGAACAACTAATTAATTCCTTAATAAAATAAAATAAAAGAGAAAAAACCATAATAATCAATTAATAAAAAAAATATATACAATAAATGTTGCATGATTTTAGTAAAAGAATCAATTGTAACAAAGTAAATTAAAATTTAATTAAAAAATAAATATAAATGAAAAAATATGCTATTAAAAAAATATATTATGAAACTAGGTTCTTTATGTCATAAATAAAGAGGTGTTATAAACCAATTTAATCTTTAACTATTTTTATTTTTTATTATTCTAAATGGGGGATAAAAAGTAAAATACAAACTGTAAAAATTAACTTAATTATCTTGTTAATGTTAAATAGTTAAATAAAAGTTTTATTTCATTTTTGAAGGAAAGTACTAAAGAAAAATTAGAGTAGAAAGTAGGGTTTAAATTTTAAAGAAAATTTTTTAGTAGAATGTTTTGGAATAAATTTTGTTGGTGAAATTTTGGAGGAAATATTTTTAGATGATTTTATTGGAGAAAATGTTTTTGGGCAAAATTTTTGTGATGAAACTTTGGAGGGAAATTTTCATTCTCTAACTTATAAATTTCCATTGAAAGAGAGAATATTTATATAATTTAACATATTCTATGAAATTTCATGGATTCATTGATAATGAAGTTTCTATTTTGTAGCATCAACATCTTGTTCACACAACAACTTTATTTTTATTGATGAATACAACAAGAACGTTTTCACTATGACTAGAGAGTCAAATTTTTCACTTAGTAAGGAGTTTGAGGAAAGTACAAGTAATGAAATTGATCATATTAATCAACAAAGTCCTAATCCTAAGGATTATGAAGGCACTGCTAATGAAAGGGAGGATGAAGAATTTCTTCCAAACGAGAATTTTAGAGGCAAAAATGAGGATAATGCATTTTTCTCTTACTTAGGATTTCATAGGCGCTCATGACAATGATGATGAATTCCTCCAAGTGAGGATTTAAAAAGTGCAAATGGTGATGATAAATTTTCTCTGAGTGAGGATTTCAAAAGTGCAGACAATGATAATGGATTTCTTCTAGGTGAGAATTTCAAATGAAAAATTGAGGATGATGAAGGATTTTGTCTAAATGAGGATTTAAAAGGAACAAATGAGGATATTGAAGGATTTAATCCAAGTAAGAATTTTAAAAGAACCAATGATGGTGATGCATTTTCTCTGAGTGAGGATTTCAAAAGCGTTGGTGACGATGATGGATTTCCTCCAAGCTAGGATTTCAAAAGCGCTAATGAAGATGATGGATTTCCTTTGAGAAATAATTTCAAAAGCACAAATGGTGATGATGAATTTCCTACAAGTGAGGATTTCAAAAGCATAGAGTATGATAATGAAGGATTTCCATTGAGAGGGGATTTCAATGGAAGAGATGAGGATGGTGTGCCAAAACATGACTGATTTTGAATATTTTTCTATGACATTTATGTAAATGATGTTTTCATGGTAACTTGAAATAAATATTTTAACTTTCATATGATCTTACATGAAGTTATGAGTCATTTCTATGCTTATTGGACTATATATTTTAATTATGAAGAATTCATTTGTTTCGAATATTCACAATGCAACAATAACATTGAGAAATAAGTTATGATTCATTCAATCAACTTAGTATTGATATTTTGATTATAAGTAATAAAATAATAGAAATTATTGTTGAATTTTTAAATTATATGGTGATATTTTCATGATATTATTTATTGTTATGATTTGATAAACCATAGTTAAAAAAATGTTTCATTTTTAATGCTCCACTTACTAGTAGAAAATGAAGAAATTAGTGACTAGGTGACTAAAAACGTTAGTCACCACACTTATTTCAAGTGAATTACTACTAAATTTGAGAAATTTTAAGTGACCAAACTAAAAATGACTAACTTAAACGACTAATTTAGTTAAGGGATAAAATATATGACTAGATAATAAGTGACCAAACTAAAAGCGACTAACTAAAATGACTAAGTTATTCCAAGACTAAAATATATGACTAGATAATAAGGGACCAAACTAAAACCGACTAACTAAAATGAATAATTTAGTCTAGGAATAAAATATATGACCAAATAATAAGCGCACCAAGTATATGAATTAGTCAATTATGTTAGTAATTTTTAATTGTGTCACCCTAGAAATGAAAAATTTCAATTTTGATACTGAAGTTTGAGTTGGCCGAATTTTATTGGTTGTAGTGTATTTTGGTGGCCCAATGGGAATATGCCACGTGGCCCAATGGGAGGCCTCCATGTGGCACCTCCATATTGGCTAAAAATTTGTTAAGGGTTGGAAGGCCTTAGAAGGAATCAAACCGATGACCTACCATAAGAAACTCCAAAGCATTAGCATCTCACCTACGAGTGGTTCTCAACCATAATGTATTCCACTTGTATTTGAATGGCATGTATGTGCTGGTTGGGAGGAGGGGTCGAGTGTTGAGCCCTGACCTCTGGTCGTATCGCACCCACAGGACCCATCACAGAGGCAGATGAAGCGAAGGAGCGTGGACCAACCCCAACTCCTTGTCATGTTCATAGCCCATGTTCACCTAGTCATCTTCAAAAACCCACAAATTTTAACTATAATAAATTTTTTGTTATTAATACTCTCTCTCTCTCTCTCTCTCTCTCTCTCTCGCTCTATATATATATATATATATATATATATAATTTGTGGATATGGTTGCAATATTCATGAACAAGTTCAAAATATATTTTCATTGATATATTATTCTTAAGCTTTGTAGGAAAATTATCCAAAATAAAATCCTTGAAGATAGCTCATACTCTAGTTAATAAAATATTTACCATAATTTAATTTCCAGTATAATTTGAGTAAATATTTGCACAAAAAGGGATATGAATACCTAACAATAGTTACTTCCATCATTATTTATGTGTTCCTTAACACTTATGTAGAAGTAAAACTATAAATATGTAGTTTTACTAGTGCTTACTACCCACCAAGAAAGTAATTTGTCCACTTCACTTCTCAATTTTTTTTAATTTACAAAACTAATCTATATAGGATTGTAATAATATCTATATGAAATTATATTTTACTACTGAGTGTTATTAATTTAAAATATATGTAAATAATCATAAGTATTTAATTTTGCAACTATCCAATTTTGTAATTATCTGAAAAATAAAATTAGCCCACAAATCTATATAGGATTCTATTTTCCTATTGAGTATTACTAATTTAAAATAAAATATATGTAAATAATCATAAATATTCAATTTTGTAACTATCTAGAAAATAAAATTAGGGTGCCAATCTATATAGGATTCTACTTTCCTTTTGAGTGTTATTAATTTAAAATATATCTAACTAATAATAAATATTCATTTTTGTAACTATCTGAAAATAAAATTAGCCTACCATAGTGAATATAATTTCATAAAATTAGTGGTGTCCACCATTAAATCTCTTCAATCAACTAGTGCCAATAGTGATGAAAACCCAAAAAATAACAAAATAAAGATCAAGAGGTTGGATCTCGCGCGGAGGAAAATTTGCAGCAAAAGGAGGCAGAGTATCTCATCTAGAGAATTGGGCACCACTACAAATACATGGGTACAACATAACGCAAGTGGTGAAGATCCAACAACTCATGAGGGGCACAATATTGCACTCATTGATCACTGTATATTTATATTTGGAGGTTGTGGAAAATCTCAAGATGAATATGAAGAGATATATTACAATGACCTTTACATACTAGAAGACACAGGTAATCCACTAAGTTGTTAGTCTCCTCTATTGTTTATGTAGGGTTATGAAATTTAGTTGGTTGTTGAAAACTTAATTTCATAAATTTATTTGTGGATGCATGTTTATGTTCCCTTCGATGGTTTATTGTTGGATTATTTTACATTTATGCTGGTTTGCTACCATAGAAATCACATATCATGCACTGAAATTTAATTACATTGTTGGAAAATCTATCTTTGTATTGGTAGGATGTATGCCTTTTTATATTTTTTCCTCTTTATTATGTTATTTTCTTCTTTTAATATTTTTCAATTTAACTGGTTTTAAATTTTAAAAATCTTTTTTCTGAGTTTTTGGATGTTTTGGCTCTAATTCTATGGTTACTTGTGACATTAAGGCTTATTTATCATTTTCTGTGTGGAAATAGGGCCAATTTAATTAAATTAAACTGATCAATAAATGAATCTGGATGTTGAGATCTCAAATGTTTTTTAGATCTATGGTGAACACTTCAACAAACCATAATCCAGCCAAAAAAAAAAAAAAACTTAACAATAATTTAATAATGGTCACACTGGAGATCAACCTATCCCATGAGCTTGGAAAATTTAAAAATAGATTCAACATAATATTGAAAAGAGCTGAGGGCGCAATCTTACCCCAGAAACGACTTGAACCCCAGGAAAAAGGAGGGAGGGTTTTTCTACCATATATTAAAGGTGTCACTGATAAAATCGCCAAGGCTATAAGAAAGAACGACATTTTCGCTCAATTTTCAGCAGCAGGAACTATTAGACAAAGAATGCGATCAGTTAAAGATGCTATAAGTCCAGAACAACTTAAAGGAGTGTACAAAATTGATTGTTCATGCGGGAAGAGTTATATCGGTGAAACTGGACGTTCACTCCAGAAGAGACTTAAAGAGCACAGAGCTGATATCAAGCATGAACGACTTCGCACTTCGGCCCTTGCGGAACACTCATCAAAAAATAAGCACCAAGTGCGTCTGAAAGATGCTAAGATCATTGCAAGAGAAGATCACTATTACAGAAGAAAAGTAAGAGAGGCCTTGTAGATCAAAAAACATCCTAAAAACCTCAATAGGGACGGGGGATATGAAATTAGCGACAGCTGGCGACCTCTTCTTCGACAAATCTGCTCCTCAAGAACACATTCCTCCCAGGTATGAGTTTGTAGGTATAATAATTTTTAGGTTTGTCTCCTTTCTTTAAGTAGTAGTGGTTTAACAAATAAGGAACTTTCTTTTAAATAATTATTAAACTTTAATTAATTTTTATTTTATATAATAAAAATTAATTAATTTATAAATAATTATTAAGTAGAAAATACTTATTTGCTTATTTATTTTACTAGATTAATTTTTATTAGATTAACTAATCATAATAATTATAGATGACTAATCATTAATTAGCATTAGTTTCATGTTAAACTATAACCCTCCTCATTATAACCAATAAGGGTTTTTCTAGAAGTATTAAATAATTATTTATTTAAAAATTAATAAATAAATAAACATTAATACTCCTTAGGATTTCCTTAGTTTATTTAATTAATTAATTAATTCTTAAAATAGATAGGTGATTTTATATTTTTAACTTGTTATATTTTTAAAATAAAAAATAAATAAATAAATAAAAAATATTAAAAATTTTCAAAAATATAATAAATTACCCTTAAAAAATAAATTTCCCTTAAATAAATTATTATTATCCTTAAACTTTTAGCTATGAAACATCTTTGAATTAATAGGGTTAGGATTTTTTAAAATTTATTTATTTATTTATTTTTTTTTTTTTTTTTTTTGGAAATAATAAACTTATTAATAAAATAAAATATATTTAATAAGTTTATTATTTTTAATATTAAAACTTTGATAATAATTAACTTTTTAATAAAATAAATCTAGTAAGGTTATTATTTATTAACATAAAAAACTTAGTATTATTATTAAAATTAAAATAATAAACTTTTTAATAAAATAAATTTAGTAAGGTTATTATTTATTAACATAAAAAACTTCGTGTTATTATTATAATTAAAAATTAATAAATCTTTGAATTAAATAAAAAAAATTAATAATTATAAAAATTGAAGTAATAGAAAAAAAATTTTGGTCGGCCCCTGCCTTTCCTCCCTTCTTCGCTATTAATGGATTATGACCCTTCTTAGAATTCTTCATTCCAATGTCCTGAAGATGGATCCCCGTTGGGATTCAAAACGTCGACAAGGGTTTCGTGAGACTGTGGATAATCCGGCAAACTCTCCAGTAAACAAAAACCACAGGAATTTGAAAACCAAAATATCATAATGATTTCCAAGATTTACATTAAACACTTCAACAAATCATAGTGCAGCCAAACAAAAGAAAATTAACACTTTAATAATGATCACACTATAGATGAACCCATAGCATGAGCTTGAGAAATAAATCCAACATGAGAGAAAATATCACCATCCAAACGCAAGTACTCAAGAAGAGTGTTATAGGTAAGTTGCTCCGAGGATTTTTTCAATTAAACAACTTGAATAAATGATTTACTGTCAAAAATGTAGTAAGCATGGTCTTCTATATTGTGCCTTAGCTAGTGAAGACCTCAAATTTTCCTCAAGAGTTAGATTTCAGTTAGGGTGAGTTATTTCCAGTTTACTGGAATAATCATCAAGTTAACATGCATAGAGTTGGAGCTTTAGTTATAAGAGGAGTCTTCATCAATTTAACTACAATATTGGGTGGTAGTTATGAGTTCATTTAGAATGAGTTTGGACTTAAGTCTTGATTGGAGGTTGCATGAGTTAAGAACTGTAGTGTTGATTGGAAGGAGAAAGAGTGTCACTCTCAGTTAACTCGTCAATAAACAAATTGAGTTCTAAATCTGAACTAGCCTAATTTACTATTTAGCATGGATCAAATCTATAAATAGAGGACAAATACATGAGGAAAGGACAATTGTTTTATGCACAAGGTTTTTCTGAAAAGACAACTCAAGAGTTTGTGAGAGGAGTCTTGATTGTGGAGAGCGTAGGAATTGTGTCCTAAGAAATAGGAGGAACAAGAGTGCTAGGGAATAGGAGATTGATTGTGTGTAGAGATTGTGTCCTAAGAAGTAGTAAGTCACATGTATGCAAGATTAAGGATAAGAGAGAAGGGTTTGTAGAGCAAGTCAAGGCAGCAACAGATGATCAATTGTGTGCAGGAACCAAGATCAAGTTGTGATCAAGGAAGGACAAGATCAATTGTATTAGCTAAGATTTTTGTAAGAATCATAACACTTTCTCAAGAGAGACATATTTCTTTGTAATATATCCAAGTGCTCAAGAACAATCAATAAAATAGCCACATCAAGCAAGAGGTTTTCCCTGTTGGGTTTCCTAAAAAAAATAAGCATGTATTTTGTGTGACTGTGTTCTTTATCTATGTGACTGTATATTTGTTAAGAAATTATGTGTTTTGGTGAAAATAAATGGTTTCATATTTTTCATCATAGAAATTGCAAAATTTCGTGGAAAATCAGCATTTAGAAATATTGTATTGTACACACCTCCATTAGGATTTATGCACTAGCCCCAAGAAGGAGATCTAGGTCAACCATAATGAAAATAGACAAGATACAATAAAGTGTAACAAATGGGTAGGTACCCAATAATTAGGCCCATTAAGGCCCTCAATACCTCAAACAGTGGTTTAGCATTTGGCCTCAAGTTGAGAAGATTAGCAACATAATCTCAACACTGGCGACAAGTAGGAAATGACTATAAGATCCATAATTGTTTGCCTTTGTTCATTACTGAATTATTCAAGAGTTCTTAATTGAAATATTTCTATCCTAAATTATTTGAGTTATTAATGAGGTCACATATCCTGAAACAGGCAGTCTTACTGAGATTTGTTTACGATCCACCTTCTTTAGCTTCCAAGGAAAATTCTATGAGTAGGTATCTGAGGTCGCAATGGGATTGCCACTCTCACCTATTGTGGCCAAATTATTTATGGAAAACTTCGAAAATAAATCCCTTACTTCCTTTCCCTTAAGTCCATCTTGGTGGAAAATATTTGTAGACAACACTAACATAAAGTGGTCCCATGGTAGGGAGAACCTCGAGAAATTCTTCGATCACCTCAACTCAATTTCCTCATAAATTAATTTTACCAAGGAGATGGAAGAAAACAGGAGCAGTCCTTTCTTGGATGTATTGGTTACCAGAAAAGATGATGGAACATTAGGGCATCAAGTTTTTAGGAAGAAAACCCATACTGACAACTACCTTCACATTGAGTCTTACCATCATCCTACTAAAAAATTTGGTGTCCTTAACACTCTTGCTATAAGAGCCCTGACAATATCAGATGAGGAGCACATAGAAGAAGAAATCTCTCACCTGACAACTGTTTTCTTGGGTATAGGGTATAAGGAGAGGGAAATCAGGAAAGCCATAAATAGAGCTAAAAGTACTGTTGCATCTAAGAGACGCCATGATCCTAAAGAGAGTGGTGGAAGGGTTTTTCTGCCATACATTAAAGGTGTGACAGATAAGATTGACAGGGTTTTGTGAAGGAGTAACATTTTTTCACAATTCTCAGCAGCAGGAACCATTAGAAAAAATATGCACTCAATTAAAGATAGCGTTAGTGAGGGGCAGCTTAAAGGTGTTTATAAGATTTACTGCTCATGTGGGAAGAGTTATATTGGTGAAAATGGGTGCTCTCTTCAAAATCCCTAAAAGAGCATGGTGTCGATATTAAACATGAGCCATCGTGAACCTCGTCTCTTGTTGATCACTCCTCGAAAATAAAAAATCACTTATGTCTTGAGGATGCTAAAATCATTGCGAGGGAGGAACACTATCAAAGATGTAAGATTATAGAAGTGCCAGAGATTAGAAAACACCCACATAACATCAACAGGGACGGAGGATACGAGATTAATGACAATTGGTGACCTCTTATTAGACAAATTTTCTCCTTAGGTTCATCCTCATCCTAAGTATAATTTTTCAGGTTTGCTTCTTTTCCTTTTTAGTAATCTAGTTTAGGGTCGTGTCAGTACAAAAACTCTTAATATTCCACTCACTCGTAATAATTATTTTTATTAATTAATTTTTATTCTATTAATAAAAATTAATTAATTAATTTTTACTATGAGTAAATGGAAGATAATTAAAATAGAAACTCAAATCTAACTTATTTATATTATGAAAAGTTTTAGAATTAAAATTTATTAGGATTTAATTAATAAGAAAATTAAAATTAAAAATTTATTAGGGTTTAAATAATGGAAATTTATTAAAATTCATTTATTAACATATATTTAAATAGTTATATTATTATTTAAGATTAATTAAACATATCATATTATTGTTATTTAATATATTCCCTTAGATTAATAATTTAATTACACTATTTTAGGTTATAATTTAGCAATTTTATTTACTCTAAAGGTTAAATAATAAAAAATTTAGACATTAAAATTTTTTTTAGACATTAGTTAAATTTTTTTATAATTATAATTTTATATTAGGGTTATTATTTTAGAATTAAAATTAATTAAAATAATATAGATAATTCAAATTAAAAATTTTTAAAAACATTTATTATTTAAATTACATTTAAAATAAAAATCTTAATAATTTTACAATAATAAAATAAAATTTATTTTAAGTTTATTAACATAATTTATTGTCGGCTCCTCTCATCATCATTAACCTTCACTATTTATACCTTGACCTCTTGCGACCTTCTTTCATTCTTCATTCATTTCTCATCCTAAAGATGGATCCCCGTTGGGATTCAAAATGTCGACAATTGTTTTATGATACCGTGGATAATTCAGATTCTGCAAATAATTCACAACCACATAATTTTGAGAACCATAAATGTTTGTCCGTCATTTGGCATATAGGACAGAATTAATGGTCCTTTTTTTCACATATTGGGAGAAATATGTTTTTCATCATGAGTTTCCTGTGGTTGTAGTTATTCAAATATATTAGGGAAATTTTACAATAAATAACAAAGCATGCATAGACATAAAAAAATGATGAAAATAAAACACATAAATCAATGCATGAATTTGCACCAAAAACTGCATTGCCAAGCCATTTTATTAAAAATAGAGAGGGTACAATGTGGTGTTGAAAAGTATGCATGTGGGATTCCCCAAGGCAAGCTAGAAAATCCCAAGCGAATGATATGAAGTCCCCCTGAAGCTCATGCTCTCTCCTGGCTCTGCACTAAACTACCCATAAAATACATTGCTAGATGTGAAGAATTGTTGTTAGGGCCTCCTCTGATGCTCAAAAAATTTCGGGAAATTAATCTCGAGCTCTCCACCAAATACCTAGAATAACCCATGAAGGAAATGGCCAATGATCTACCTTGAAATTTCGGTCCTATTTTTCCTCAATGGAACTGTTGCTCGGTAATTTGACCCACCTATCAATTCTACTGCAAAAATACCCCAATATGGCTGCAATCACCAACAAAATACTTCTCCAGGCTCCTCCTCAAACTTCACCCCCAAACTCCCTTCTCTCCTCATGCCCAAAGTGTGACTCCTCCAAGGACTACAATGCTGCTGCTAGAACCTCTCTCCAAACTCACACTCCCCTGCTCCTTGAATGAACTGGAATAGGTGAAACTCCCTCCTTGGGCTGGCACTCGAAGTCCATTGAAGAAAGAGTTGAGATTTATTCTTGGAAACACTCCTATGCTAAACAACACTTGCATACTTGGCATCAACTAAAGTGTGCTAGTCTAAGACAATTCTAAAATGATCATGAATGAAAAAATGAGTGCCTTTCCTTCCTTTTTTTCAAAGTGGCTCCAAAATTCCCATGTGGGCCCAAATCAATTTCCTGCCACCAAAATTTCTCCAATGAGTGTGTATTTTTCATGTGGGATGTAATTCTCTATGGGTGGCCCCCATGCTCCACTATAGGCTCGATGTCCCCCCACCAACTCTAATGTTTTGGGCTTGCTTTAATAACAAAGACATGTGGGGCCTCTAAACCCACATTTCCTAAGTGAAAACATGAACTAGGAAGAAAATGCCAAAATTGATATTTCAGTAAGAAATAATGCTAAGTGGGAATATCACAGTCCCCCCTGCCAAAATTTTGCTTGTCCTCAAACGACTGTAATTAAGGATGATGAATTATTTGCTCCCCTTCCTAAGTGGCGTTCTCATCTGGTAGGTTCCTCCATCTGATAAAAACTCCTTAATGGCCTTTTTCTGCAAGTGCCTCTCCCGAGTGTTCAAAATAGCCTCTCGCTCCAGAACTAAGTGCCCCTCATCATCCATAGGAGGTAGCTTTGTAGCTACTATCACCTGCTACCTCAGTGCCTTTTTCAGGCAAGACACACAAAAATTTTTGTTCACTCGACTTCCCAAGGGTAGCTCCAACTCATATGATACCTCCCCAACTCTCTGAGTGACTCCGTACATACCATATTAGGGAGGTTTTATATTCTTAGCTCCATTTTGTTTGAGTGATGACTGCTTATACAATTGATGCCTCAAGAAGACTAAATACCTTACCTCAAATTTCCTCTCAACTCATCCCCTGTCTGCATAAAGTTTTTGCTAGTTTGGTGTCATCACATGCTGTCTTTGAGAGCCCGCAAAATTTCTTTGCTCTCCCATATCCAATCCTTGGCCCTAGGGACCTTGAAATCTCCAAACATCACGTCAGAAAAAGATAATTTAGCGTAAGAATACAGGGTTGATAATGGATACATACCTATGGACATGTGGTACATGGTGTTGTAGTAGTAATCTCCAAAGTGCAACCACCATATCCATGCTTGCTAATGGACTGTAACACAGTTACGCAAGTATCCCTCTAGCCATTTGTTAACTATCTTCATCTTTCCATCTGTTTGGGGGTGATAACTAGTGCTCGGAGTGAGCTTTGTGCTCACTAGTCAAAACAGCTCCTGTAAAAATCCCCCCATGAACCTGTTGTCCCAACCACTTACAATGGTCTTCAGAAGACCATGTAGCTAAAACAGCTCCTTGAAAAATAATTTGGCTACCTGTGAGGCCAAGTACTTAGCTAAGATGTCAAAAAAATGTGCAAACTTCATCAACCGGTCCAACATGACATATATGCAGTCATTTCCCTGTATTATGGGCAACCTGGTAATGAAATCCATCGACACACTCTCCCATTCCCCTCAGGTATAGGAAGAGGTTGTAGCAACCCTGTAGGGTGTGACTACTCACCCTTGTTCCTCTTGCATGTGTCACACTCCCTGACATGCCTCAAAACATCATCCTTAAGGCCCCTCCATGCCAAACACTCTCTAATGTCCTTGTACGTCTTTGTGAACCCATGGTGCCCTGCTAGTGGTGAGTCATGGGAAACCTGTAAAATATTCTCCCTCAATTAGGAGCTGGGCACTAAGTAAATCTGGCCTCTGAAGTAAATCACCAATTTCATCACCTTGCACCAGTCATCTTCCACTACCTAATCAAGGACCTCACATGCAAATAGGTCCTTGGATTACTCTACCAGTAACGATTCCCTACAATTTGGGGCAATGGTCATCAATGAAGGGGTAGCTGGCCTCTTAGAAAATGCATTAGCCACCATGTTTTTCTTACCTTTGACATAATCAATGTAAAATTAGTACACCTAGAGCTTGCTGACCCATTTCTGATACCTCTCTTGAAACTACTTCTTCTACAAGAAAAATCTCAGGTTGCTGTGGTCTATCTTGACCCTGATCCTGTTCCCCACCAAATACTGTCTAAACTTGGCTAACATATGCATGATGGCTAGCATCTCCTTGTCATAGATGGATTAAAACCTATCATGGGGCAAGAGCTTCTAAATATTGAAAGATATGGGGTGCCCCTCCCCCCCCGCATCAAAAATTCTCCTATACCCTCTCTAAACGCATCACACTTCAACATAAAGGGCTAGGTGAAACCTGGAAGTGCCAATATAGGACAATTGCTCATGACCTGTTTGAGGCACTCAAAATCCTCCTGCGTTGTAGCTGTCCTCTAAAATTCCCCCTTCTTCGTAAAATTGGTGGGGGGAGCTGGCAACAGAGAGAAGCCCTTCAAGAAATTCCCGCATTAAGTGAAGATGCCCAAAAATCTCCTCAACTCTATCACATTCTTGTGCTCTAGACAATCCTGGATGGCCCCGATCTTCTCCTCATGGACCCTCACACCGTCCTCCCCAATGATGTGCACTAGGTAGAGCATATTTTTCAATCCAAACTCGCACTTGAACAATTTTGCGTAGAACTACTGCTCCTCCAAAACACGTAAAATTGTCAATAAATGTTGCAAGTGCTCCTCCTAGGTCTAGGTTTAAATCAAGATATCATCAAATAACACCAACACAAACTTCTAAAATTGTCTATGAAACACGTGTTTCATGTAGTACTGGAAGGTGGCCAATGTGTTAGTCAGCCCGAAGGGAATAACCACGAAATCTAAGTGCCCATAGTGGCACCTTAAAGTTTTCTTAGGGGCATCTTGGTCCCTCACCCTGATCTGGTGGTACCTTGAGTGCAAGTCAATCTTGGAGAAGAACTTCGCCCCCTTCAACACATCCATTAGCTCATCTATGGATGGGAAGGGATAGCGGTTCCTCATGGTATTCTTGTTAAGGGTTCGGTAGTCAATTCACATACGTAGGGACCCATCCTTCTTCATCACCAGGACAATTGATGAAGAAAAAGGGCTAGAGTTAGGCCTGATGTGCCCAAGTACCAACAATTCATGAGTAGATCTCTCTATCTCATCCTAGTATACCTTGGGATGTTAGTAAGGGGTAGTAATCATGGCCTGTACCCTTGGCTCCATCTCAATAGTATGCTCAAACCATGGATTAGGTGTACTCGATAGTATGTCTCCAAACACTATTGGGTACATGTCCAAAATTACCCATATCTTTGAGTGTGGTGGCTTGGGTTGACACCCAACATCTGAAACCCTAACCTCAAAAACCCACTCAATGTCTACATGTCTCAGATCAAACTCCATCCTTTGGGCCGAATTTTTTTTTGGAGGGTAAGAGTGCATACCTCGTAGAAAAAATGGTTTGCCATCCGACCCTATGAACTACATCTCCAACCTCTTCCAATAAATAGTGACTCGACCAAGTGAATATAGTCACTGGACTCCCAACACCATGTTTGTGTCTAATACTTCCACCACAAAAAACGTGATCTGCCATGGAGTAGCTCCCCATGGTCATTGTCAAGGTGGGAACATAACGTGTGCATGGCATGGTTCTATCCCTAAGAACAAGAACCGAAAATCCCTCAAAATCCTCATTTGTGATGCCACTCCTTTGAACCATTTGTGCATCAATGAAATTGTGGGTAGCCCCACTGTCACCTAAAACTAATACACACTTCCCCTGCATAGTGCCCCTGAACCTCATGGTCAACTTGGGTACCCCATGTAGAGATGCAAGGACCCATCTTAAAGGTGCAAAGGGAGATCCCCTGGTCACTGGTGGTGGTGGTCCCCTCTCTGTGTCTACTGCATTGTCATCTCCACCCACCTCCAAATCTACATCATCCTTTATGTCACTATAAAAAAATACCTCAATGTATTGGGCCTTTCCTACTGTGCATCTATGACCTGGTGCCCTTAGCTCTTGATAGGTAAAACACAACTTCCTCCTTCAAAGGTCTCTTTGGGTCTCCTTATCCATCTGTCCCTGCCCCTAATTGGCTCTAGGTGATGGAGCCTGGGTGTCTCTGCCACTTTGCTGGAAATCTTGCCTATGTGGTAGTGGTGCTCTAGCCCTGTGATCCAGGTGGATATTGGTGGTCACCCACCTATTCCACTTGGGGGTCCACCATTGTCTCTTTCAGTTTTTCAGTTTCGGCACAGTTTACTATTTTTAGCAGTTTTTCGGGTCCTAAACTTCCAGAGTCGTTTTGAGGCCCTAAACGACGTTTTTTGGGAAAACGGAGAGTAACATGTGTCCATGTACCAATTTTGATAGTTCAAAATTTGTAGTCCTTAGATAGATCTTTCTAATGAGGTATGGTACACGTCAAACGGAGATCGTATGCCAAAGTTACGCCCCTGGGAAGTTGAAACACTAATTTACCCAAACAGGGCCCATAGTTTTGGCGCTTCATCTCCTAGGGTTAGGGTTTTGGCTGTTTAGGATTTCCCATTGTTTATAAATAATAAACAGGCTCCTCGAGCCTCATCAGGACCTACCAGAGGGCCTATAGGGTCGCCACAGCATCTCTTCTCAGAGATAGCTACCAGTGCCCTAGCTAGTTTTATTTCCATTCTGTCTGTAAGCAAATTTCAGTTCTTTGATATTAATGAAATGAAGTGTTATTTCCGCTGTATCTCTATATTTATGGTTATGTGTTTATTCTGTTGCGTTCCTGCATAAATCCGGATCAGTGGTATCAGAGCGGTCTGCTTTTTCTCGATCCTTCTTTGCATGTCCCCAACGAGGTCTGGGTATAAGGAGCTAGGGCTTGATCTGGTGGAACCTTTGCAAGATCAGCCTCGCAAACCTCGACGGACGCCCATGGGGGACGAAAAGAAAGATGAGGGAGCAGGAGATCCTATCAGAATATTGCTCGAGGAGGCCCTCGAAAAACAAAGGAACGCGATGATGGATAGCTTTGCTCAGATCCTTCAACGGCTGCCCACCGGCGGCGCATCTGCATCCAGTAGCCACTCTGGAGTTGCGACTCCCTTTAAGGTACAAGTAAATTTTGAAATTCCCATATTTGAGGGTCAAATAGACGCAGATGCCGTAGATAGATGGTTGAATCTATTAGAAGGATATTTCTCTGTTCATGACTTTTCATACCGGGAGAAGATTATTTTTGCACTCCTCAAAGCTACCCCCCATGTTAAGGACTGGTGGGAAACCTACTGTGAGAACAAGGACCAGACAGAACCCTCTCTGTTTTCGGCTGTACCAACTTGGAATTCTTTCCAAGACGCCGTCAAGGAACAATACTATCTCGTGGGGAGCTATGAGGACAAGTACATACAATGGACCACGCTGCGACAACAAAGGGATCAAGATGTGCATGAGCTGACGAATCTGTTCCATACCTTGCGCACAAAGTTTGGTATCACATCTTAGGAATATCAAAAGCAAAGTACTCAGCTCGTTCCCAACGTACATATTCGAGGAATGTGTATAAAATTCCTCGCTTGGTATGGCATACCGGTATGCTGCCAATATTGAGCAGAAATTCAAGAAGAAGAAGCAAGACTTTGGATCTGTGAATCAAAAGCAAGGGAAAGGTGCTTCCAAACCGCAGAACAAAGGATAGAGCCAAGGCATGGTGGCAAAAGACAACTCATCGAAGCCACAAGAAAAGAACATCACCGTAAAGCCAAAGAAGGACACGGGAAAGTGGTGTGAGTTCCATAAGAGCTCCACTCACAACACAAGTGAGTGTCGAGCCAAGCAGTCGCTAGTGGACGAGATGAGGGCTTCTGAGTCAAATGCATGCTCTGACTCCGAATTAGAACCTGAAAAGGGAAATGAAAAAGGGAAACATATTATTGATGCGGAGCCCAATGCCACTGTTGCCACTACAAAGATCCAGAAGGAGGAACCAGAAGATCCAGAGGAGGAGGAACTTCTCTTCCACTCCTAGATGTGGGTAAAGGGCTCCTCGGTACAGTTCATTTTCGACAATGGGAGCCAAAAGAACCTCATTTCAGTAGACGCCGTGAAGCGGTTGGGCTTGCCGACCATAGCTCACCCACATCCATACACCATTGGGTGGCTTCACCAAGGATGATATCTCCGCGTCAGTCGGCAGTGTCACCTTCCCTATAGCATCAAGCCCTTCACGGATGGGGTATTATGTGACGTTGCTCCTATTGATGTTTCTGATGTATTATTAGGACAACCATACTTGTGGAAGCATCATGCTATGTATGAGTCTCAACCTCATTTTGTTATTGTTACTTTGGGAAATAAGTTGTACAGGATACCAGAGGTACCACCTCCTGCCGCTATCTCTTTGGTTACTGCAAAAAAATGCAGTAAGCTCATTTCCCAAACCAGGAAATTTGTTTTCCTGATGATCCGCCCCCAGGGCAAGAAGAAGATTGTGGCCACGACCTCCAGACAGGGCTCCTATGCATGACAAAAACAAATGGACAAGGTTGTGGGGGAGTACGGGGACATATTCACCTCACCCATAGGGGTGCCTCTCGCATCGTCGAAATACACCCATCGATTCGACCCCAAGGCACTGGCCATCGAATGGACCCCATCTACCTGCTCGTTTTAGAATGATGAAACTGGTGTAGATTCCATGATCAAGTGGCAGAAGGTCGCAGATTGCATCAAGTTCAATGCCCGGGCGCCCGATCGTGGTGGTACAGAAGGAGGATGGGACGTGGAGACTCTGTATTAACTATCGGGCGCTGAAAAAGATCACTGTCCGGAATAGGTACCCAATCCCACGGATTGATGACCTTCGGACCAACTCAAAGGTGCAAAATATTTCAGCAAGATCGACCTGAAGTCTGGGTATCACCAGGTACCAATTGAACCCTCCGATGTGTGGAAGACTGCCTTCAAAGCCAAGGAAGGCCTTTTCGAATGGCTGGTCATGCCTTTTGGGTTGACGAATGCTCTCGCCACCTTCATGAGGATGATGGATGACATCTTGCGGCCATTCACCAACTCATTTGTAGTGGTGTACTTGGATGATATTCTGATCTTCAGCCAGACTTGGGAAGAGCACCTTCACCACATCCAACAAGTCCTCCAAACACTGCGGCAACACAAGTTGTGTGCCAATTTGGAGAAGTGCACTTTTGGCATGACCCAGGTTCAATATCTGGGACAAATTATTGATGAAAGGGGGGTGCATGTGGATCCAGCCAAGATCCAAGTCATCGGATCGCTACCTCCAACCATCATAACAGTAGGGCCCATCTTCGGGTCTTGTTGTCTTCATCGAGGAGCCTGTTGGACCCTCTCACACGCAATTTTGGGAGTTAAGTCACCAAGGGAGGACAGAGAAAATTTTTTTTTATTTAACTCATTTAAGGCATTCACATTGAAAATCACCTCCTCGTTCGCCTCGTTGCTCACTTTACCGTACTTGCAACAACATTCGAGATCAGACAGCCTCCGACTACGTTACTGCGCTCACCAATAGAACTAAAGGACATTCCATACAGCTGGAGACATTGTCTGACACAGTTCGCAAGTACCCCACATATGACAAAGAAATGTACTCCAATGTGCAAGCTTGTCGACAATGGAAGCATTACATTTTGGGGAAGGAAACAATCATCCACACAGACCACAGGCCCCTGCAGTTCATACAAACATAAGGGAAGTTGCAGAATGATCGCCATCAGAAGTGGTCCACATATCTGCAACAGTTTCATTTGAACATCAAGTACAAGAAGGGTAGCACCAATAATGTTGCAGACTGCCTCAGCCGACCACCAATCATGGCGCTCACCACCGTGCTCAACTCTTGTGGGCACGAGACTTCTGATTGGCCGCTTCTCTATGAGAGTGACCCAGAATTCGGCCACACTTACAAGGCACTCTTGGGGTGTACGCAAGTTCCAAATTTTCACCTCCAAGATGCATTTCGGTGCCGATGTGAGCACTTCCCAGCCCTTCCACAAGCGGTAACATATGGGAAGCACACCATAGTTGGAGTCGCCCAGCATTGGGTTGAGAAAACAGACAATCCCACAAAACACTTTCACCACAACCTTCGAAAGTGAGTTTGGGCCATCGCACTCCCACCGCTCGTGCCACTGCAACCGTACCATTAAGAAGCAATACCATACTCTCTACCTACCCCTAGGTCGACCTTGGGAACCATCTCCGCGATTGCACAGCCCCGGCCCGGCCTTTCACGTTGCAGGGAAATGACTGTGTTTTTGTGGTCGTCGACAGATTCTCGAAGATGGCCAGTATGGCGGCCTGCAAGAAGAATATCACAGCAGAAGCCACTGCTAAACTCTTCTTTGAACGAGTGTGGGTGCACTTTGGGATCCCACAGTCTATCATATCAGATTGGGATAGTAGGTTCCTCAGCACATTTTGGTCCAGCCTCTGGTCGATGTTGGATACCAAGCTCACCAAGTCCACAGCTTTCCATCCCCAAACAGATGGCCAGACAGAGGTCGTCAACAGAATGATTGTACACATTCTGCGCATGTACAATTCAAAGCATCTACGCACATGGGACGAGAGCCTCCCTTATGTACAACATAGTTATAATCGGGCTCTCCACAGTTCAATCGGCCATAGCCCCTTTCAGGTGGGCTTGGGATTCCAGCCACTATGTCCCATTGACGTAGCCATGCCATTTACAGCTGCTCAGGCCAATTCAGCTCATGTCCAGTCTGAAGTTGACAAAGCCAGTAGCTTCATCGAGCGCATTCAACACATCCGCCAACAGGTTCATGATATATTGGACAGAGCCAATGCCAAGTACAAGCAACGCGATGATCAACACCGGGTGCCACACACCATCGGCGGCGGTCGGCTACTCACAGTATGAGACCTCACCGGACCCTACCGCAAGCTTCGCCCACCGATATGGGCCACACACCACCGCCGCGTCGTAGGGAACAATGCCTTTGAGCCCGTATTCCACCATTCTCGGTCCACACCAGCCTCAATGTGGATCGCTCATCTCCATCGCTCTCACCTCACCGGACCGCCGATATTACAACAACCTACGCTACCGCAGTTAAATCCAGACTGCATGGAACAGGCCAACACAGATTGTATCATGTACATGCAAATCAAGAACACTCGCCAATAGAAGATCCAACTATATCGGGTTGTCAAAGTTGGCCAACTCCTGCACCAAGGAAAGTGGTTCACCAGGGACCAAGTTCAGCAAAAATTTCCTCATCTCATGGAGGCACTTAATGCAATGGGGACCATTGCTTCCTAAGGGGGGAGGAATGATCCAGATGGATATTGGTGGTCACGCACCTATTCCACTTGGGGCTCTACCATTGTCTCTTTTAGTTTTTCAGTTTCGGCACAGTTTACTATTTTTAGCAGTTTTTTGGGTCCTAAACTTCCAGAGCCGTTTTGAGGCCCTAAACGACGTTTTTTGGGAAAACGGAGAGCAACATGGGTCCATGTACCAATGTTGCTCATTCCAAATTTGTATTCCTCAGATAGATATTTCTAACGAGGTATGGTACATGTCAAACAGAGATCGTATGTGAAAGTTATGCCCCTGGGAAGTTGAAACACCAATTTACCCAAACGGGGCCCATAGTTTTGGTGCTTCATCTCCTAGGGTTAGGGTTTTGGCTGTTTAGGATTTCCCATTGTTTCTAAATAATAAATAGGCCCTTGAGCTTCATTTCAACTTGATTCAGAGGCCTGTAGCTGCCACATCTCTTCTCAGAGATAGCTACCAGCGCCCTAGCTAGTTTTATTTCCATTCTGTCTGTAAGCAAATTCCAGTTCTTTGATATTAATGAAATGAAGTGTTATTTCCACTGCATCTATGTATTTATGGTTATATGTTTATTTTGTTGCGTTCCTGCATAAATCCGGATCATCCTGGGTAGGGCATTCTGTATATATCGCACTCTCCCTACTGCATCCTAGAAATTAGTTGGTCTATTGGAACTCACCAACCCCCACAATGGCTCTTCTAGCCCCTATACAAATAACGGTAGATACTCCTTGCCTATGATAAATCCGACACCATCAATGACAGTCTTAGAAACTTTGAAATGTATGGCTCAACGCTCTCGGTTTGCTTGAGCCTTGTCAGTGCCCCAAATTTCTCCTCAGGATATTTCCTCTCAAAATGATCCAATTCCCTTGTGGTGAAATTCTCATAAGAGGTCACTCCTGCATGTCCCATCTTGGTTAGCCCATAGAACCACCAGTCATGAGCTTCCCCCTCCAGATGTAGCATGGAAATTTTTATTTCCTCTCCCCTAGTCATCTGATTTAGTTAGAAGTAGACATCCAAATTCTCTACCCATGCTCTGGTTGAGATCTTAGAAGAGCCATAAAAAAATGGGAGAAACAACCTCCCCACAATATGCTACAAAATTTTCCCTTGCGTGTAGTTTCTCCCACTTTGTTCCTTATGCATATTATTGTCCTTTAGCTGGAAAAAGTCACTGAAAGTGATGACTTACCCTTGTTGTTGCTACTATTCTATTGCCTCAATTCCTCAATGCTCTTGGATAGGTCTCGTACTACCTTCAACAAATGTTGAGAAAAATCCTCCTCCTTATTCCTTCTGTCTCCCTCATTTTCTGCCTTGTTTATTTCCAAAACCTCCAGTTCAGTTATCATGGGATCGAGAGTAATCTGCAACTTCCTTTCTCTACTCTTGTACCTCTATCTCTAGTAAGTCATGTTTTTCCTATCCTTTGGTGTCATAGACAGGTGCTGCTCCCACAGGCTGAGCCAAGTCTATGAGCTCTTATACCATTGTAATAGCCCTAGGGAAATTTACAGTAAATAAAAAAACATGCATAGACATAAAAACCACGAAAATCAAACACATAAATCAGTCCATGAATTTGCACCAGAAAATTGCGCTGATGATCCATTTTATTAAAAATAAAGAGGGTAATATGTGGTGCTGCAAAGTGTGCAACGTGTATATGGATAGTAGGGATAATACCTAGGAAAGGGAAGTTTTGTTAGAAGGTTTTAAGAATGGGATGTCCAAGATCCATTCTCTACCTGTGATAGTTTACTAAAGATTGCTGCTTTGTTTTGTTTAGCTCCGTGTTGTAGGAGTGATAGTGCAACTACCTTTAGTCTCAAATATGAGGACTAATTGGAAGGTCCCTCCAATTTTGTTGCTTGTATGTATCAGTTGCAGTTTCCTTTGAAGGAGAATGGGCCCTGTAATCCTTTCAAAAAATAGGTTGTAACATTAGATTTCTAAAATCCGTGTTGCAAGTCACTATACTTTTTGAAATTAGAAAGTTTGAGTCAAATTGAAAAGGAGGATAAATTTGAGATGTACGTGAAACTATGACTTCAATCTAATTATTAGGTAACATTCATTGATGATTAATTTATTCCCTTAGATGCTCTGTGTTTATGTCATGAAGACTTGGGATGAGGTTTCATTATTTCATTCTTAGGCTCAACAACATTTTTTTAACATGTTAGGCTCATCTTCTTATACCAATGAACCTAGATTTTAAAAATAGTATCCTCTTACCAAAACCCACACTAACACCTTTTAACGTTAGAGACCGTGCGAAAAGAGTACATTTTCATGCTAAAAATATACCTTTATGTTTCACCAAGAGAAGGGAGGTTATTTTATAGCACGACATGCGGCCAAGTAGTTGATGCCTTTTTTCAGTATGGGATTTATGCCAATCATCAAGATATTTTCTCATGCATTTCTATGTCAATGATGAGCATGCCAAAAATTATATTTCTAATTGGAAACATTGGTACTGCAATAACTAGATACATTTTATAACACATTTTTTTGAATGACATATTCAAAGTGGGAACTACCTTGCACCTGCTCCACATAGTGTTGAATTCCTTCTCTATAGGAGAGCAAAACGTTGACAACCAATGGACTGTCAAAAATATTATTGTTTTACTTTGAATAAATAATAGGTTCCATAAAAATAATCCATAGCACATTATCCCATCAAAGTATGAACAAATTAAACTAGAGAAGTAATGTTGAGATAACCAAACCCAACAATGACTTTGGTCTAGTTTCATATATTTGTTGTATTGATTCTATCATCAGTTCAATACTTTCATCATTTATGCTTAATCCAAGTGAAACAAAAAAATGCATGCAGTATAATTTCCCTTGGTTCATGTATGTATTTGAATTTAACAACAACAAAATTCAAAAGAAATTTCCAGATAAAAAACATGACAAAATTTTCTTTGTTGACAAAGTATTAACCAAATTTTGTTGTAACTCCCTGAAAAAATGTTAAAACATCCTATATTGTTCAAAAACATGTCAAATTTTCATGTCTAGTTTAATTCTAACAAAAAAAAAATCCTTATGGATTTATTTATGTATTTTATATAAAAAAAATTGCATGATAATTAGATCCATCATTGAATTTTAAAGTTTCCATCAAATTCACCAATTCTGGAGATTTGGAGATTTGCAATATCTTTTTAAAAATATAACTAAATGAAGTGCCTAAGCATGGATATATGGAAGGTCGATAGGAGACAAGTTATAAAGGTCATCTCTTAGTTTCCAAATAAAGGCCCTACGTATCTTTGGTAGTGGTATGGTGCACTAAGTTCAACATGAAATTTAATTTCAGCACTAGGTTCTCCATTCCATGATAAGATAGGTTATATAATCCAGAACATGCTTATACTAACAACAATATGGGTGAAGTTCAGATGAAGCAAGTTTTGAAGGTGTCAAGATCAAAGAATGTGGACGATGACAATTAACAATGAACAATAAGATGGTATGTTCTAATGCCCACATTGTTCTAACTGTCTGCGATCTCAGTAAATATTGGCCTATGTTGGTGACAGTTTGATTGGTTCAAACTTTAGGGTTTCCAAAATATACTCTGCAGTTTAAGTCTTTTCTTTGTAAAAAAACACTTCAAAATCAAATGCATCACTGTTGAATCAATACCATTCAAGATATTGAATTTATATGATATTTTTCATTGTTTTTCCTCCAATAAAAATGGGACACTTACTTTCCTCAATACAACAGTGTGAAACAATTACAGAGAAGGGATGAGGCACAACCCTGGAGTGCTTTGGGATGCAAGTTGTTCTTATGTAGATAGAGAGGGTGCATGCATGATGAATCCTGTAGAATGCCTCGGGAGGCAAGCTGTCTTAACTAAAAAGAGAGGACACAAGCACATGCCAACATTGTGATTTCCCAGATTAGTTGTCATTCTAGATTTAGCCTGTTGTGCCTAGATTAGTTTACTATACTAACTTCAATGGGATTTTTCAAGGCATATTCCGTTATAGAGAATATTTTGTATGGAGTTATAATGCATCATATTTTATTGTTTAATTTATGCCAAATATTAACTTGTAAAAGCTATTAGTAATGCATGCTCCCTGGTACTTGATTAGTGATGATATTTTTTCTTACTTCTTACATCTTTTTTGTGTAAAATCTTTTTATTTATTTTATTGTATTGTGTTGTTTAGGAGTTGTGGCTAACACCTCTTTGCATGATGAATCTAGAGTTGTTGTTGATCAAAAACATGTTGTTCAATCCTCCTCTTCAACGTCATCATCAAGGGGTTCATTGGGATTTTTAATGGAGGCTTATGTAATGAAGAATTACTTAGGGGGCATTTGTTCCATGGGAAAACTCAAAAATATTGGTTCAAAAAATACTATTTGGAATGAGAAATTGCTTTTGAGCCTTTTTAGGTTGGCTCTGATGTTGGGAACATTCAATGGTCAGATCAATTCAGCATGCAACAATGAAAATTGAATGGTTCCTATCCTATTGAGGCCATATGGGCAACATTTGAGCAACAACATGCCACTTTATTTTGTATGTTTCTAGCTTTATTTGGTTTGTGTCTCCTAAAAATTTCCTGATTCTGTTAGGTCCTTGATGTATTGTGTGTGCAATGCATTGAAAATAATCCGATGCTATTAAGGGTTGTATTTCTATGTTGCTATTAGGGATAATGGGATCTTTCAATTGGTAATGCAGGAAAATTGATTCTGCGTTTGAGGATTGTGAATGAAAAGGTCTATGAAGAAAGCGAAGGTGATGATAACATAATTGAATATAATTTTTTTCAAATATGTCTCTACTTGGTGTTCTAAAACCTTTTTTTTAAGTACAAAGCAACTTTTATATTAAGTGGAATTGACGCACAATCTCTCCTTGTGCATGTTTCTCTAGATTTGGGCATCCTTTTGTTTTGTAGAAGGGTCCCAACAGAAGGTCATATACATAAATATGTTGCTATATTATATACTTATTCACATTACACCCAACTTTTTGTATCTATAATAATTACCATACATTAGGAACATTGTGTCTTCCTCAAATTTACTATGTTGCATTACAGAAACAGAGAGCTCTAATTCCTTCTAGTGCCCTAACCCTTTAAATGGATAAAATGAGTCCATGGCTTCTGGGAAGGATGCCAAAAATAGAAATGAATATCCACCTTTGACTCTGTCTTGTTTGATTCCAGTGGTTGTTGCTTGCCTTGTGATGGAAGTTCTTGTGCTCCATTTGTGTCCAAAATTGCTGTTACTGGACATCGTGAGTGTTGTGTCTATCCTCCCTACCATTCCATTCTATCTTATTCATGGAATTGAATGTATCATTTTTGAATCTTTCTCCCTCTGAGTCAATATGAGCCTGAGTCCTCCACCTCCCATATCCACTTGATTTCGTTGGTTGGTTGCCTGGTATGAAATGAATGGTTTTGGAGAATGAATTAGTTACCTATCCCTAGAGTTCCTATCCCATATTGCTGAGCATTATGAGCTCATTTCATCCACAATAATGACTTCCCCCAAATTTTAATTTAATTTACTGATCCAAGATTTCATCCCTCTCTAGTGTCCACCCCTAAATTTTCTAACAAGTCTACCACTTTGAGCATCATTGTGGTGTGTGATACAAAAGCCAAGCTGCTCGAAAAGGGATAATATGGATTCTATTTGTCCAGGAATGGTGTGAATCTCCAATTCAATTCTAAACAGATAAGGAGAGATCAACTATATCATTTGACTTAAGAGTGCTACCTAGCTACTCTATTATAGAGATACTTAAGAGTATCACATAGCTACTGTATTATAGAGCTACTTAAGAGTATCACATAGCTACTCTATTATAGAGCTACTTAAGAGTATCACATAACTACTCTATTCACTCTATTTTGGAGCTTAAACCTTTCAACTAATGAAATTTAATTTGAGTGGGAAGAGCTCATTTCATGTGCAGCAATGACTTCCCCTAAATTTTTATTCAATTTCTTGATCCAAAGAGTTCTTCCCTATCTAGTGTCCACCCCCAAACTTGCTAATAGACATGCCACCTTGATCCCCAATGTGGTGTGTGTGAGAAATGAAAGCCAAACTGCTCGAAAAAGGGCCAACCTGGATGTTATATGTCCAGGCATGTTGTTAATCTCCAATTCACTTTTAAACTGATATGGAGAGGTCCATTGTATATTTATTAAGAGCACCACATAGATACTTTATTCTATAGATTAAAGGTCCATAATTTGAGTGGGAAAGATCACAACCATTCCACATAGAGTAAAATCAATTGACAATGTAGTATATACCTTAATTTGTATGGTTTTTGTCTTCTTGACTTTAAATTTGAAGTCACTTGTTCAAATCAAGAAAGGAAGAATATGTACACCTCCATAGACTTGATAAATGAGAAAGGTAGAGTATGTACATCTCCATATACTTGAGCAATTAAGTAAATCCCTTGTCCCACTGTTAGGTCCCTATATTAATAGTATAGTCCCTTATTGTTGTTAGTGTAACCCCATTATTGTTATTATTGTACCCTTGTAACCCCCATTTTTTTATTATTATGTCCTTAAATTATTATTGTTAGGTCGGCTAGGATTACATTGTGGCCCACTAGGATTACATTATGGCCCCATGGAATCCTATATATAGAAAGGACGTTTTGTAAATTGTATCATCCAAGAATTGTTCATTTATGTAATGTATTGGAGGTTTCCCCCTCGAAGTGGCTTATTTCTAAGGCGTTGATATCTCTATTCTTCTATTTTTGGAGCTGGTTTCACAGCATTTGGTATCAGAGCTTTGGATTCTAGGGTTTCCCTGCTCCAAATAGGTCATCATGGAATTTTCGCTATAACTGTTTTTCTACGAAATTTCAGAAGCTGAAATTTTTTGGGTGCGAAGCCAAAATCCTGAGGAATATTTTCTAAAAATTTCAGAGCTTGGTTCGCAATATTTTCGAAGATATGATCTGTGGAAGTTAGGTCTTTTTTCAGGCTCCAAAACAGGTCATCGTGGAATTTGCGCAGTAATTTTTTTTCTACGAAGGTTCAGAATCTGAAATTCATATGGTGCAAAGCTGAAATCCTAAGGAAATTTTTCAAAACGTTTCAGAGCTTGGTTCGCAATATTTTTGGAGATATGATCTATGGAAGGTAGTGCTTTTTTAGGCTCCTGAATTTCATCTCAAAGAAGTGATCGTGGGAAAAGTTCAATAACTCTCTCTCTAGGCATCAGATTGGAGTGTCGTAAAAAGTGGTCACAAGTGCACAGCCCTTAGTTTCTTGGCTATCAATTTCAGAGACAAATAACGAAACAGTGACATGTGGCAAGTCGTAAAACTTCGCTCTACTGAACCAGTCCATAATTAGGTCATTGTGGGAGATTGGACAAAACTTTGTCTTGGAGAATCCAAATCATATCATACCTATGACATTTGAAAGATAATGAAGAGGGATACATCGGTACTAAAATTCAGATATTGAAGTGCTGCAATCACAGAGATAATCCAATTTCAATATCGAGCTCTTCAAAAGCAAGAAAAAGGTGTGTATTGTTTTTCCGAATTGCATAAGTCTTGTTTGAAGAATCAATTTGAATTGATTCCAAGGGCATATTGTAGAATAGATATCAGTATTGGGTTCTAAAAGATGCTCCGTAAAAATAATTCAACACCCATTAAGCCTTCAGAAGGGTCTACTATGACTCATGAAGATGAAGAATTGCAACATGATCTATCAAAATTACAAGAGCAAGTGCAACAAATTTCACTCTCGCAAAGAGCGACAAAAAATGAAATGGAAGTTTTGAAGAAAGGCGTGGAAGCTAAGATGAATGGCATGGAAGCTACGATGGATGACATGAAAGACAACATGGAAAGCATGAAGAATGATCTCAAAGCAGACATCGAAGGTTTGACAAAGTTGATACAAGAAAGTTTTCCTAATGGTGAAAAGATAGTAGAAGAACCTCATGATGAGAACAAAATAAATGTTAATCGTGATTTCATAAACTCTAATGTTGGCGGGAAGAACCACCATATTCCAAAAAAGGATATGAGGAAGTTTGATGGAAAGGATCCTGTAACATGGATACTACAGATGGAGCAATATTTTGATCTCCATAATGTGCAAAACACACAAAAGGTACGCATTGCAACTTTACATTTAGAACAAAACACATTTGTATGGTATCGATGGCTTTGCTCCTGTAAAAAAATTGTCACTTGGTCAATTTTTATGGAAGAAATGATAACACATTATGAGGATACAAAGAGCAACACCTTCTTTAGCCAATTGATAAATCTCAAACAAAAGGGTTTAGTGGGGCATCACATTGAGGACTTCCAAAAATTGAATATAAGGGTAACTGATATTCCAGAGGAACACAAGATTGATCTCTTCATAAGCACTTTAAAGGATAACATCCAACATGAAGTTCACGTTTTGGAACCTGATTCATTGGAGAAGGCATTCAGGTTGGCAAGAAAAATTGAATGTAAAATTATGACGACAAGGAAGCCTACCACTCACTTCTATAAAGATGGAAGTGTTGCTACTCCTAGATTTCCACAACCTACAAGGTTGACACCACAAAAATTGGAAGAAAAAAGAGCAAAAGGGCTTTGCTATAGTTGTGATAGAAAATACACTAAAGGTCATAAGTGTGCTGAGAAGAAATTATTTTACATAGATTGTGAAGAGGAAGAAGAAATGAACAAGAAGAGGATATACACCAGGAACCAGCCCTAGAAGAGGAAGAAATGAATCCGACCATATCGTGTAATGCACTGGCAGGAATTACCACTCCTCAAACTCTCAAGATAAAAGGACAAATCAAGAATAAAAAGGTAATAGTGTTGATTGATTCAGGTAGCACCCATAATTTTATTCATTGTAAGGTAGCCAAGGAATTAAATTGTTTCCTATACCCAGCACCAGAATGTCAAGTGATGGTTGCAAATGGAGGAACTATAAATTGCTCTGGGAAATGCCATAATATCAAGCTAACCATGGGGGAACATGTATTGACTAGTCCAATGCTTTCCATTCCTATGGGAGGTGCTGATGTTGTACTAGGAGTACAATGGTTACAATCTTTGGGGACGGTAGCTTTTAATTTTCAAGAACTTTTCTTGAAATTTTTTTCGGAAGGAAAGGAAGTCGAATTACAGGGTATTGCGGGGAATCCAGGAAGGATAATAAGCTCTAATGTCATGAGAAAGCTTCTAAAGAAAGAACAACGAGGTTTAATTGCACAATTATGCTCACTAGAAGTTCCAACATCAAAATCATCTATTTCTGCAGATCTCCAACAAGTCTTGGACAATCATTCCAAGGTGTTTGAAACTCCCAAAGGACTCCCAACTATTCGTGATCATGATCATGCTATTCATTTGATTCCAGGAAGTGTTCCTCCAAACATCAGGCCTTATAGATATCCTTACGTCCAAAAGAGCGAAATTGAACGTATGATTGCAGAAATGTTAGAGGCGGGTATAATTCAACCTAGTCAAAGTTCTTCTCTGCTCCTGTAGTATTGGTACACAAGAAGGATGGATCATGGCGAATGTGTCCGGATTATAGGGAGCTCAATAAGCTCACCATTAAAGATAAATTTCCCATTCCTGTGATTGATGAATTATCGGATGAATTACATGGAGCAATTTATTTTACCAAGTTGGATCTTCATTCAGGATATCATCAAATTAGAATGAAGACTGAAGATATTCCAAAAACAGCATTTCGAACTCATGAGGGTCATTATGAATTTTTGGTCATGCCTTTTTTCCTTACCAATGCACCTTCTACATTTCAAGGGTTGATGAATTCCATTTTCAAACCCTTCCTTAGAAAATTTGTGCTAGTATTTTTTGATGATATACAAATCTACAGCAGGTCTTGGAAGGATCATGTTGAACATGTTGACAGGGTGCTCAAACTATTGCAGGAGAAACAATTATATGCAAAAAAATCCAAATGTTTCTTTGGAGTACAAGAGGTGGAATATCCGGGTCATATTGTATCTCACGAGGGTGTTAAAGTAGACCCTAACAAAATTAAAGCCATTAAGGAATGGAAATTCCCCACAACCATAAAGCAGTTGCGAGGATTTCTCAGGTTAACAGGGTATTATCGCAAGTTTGTTAAGAATTATGGGAGAATAGCAGCACCTCTAACAACATTATCGAAGAAAGATGCATTTTCATGGACTCCTGAAGCAACTAAGGCCTTTGAACATCTTATAGAGGCAATGTGCCTAGCACCGGTCTTAGCTACGCCAGACTTCACAAAAACCTTTATTGTGGAATGTGATGCCTCAGGAAATGGAATTGGTGCAGTTTTAATGCAGGAAGGAAGACCCATTGCTTTTGGAAGTCGTCCAATCAAAGGAAATTATTTACAGAAACCTATTTATGAGAAGGAAATGTTAGCAATACTGCATGCACTAAAGAAATGGAGAACTTACCTAATGGGAAGACACTTCAAGGTAAAAACTGATCATCATAGTCTTAAACACTTTTTGGAACAAAGACTATCTTCAGAAGAGCAGCAAAAATGGGTCACAAAGATGTTGGGTTATGACTTTGAAATAATCTACAAAAAAGGAAAGCTTAATGTTGTCGTAGATGCACTCTCAAGAAAGAATGAAGAGGTGGAAGCATTGCTTTGTGCCATTTCTATTATCCAACCAGATTGGATAACCGAAGCAAGAGATGAATGGAAGAAGGACAAAGATGTATGGACACTAATTCAAAAGTTGCAGCAAGATCCTAGTACATCTGATACATTTAGTTGGAAAAATGATTCCTTATGGTACAAAGATCGCTTATATTTTTGTAAGAATTCCCAACTAAAACAAAAGATTCTTCTGGAATTGCACACTTCTCCTTTAGGAGGACACTCAGGATTTTTAAAAACTTACCACAGGGTGAAGAAAGAATTTTTTTGGGATGCCCTTAAATCTGATATTCAAAAGTTTGTGGCGGAATGTTTGGTTTGCCAGCAGAATAAAGTGGAAACAATTAAGACCCCGAGACTTCTACAACCTTTATCCATTCCAAGTCAACGTTGGGAGGAGATTTCAATGGATTTTATCACAGGTTTACCTAAGTCTAAAGGAAAGAGTGTCATCATGGTGGTAGTTGATAGACTTACCAAGTATGCACACTTTTGTGCATTATCTCATCCATTTAAAGCAAGTACAGTTGCTACTACATTTATGGACAGAATTCAAAAGCTACATGGAAGCCCAAGGGTTATTGTGAGCGACAGAGATCCCATTTTTATCGGAAATTTTTGGACGGAGTTATTTTCTTGTTTGGGTACTCAATTAGCTCATAGCTCATCTTATCATCCTCAATCTGATGGTCAAACTGAGATAGTAAATAAATGTTTGGAAGGATATATTCGTTGTTTTGTATCTCATAAACAAACACAATGGGTCAAGTGGTTACCTCTCGCTGAATGGTGGTATAACACTTCCTTCCATACTGCAGCAAAAATGACCCTATTTATGGCACTTTATGGATATCATCCACCATCCATCACATCATATTTAAGAGAAAATTCGAAGGTTCAAGCAGTGGAAGATCACATCGAGCATCATCAAGAAGTTCTCCAACTCTTAAAGGATAACCTGAATTTGGCACAAAATCGAATGAAACAATAGGCAGATCAACATCGTAGCGAGAGAAGTTTTGATGTAGGAGATTGGGTATTTTTACGGCTACAACCATACAAACAAATGTCCCTCAAGCAAGCAAAGAAGGATAATAAATTATCGCCAAAGTACTATGGTCCTTACAAGGTGTTGCAAAACATTGGTACTATGGCATACAAATTGGAGCTTCCTGCTTCTTCGCGAGTACATCCAGTTTTCCATGTTTCATGCTTAAAGAAGGTTATAGGAGAAAATCTTCCAGTTCAAACAATATTGCCAGAACTTGATGAGGAAGGAAAAATCATATTGGAACCTGAAGCGGTCACGGAAACAAGAACTCGACAGCTACATAATCGATCAATTTCAGAGTATCTCATCAAGTGGAAGAACTTACCCACTGAATATTCTACATGGGAGGATGAGAATTTTATACAGAAGCACCCAAAGCTACTCAAGCATTGAGGACAACACTTTTTTGAAGGAGAGGGGCATGTTAGGTCCCTATATTACTAGTATAGTCCCTTATTGTTGTTAGTGTAATCCCATTATTGTTATTATTGTACCCTTGTAACCCCCATTTTGTTATTATTATGCCCTTAAATTATTATTGTTAGGTCGGCTAGGATTACATTGTGGCCCACTAGGATTACATTTTGGCCCCATGGACTCCTATATATAGAAAGGAGGTTTTGTAATTTGTATCATCCAAGAATTGTTTATTTATGTAATGTATTGGAGGTTGCCCCCTCGAAGTGGCTTATTTCTAAGGCGTTGATATCTCTATTCTTCTATTTTTGGAGCTGGTTTCACAACACCCACTAACTAGGAAATATTATACTAATTAATATTTAACTTGATCATAAATAAACACAAATGTTATTCTGAGCCTGTAACTTTCCCTTTATCTTGTTTCTACAGACAATGAAGATGATGTTTTCTTAAATACAATCGAGAGTAATGTGTTCACACAATTGGCACTCAACGGGATTCTAGACATAAAAAAAACCTTCATAAAATTAGTAAAAATTACAAGGTTTAACGTAAATGAAGGATAAAATGTAGAAAATTAATGGATGATGGATACAAAAGGTGTAAATCTGTTGGCTGTGGTTGGAGAAGAGGAGGTGGATTTTACCAGGACGACAATTAATCATCTATGTGAGGTCATTGAGGTGTTGCGCATCGAGGCTGTGAGGAAAGCTCTGCTAGATGAACTCCATGCTTTCATATCTTTCGATGGTTCTTATGTGAATTACATGCACTTGGCCATTCTTTGTGAAACCATGATCTATTTGGCCCTTTTATGTTTTATTAGGTGGCATATTTCCTATGAGATTTGCAAAAAATGGACTTATTGAAAATAGTTTAGACCGTAGTAAGGATGTTATTAAAGAAAATGTTAATGTTGAACATGAGGGTGTAGATGTTGAAAAATCCATCCTGATTCAAGAATATGAAAATGAGGAAATTGAAATAAACCTCTTGAAAGGTTTTTTTATTGTTATAAAGGACTCCAATAATTACATTGTTGTAGACCTTGATTCTGCACTAGCACAAAGGATTGAAGATACATATAATGAATGGAAAGTTTTTAAGAATTATTAAAGTGGTTGATATTATTATTGGAATGCTAAACTAGGGAAAAATTATGGGAAATAACCATTTCTCTGATTCAAAAAGTTACATAATATGTTGATGGAAGATATCTATCAAAGGCAAAAATACTACAATGAGGTGGTTTAGGCCTTAATGATGCCGCTTTGGAGTGAGAGGGTGGATAGGAGGTAGACCATGGGGCCCCTGGTATTCAATATGATCCTACTTCTACTTCAAGACTACCTAAAACTTCAGAGCCTTTAGTAAATCGTTTGTCATGACAATGAGAAAAAATACCCGCAAGAACAGATAACGAGAGTAAACTTGGATGAGAAATTGAAGGAAGAGGATGGAGATGTTAAATTGAACTATTCTGAAGACATAAATGTTGAGTTTAAGGATAAACCATGTCTACAAAATGAACCTGGAGTGGAAGAAGTTATCTCAAGTAATTTTGTCTCCTCAGAGCAAATGCTAGATGGAGACTTTAACACCACAAAAATAGAATATATGGGAGTACAATGTTTAGAGGCAACAAAAGAGCTTAACCAAGACAAACGGTTCATAGCTCTCAAACAAGAGATTTAAGAGAAAATTCCCAATCCTATTGAAATTATTACATGGAGTGTAAAAATTCAAGGCTCTTAATGGGTACTGTATATATTACATTTAGTTTTATTGTTGATCTATTCTGGAAGAAAATTTTATATCTTCAAAGTATGAATTTGATATTTGTTATATTAATTTTTCTTGGAGTAATTTATTTATTTTACATATTTCATTTTCTAGATTCTCTCTAATGGTTTCCTGTACATATAACCATTTTTCAGGAAAATTGATACCAGTTGAGCTCTGAACTTGCGACTAAGGTATGCATTGGAGGCAAAAATTTGCGTAGATGACTGAAAAGCCCTTCTCTCACATGGATATTCTTTGGGTCCGTTTTGGTTACATATGCAGTTAGAATTTAAGACACTTGAGTCTGTCCTTAGTGTGGAATAGGTTGCGATGTCAGTTGGAGAAGATCAATGTAGGATTTTATCCACTTCATTTTCTTCCTTCTAAAATTGAGTTGCATCGAAAGCTATATTTAGAGAAAGTAATAGGGATGAAAAGGATAAAATAATTTCCTATTTTGAAGTTGAATATCACACAAAATCTCCAATGAATGAGGACAACATGGATTTCCCCATAGATAAGAATCATATTTCTTCTAAGGATGAATACTGCACATTGTATTCTCATTTTGAAAACTTGTTTTCGCCTAAGCATGAAATATGTAACAAGTTTCCCAATAAAGTATATACTTACAATTATACTCATAAAAACCATGAATTAGAGGAAGGTGAGATAAGGCAAGTATCTGATTCCAGGGCCTTAGAATGTGCTATTGGAGATTTTTCAAGTCCTTGGAGTACAGAGGGAAATTACTTGATGAAGGATATCCCTTCAACCTTTCGAAAGGTCGTTGAGAGTTCAAAGGATGCAGGTGAAGATGTAGATACAGAAGTTGATATGGAGGTTTATGATCAGACTTCTACAGGAGCATCGACTCATGAGGGAGCCGAACCATCATATTTTCATGATTTTTCTTTGCAAACAACTTTATTGGATCCATCATTACCTTCATCAATTCCCATTGTATATAATTTCTCAGAAATCCATGAGACCATTTAGTGGTGGAAATTGGAATGCAGAGGAATATGCTTTGGTTGATGTTACATGTATATGTTATAATACTCACTAGAATTCTGAATTTTATTCTCTAATTTGAGATTCTCTGTTTTATCATGTTTTTGAGGAGTATGAATTCTATACCAACAAGAAGACTGGTCGAATTATTAATTTCAACACATTATTGAGCACATATGATTTTGTGTTGAAAGACAGGGCCATTCTCTCAAACATCAAGTGGAATTATCTAATGGTTAATGAAGCATACCGATTGAAGAATAGTAAAGCCTCACTCTACACTACTCTCTCTATACGATTCTATGCCCTGATTGTGCTTGTTGATAGTGATTAAGTCATCCAATTGGTCTACCATACCACATAATAATTAGTTATTGAAATTATTAATTGTATGTGATTTTAATAGCAGTTGTTATGGATGTCTTTTGTCCACAAGAATTCAGTACCAAAATAAGTTGTTGATTACTAGGACGCCTTTGCATAATTTAAGATCTATGGTAATATTTTACCCTTTTCAATTGACTTATAGCTCTTCATTTGTCACCCCTATTAGTTTGTAAATCAAAACTCAATAGTTTATTTTAAATTTCCCTTTTCATGATAAGGTGAACAATGGGGCCTCTCTAGGAAAGGGGTGATGTGAGAAAGGTGTGCGGATGAGATCTTGTCTTTTCTTTATTCAAGAATGGTACCAGGGTAAACCCTAGCTTCATCATTTGCACAAGGCCAGAACAACAACAAGGCTCAAATATGTTACGACAATATACTCATTATGAGGTCAGCATGTCACTTAGAAGACAACAATTTATCCCACAACCACTTGGGCTAGACTTGATTGACAATTATGGGCTAGTCCTTTATGTCACTATAAAATAAATTATTAACAAAGTGCTATTACAGTAAGAGAAAATTATGTTGGCTAACAAATTAGATGTGGGAAAATTATTTTTTGTTACTAGTATTCTATAAATATAAAATTCTATTTCATATTGCGTTACATTCCACTACATTGATATGTTCCATCATTTCTTGTTGCTTAAGACAATGTTCACCCCCCATTTTCACATAGTTGGGAAATTATTTTTGAACACCTGAGAGAGCCAGTTAGCAAACAAATAAATCTTAAATTTGTATCCTCCAAGAACTTGTTGGATGATAAAAGTACTCTGAAAGGCTTAATATTATGGTGATGATGTTTTTTGAATATTTGTTTGTCAAAATTTCTAAATGAAACCAGGATCATCAACTATTAAAAAAGGTTTTATTTAGCCTTAAATATAATTGGAATATTATAAGTTCTTCCTATTTTGATGATTTCTGGGAAGATTTTTTCTAGTAAAATATTTACCTTACAACCAGTCAATAAGATCATAAATTCGAGGAAGAGGATAGCTGGGTTTAACAAGGATTTTATTTAGTGTTCTATTATTAACATTCTTGCAAATATATCTAATTTCTCCCAAATTTTTCAGGTTGTCTGTTTGTCTGATATTTTGAGAATTCATCATGTCTAAGTTGATTCTTTCTTATATTTTCTGATAGTTGCTAATATTTTGTCTATCATTCCTATAATTTTTTCTCAATCCTTGTCAATATATTCCCCAAAATGATATTTGCAACAGTGATAATTATTTCTCAAACACCATTTTTCTTCTTAGGGACTAACATAGTTGTGGACCTACAACACTTTAAATGAAAGAATCTTAATAAGGAGTTTGTTGGGAAGTTATGCTGCTTGAGCAAGTTATATTGAATATTGAATTTCTCTTAAAGGAGGAATACCTTTGTTTTCTTAGAAAATATCAAATGAAGCATTCAAACGTTTCTTCATTTCAGAATATCACAACCATCGTTTTGGCTTGTCAGATATTGAAAGGAATTTTTTCTATCATTTATTGGCCAATTTGAGTGTTAAATGAATCAATTATGCTCCTTCCTTGTGCACTTGGTAGCCTTATTCCTTGCGTAGATTCCCTATTTCCTAGCGCACTTTAGGTCCTACCTTCTAACAAAATTGTGCCTTATTTCTTAGCACACTTCAATCTTATATTTATTAGAACACCAACTCATATTCTATGCGCACAACCAAATCCTAAATCCTAGTGCAAGTTTTCCTCCTATTTCTTCGGAAATAATGCTTGTGCTCTCCACAAAAAAGGCTACTCTCACAAACCCGTGAGCCCTGTCTTGTCACACAAACCTTTGTACACAAAGCAATGAATTCCTTATGCTTTCATACTCCACTTTATAGGCCCAATTAGAGCATGCAAGGAATCTCAGTACAAATTTATAAATTGAGTTCTGATTGATGAGTTAACTGTGAGTGAAAATATTTTTCTCTTCAATCAACACTGGGGTTCTTAACTAGTCCTTCCTTCGATCAAGACTGAAGACTAACTTTCTCTAACTGGATTTGTAATTGCCACCTCATTCTATAGTAAAACTAATAAATATTCCACTTAACTGAAGCTCCAACTATACACTTTCTAACTTGATGATTATTCTAGTAAACTGGAAGTGAGTCATCCTAATTGAATTCTAACTCATGAGGATGATTTGAGGTCTACACTAGCTAAGGTACAAGCCATAAGACCTTGCTCGCTACTTTTTGAACAGGTGTAGAGGCTATTTGTATCATGTTTGTATAGATGTTATGGGAATTTTTTTTGTAGTGTCCTAGTGATTTAACAACATCCCAAATGTGAAGGAGTTAGTTTTTAAAATTATAGGTTCATTATAGGTGAATTATGAACTAAAATTATAGGTGTATTAGAAATTAACTAAGTTGGTCCATTAATTAATTATTAACAAAGGCTGTTGTTGGGCCTCTAATTTGTATTATTTTTATCACTTATTAACATTAATTTCATCCATTTCTAATGTTATTTTATCACATTATTTATCATAATTTATTATATAATTCCATTTCATAATTATTTATGCTCTTTTGGATAAATAATTCTTGCTCTCCTTTATTTTAATAAATTAATGATTACTATGCATGATTTTGCCAATGATGGTTTATTAATGAATTCGTTATAACATAAATCACTATTTTAGCCTCCAATATCTCTTCCATATTGTAGATTTGATCTTCAGCTGATAATTAAATATTCCAACTCAAAAATTCGCTGGAATAACAATAGACAATTCTGCATTGAACATTTCGGGAAAATGGAGAAGAATCATGAAAATCCGAAACATGGGTTTTGTGCAGACGAACCAAATTAGCTTTTAGATGAGAAGTTTTCAAAAATTCGGTCTTGATTAAGAGAAACATAGGGTTCTTTGAAGGATAGATTTGCAGATATTTTGTTGTGGTCGTTTTCCAAAATTGCCCCAATTGTAATTTCCAGATTCGACTTGTGCCAGAGGAATCATTATGGAAAGATCTTTCAGATCTGATCTTGCTTATTGAGGTTTTGTAATCAGTCTATTTCCCTTTATTGTTTGTATATTTAAATGGACACAAATAAGAGAGAAATTAGAGAAATAGAACGGATAGGAGAAGGCACAGAGGTTTAAGCAAGAAGAAACAGATTTGTAACAGAAGCATGTTCGATTAATTTAATGCATAACATATTTCCGTTTCTTCTGTAATTCGTAAGTTTATTATAGCCCTGATCAGAGAGTTGGGCCCACTCTTTTGATCAAGTGTTGTGTTTTCCCTTTTTCTTGTAGTGTTGCGTTTTACTGTGATTTCTTTACTATTGTTACAGTTTATTCTTAATTGCTGTGAATGCCCTTTAATTTCTACAGTTTATTTAATTGATGTTATAGTGGTCTGTGTGTTGTGGAATTAAACCCGTGATCTATAGAAGTTCATGTACTTGCATCTGCATATAATTTGTCGTTAGTATTTAAATAAATAACGCTCTCGGGTTGATAATTTATGTGGAGAAAGGTTTGAATTATGTTCATATATGGACACCAACATTTTGGCGCCATTGTCGGGGAAGGATAACAGGTGCAACAACAGGATCTGCAAAACATCTAAGGGTTAATATCTCATCTTGGGGAGGGGATTTATTGCCCTACTTCAAGTCTTGAGTGTAAGTGCTTTGTGTTTTTCTTTTCTGCTTTTTATTGCTTTTTTGTAGAATTGATCTCTCATCTTGGGGAAGGCATTTATTACCTTGATCCAAGTCCTGAGCATAGCATGTTGTTTTTCTTTATTCTTTTTTCTATTTTTTTTACTAAATTAATCCCTTGTCTTAGGGAGGGTATCTTGTAACCCTACCCTAAGTACTGGGCGTAGTTTCCAATTTTTCACTCTTATTTCTTTTTCTTTGGGCCAACTTCTCGTCCTGAGGAGGGTATGTGGTTACTCTGCTTCAGTTCCTGAATTTCAATTTTTCTTTTTCTCTTTATTGTCTGTTTGAATCTATTCTCTTGTCCTGGGGAGGAAGCTATCTATCTTGCTCCGGGTCCTGAGCGATTGCTGTTACTTTGATGAACCCTCTTCACAATTTCTATGAACAAAGATCTAAACAAAAAGACAGAGGATGAGGTCAAGAAAGAAAGCATCAACAAAATCTAGAACTCAGTTAAGGAACTTCACGATGTTAAAAATATGAGAAATGAATACTATAGTGAAGGTTGGTTTCACTCTGTTGTTTGCTTGCAACATCACTCCACACTTCAACAACTCTTGACACCATCCTTAACAGGGAAGTTGGTCTCTCATACCCATGTATTTATTAACATACATCTCTCAATTATGGGTATGTGCATACTTGAAGCCTTATTTCAAAAAGTGCTTCATTGGAGGTACTCTTATACGTAAGTATATTTTATTTTTCAAAGTAGTGTAGTGTACTGTAGAATATAGAATGAATAAAGACATAAATAAATAAATTTCTTTATATGTAAAAATAATTGTTTTTGTTGCAATACATTGTGAAAATTAACATTGGTGATCAATATTCAAATTCATTTATGTATGTAGATGAATTATATTGAAAATGAAATTTCTACAAACACTCATATTCATTTTGATCACCTTCTTGGAAAAATTCATTAATTATCATATCTTATGGCTTGCGGGCTTGATGAAAATTTTGGAAAAACAGTCGGGATAGTCATGTTTTGAGGGACCAAATGGGCATATTTTCAAGACCTGCTTCTATCCTACACATCCCTTCATGTAAAATTTCTAACCCAATTTGAATCACTTTATTTCGAGTTGAAACGAAAAATTTATGACCAAAACAATGACAGGATGTCTAGTAGGTAGCTAAGGAGCAGAGTTGGGACAATCCATTTTTGGATGCTTAAATGAATAGATTTTGGAAACCTATTTATATGGTATATTCCCCTCTAAATCTAGTTTACAACACAATTTGAGTCACTTTATTTCGATATTTTATGAGGAAGTTATGAGAAAAATACTGATTACTTATCGTAAATCAACACTCTTGAAACACTGTTTTCTCGGCTGTTCACTAGCATATTTGACCCATCAATTATCCTTTCCTTAAAAACATATTTCTATTGGAGATACATAAATGAATATAATTTAATATCCAATTTGAATCGGTTCAATCTGTTATCAAATGAAAAATTTATGCTTGAAATATCAACTATTGGTCTGAGATGGAAATTGAAAATAACTTTGTTATGCAAGTTGTTCTAAGTATATATGGCATATCATATCATGGAATTTTTAAAACTTGCTTCTATTGGTGATATATATTTGAATTATATTTCATTTTGATTTTGAATCACTCAAATCAAATGAAAAACAAAGAAGTTATGATTGAAACACTGCTGGTTAGTATGGTCGACCACTGCTCTCCCGCAGGTGACAAATAATTTTTGTTTTATTTTTCTGTGGATTTGTTTTACAGAGTAGCTACTTGTTATTTTTTTTTTGCATATGTCTTAGATTGTGAGAGCCCGATCACCTCTCTTATTCCACGATTTCATGTTTTATTACAGGTAGACACTCATTTTTTGCATGTCCCAAGAGAGTAAATGAAGTCAATTTATGAAGAAGTGATTCTTGAAGACAATGATAATGAAATATTTTCAAATAAGTTTCCTCACATGGAGAAAAAAACATGACAAATTTTCATCAATTAATGGATTTATAACATGAGAAATGGAGAATTGATTTCTATTTGAAGATCCAAGTAATTTTTGAAATAAATAAATAAATAAATAAATAAATAAAAATAAAAAAACATTTTTCCATTTATTCACCATTCACAAACAACATTGCTGCAACAAAAATAATAACCATAGTAACTTAAGTTATTTATTTATTTATTGGTTTTCAATAAAGAGTCATTTATTTTCTGATTTCTTTGATGTTTTTACACTTCAGGTATTGTTTACCTCAAAGTCACATTTTCTTTGTTTTGTTCTCAAAATAAAAGGAGAAAATTCTTAAATTTCGTGATGCCGTTACTCCAGATGTTGTTACTCGCATTGCTATTACTCTGAATGTTGTTACTCGCACTATTGTTACTCACACTGTTGTTACTCGTACTTATGTTACTTCAGATGTTGTTACTCGCACTGCTGTTGCTCCAGATGCTGTTACTCGTACTGTTGTTACTCTGGATGTTGTTACTCACACTGTTGTTACTCTGGATGATGTTACTTGCACTGCTGTTACTCCATATGATGTTACTCGCACTGTTGTTACTCCATATGCTATTACTCACACTGTTTTTACTCGCACTGCTGTTACTCCGGATGCTGTTACTCGCATTGTTGTTACTCCAGATGTTGTTACTCGCGTTGTTGTTACTCCGGATGATGTTACTCGTACTGTTGTTACTCTGGATGTTGTTACTCACACTGTCATTACTCATACTACTGTTACTCCCGATGTTGTTACTCGAACTGTTGTTACTCCAGATGTTTTTACTCGTACTGATGTTACTCTGGATGTTGTTACTCATATTGTTGTTACTCGCACTCCTGTTTCTCTGTCGATGCTATGAATCTGTCACTGCCATTACTTCGTCAGTACTGTGAATCCGTCACTGTTGTTACTTCGTCGATGCTATGAATCTGTCACTGTTGTTACTCCAAAAAAATTTTCTAAGTGTTGGATGTTGTTACTCCTAAAATTTTCTAAGTGTCCGGTGTTATTGCTCCTCTGATGCTGTTACTCCTCCGGTGATGTTACTCCATGGTGATATTTTCTAAGTACTTGGTGCTATTACTCCTCCATTGTTTTTACTCTGCCAAGGTAATTCGCCAAGTACATCCTCGACCGACTCCGTGGATTTATTTGGTATTTTACTTATGACATGATCAATTATGATTGATGAGAGACATACCTTACTTGGGGGGAGGTCTCGTATTTAAAGGATGAATATTATGGTAAGTCTTGTCAGGAATGATTCACTCTTAATTCCTCATTATTTTGTAAAGTGACTAATCCTCCCTCATGTCACCTTCCTAACATCATTATTTTTCCCCTTTCCCTGTTATTACCTAAGTCATGGTTGTTGTTACCTTAGTCACAACTATTGTTGTTGGCCAATTTTTTCATGGAATTCAACATATGTAGGTATTTCTGATTTTTTTTCTCTTCGGTGAATGGGAAATATTTTTAATGGTCTAGGACCTCTTTGACATAATGATTGGGTAGTCAATTTATCTTTATTTATCTATAAACATAATATTATTTTTAAGGAATAATTATGCAAAGATGAGTTCATCATGTCAACTTTCAACTTTCCTAATTGGTCAGATACCTGATCTTGTAAAATTTATGGCGATGACCATAGAATTGTATTTAAATCTTTCTGCCATTATCTAATGAACTCTTCCTCAACCCCAATCTCAAAAATGGAAAATATATTTATCAACAGTCATTATAAGGTTATTATTTTTTTAGAAGCAAAAATATCAAAGTTAAAAATAGTTACTACACAACTTTTTATGCCATCCCTAGCTCTTAAGGAGCTGACCTACCACCCCATCTATTAAGTAATCTGTTATTGATTAACAAAAACTATAGTTGAATTTTAAACATAAATGGTCAAATGGAGGATAGGAGGTCTCATAACGAGCCGACCTACCATGATCATAGGTCCCAAAAGAGTGACATTACCACTGCTGGTCACCAAGCCACGGTAATGGCCTTCGTTCATAAGACTAAAGGACAAGAGGTCTCATCATAAGCCAACTTTTTCACTTTTGTTAGCTCTCATGAATGGCATTGTTATTAACTAGCTACCACACTAGAACAATGATCTTCAGTTGACATCTAAGTAAATTGAAAAGGATTTTTGCAACTATGTACTTATTTCTAATAGATAGGATACTGGCATCTCAATGGGTTAAAAAGGCATCCCTATTGAGGCTATGGATGCCTGCTAGCAACAGTGGCTATGCCTATGGTATAGAAGTTAATTTAATACTATAATCTACTTGGTTACCTTGTTTTCTCAAAGCTAATCTCCAATAAAACTGACTGTTGCATATACAAAGTTTTCCAGAACTCATGGTTCATGGGGTAGTATTTAATCAGTTCTTAGATGATGGTGGTTATGGTTTATATCTATTATTGAGTCATAAATATTTACTTTATATGTCAGGGATGAAACTTTTAGGATATTTGACCAAAAGTATTTGATTTCCCAATCAATCACCATTTATTCATATCTTGATAACACCACTAAGAGGCCTGATTCTGATTTTGAATACCATGTAATTGGACATACCGTGAGAAGCAAATACTGAGATAACTAATTCTCATAATTTCTATGCTCATGACAACCAAAGCTTATGGGTATAGGGAATGCATATTTTCCCTTCTTATACATTATTATCCCATGTCATTTGCAATATGATTATGTCACTTTTATATGTAATGAGGTAATTGAGGTGATGAATTACTAATTAAGGATACTCATGAGATTTTTTTTTATAGATGACACGTAAACTAATCAGTTCGGTGGAAGGAAACCTTGCTACACTTTTTGATTACTTTTTTCAGCATGCATGGTTTCCACCTTCTGCATCACTTTCAGCATCAGCTCAACCTACATTAGCTTCAAGAAATTTCAATCCATACATGCCATTCCACATTTTTTTATGGAGGTAAAGCTTGAGGTAAAATAGCATAATGTTTTGATTTATTAAAATTTTAGGAGAATGTCATGAAAAACCATTGAGCATAATTTTCTCATACTTTTTAACCATTATTTCCCCTTCTTTACCACTTCCCATTTTCAGAGACAAAATCTTTTAGTTTGGGGGAGTGTTACTTTCATTATCATGAACATGCCATTAATATTATTTATCATCCATCGATCTCATTATTCATTCTCAAAATATCCTTTATTCCATGTTTTTATACACCAAGAAAAGATTTCAGCCATGATTATAGAAACCAAATCAATTTGTCTTCTAGTGTAGCATGAGGGCATGCTAATTTTCCAGTTTGGGGGAGAAAGGGTTGTTATGCATGATGAATGATTTCTCATTTCTTCCTCATTTTTTTTTGTATATCCTTAAAACTATCAACTCTATTCTTTTGATTTTTGGACAACAAAGATGTGTCATTAAACCCATAAATTTTCAAGATAAACCAATTCCCAAAAAAGCATGCATTATTATCTAAAACCATTTTGTTGATAGATTGAAATCCGTTCGTTGCATTGATTTGATTCTCGGATTGGAGAAGCATTAATATAGTATAAATTTTCTTACAAAATTTCAGCAAAATTTGGTTTGTAATGTAGTTTGTATTCACCTATATCATACTTTGTTGCAACTTCATATACATATGGTTGAAAGTATACATGAAAATTATTTTAAGGAAGAATTTGAGGAAGAAGCCTTCTCTTCCATCAGTATCATGTGATAGGGTGAGCATTTTCATTATTGTATTACAACTTGGTTTGTAGGTTTTAACCCTGAACATAAATTATCTAAACATGAATCTTATAATAGAAAATAAACAATAGAAAGAGCATAAAATATAAAACAGATAAACACAAAGATTTTCCCTTGGATCCCAAATCAGGATGACCAACTTGATTTTTCATTATATTCCTTTTAGTGTTACAACACATATATATACATGCTGAAGCATACATAAACCCCAATCCATTAACCCTAGATTAGAACATAACCGTAGTTCCCTTGACTGGATCTGTAAAAAATACCAGGGGCTGAAAACCATCATACCCCAAAACCATGTGCAAAACCATGCACAAAACCATGGGCGCGGACCACCCACCAAAAATTAAGGACCAAAAAATTTTCACTGGGGTGCTACCTCGGACCCCGACAGGGGGGGCTACTACCCCTCCTGTGACCCCCCCGTTGCACCCAGCGCAAAGGGGGGGGCTATCGTCACCCCTCTTACACCCCCACAACATTCTTCAAAGTGTCCACCTTTACCAACAACACCCTTTTAGCCTCAACCATATCTCTAACAAAGTGATATTGAACATCAATGTGCTTTATCTTTGAATGATAAGCAGGGTTCTTAGAAAAGAAAATTGCACTTTGGCTATCACAGTCCATCCTTATAGCTTGATGTACCAACCCCATACTTGAACACAATCTCTGCAACCAAACTGCCTCCTTGCTTGCATGAGTGGCTGCCATGTATTCTCCCTCTGTAGTTGAAAGAGCCACTACAGATTGTCTTTTACTCATCCAAATGACTGCGCCTCCAAATAGGCTAACCACATACCCACTTGTAGATCTTCTTTGGTCCATATCTCCAGCCCAGTCTGCATCAACAAAACCACGAATGTCCACCATTCTTTCCAATCCTGGTCTTCCCTGGTAGAACAAGCCATAATCACTAGTGCCACGTAAATATCTAAAAACTCGCTTCACTGATGTCCAATGCTCCTTCCTCGAGTTTGACATAAACCTGCTCAATACTCCCACTGCATGTGCAATGTCTGGTCTAGTACAGACCATTGCATACATTAGGCTACCCACTGCACTTTCATATGGAACATGGGACATATCCTCCTCTTCTTCTTGTGTCTTGGGACACTGTTCAACAGATAGCTTTACACCTACAGGAATAGGAACATTCACCAGTTTACTATCTTGCATATTGAACCTCTACAATATAGTCTCGACATACTTCCTCTGGTTTAACCAGAGCTTCCTCTTTGCCTGATCTCTCTTAATTTCCATGCCCAAAATATAGTTTGCAGCACCAAGATCCTTCATGTCGAATTTGGAGAACAGTTTGGTCTTCAAATCTTGGATAATTTCTTTGTCATTTCCAATCAACAACATATCATCCACATACAAGACCAAATAAATAACACGATCACCAATTAATTTAAAATAAACACAGTGATCCTCCTTGCTTCTGGTGAAGCCAAGTCCCCGTATGTAGGTATCAAATTTCTGATACCACATCCTTGGTGACTGTTTTAACCCATACAGAGACTTCTTCAACCTGCATACCAGTTCTTTCTTACCCTTCACCATAAAGCCTTCAGGTTGCTTCATGTAGATCTCCTCTTTTAGATCCCCGTGAAGAAATGTTGTCTTCACATCCATCTGTTCTATCTCAAAATCAAATGCAGCAGCAACAGATAAAAGTAATCTAATAGAAGTAACTTTGGCAATAGGAGAAAAAATATCACCAAAATCAATTCCTGGCACCTGGGAATAACCTTTTTCTACCAACCGAGCTTTGTATTTCTCCACCTTGCCTTCTACATTCATCTTCTTCTTAAAAACCCATTTGCTCCCGATGGGCTTCCTTCCAGCTGGCAACTCCACGAGATCCCATGCTTCATTTTTGTGCAAGGATGCCATTTCATCAACCATGGCCTCCTTCCAGAGTTTTCCATCCTCTGAATCTACTGCCTCCCTGACAGTTCTGGGATCATCATCAGTTATAGTTAAGGAAAAACCTGAACAGAAAGCAGATGGACTATACCTTTCTGGTTACCTTCTTTCTCGAACTGATCTTCTCAAAGCTGGAGTTTGTGGCTCTTCATCTTCTGAGTCTTCTTTTGTTGTAGAGTCTGATTCATCCTCCTTTAGCTCAAACTCTATCTTCTCAGGTTCCTTTGGTAGGACTTCATGTTTAACAACATCTTTCACTTCTCTAAACACCACATCTCGGCTGTACACAACCTTCCTTGTTCCTGGGTTCCAAAGCTTGTAACCCTTTAAACCATCCTTATACCCAATAAAGATGCACCTTTCAGATTTATTATCCAACTTGGTCCTTTTCTCCTTTGGAACATGTACATATGCATCACATCCAAATACCCTTAGATGTGAAAGAGAGGGTTTCTTAGCAGTCCATACCTCATGTGGAGTCTTATCCTCCAACGCTGATGAAGGTGATCTGTTAACTAAGTAACATGCAGTCTCCACTGCCTCTGCCCAGAATTCTTGTCCTAACCGGGTACCACTGAGCATGCTTCTTGCCTTTTCCATCAGTGTTCTGTTCATTCTTTCTGCAACTCCATTTTGCTGAGGTGTGTATGGAGTAGTCTTCTGCCGTGCTATACCACACTTCTTACAGAACTCTTCAAATTCCTTCTTACAGAACTCCCCACCATTATCTGTCCTCAACGCCTTTATCTTCTTCTCTGTCTGGTTTTCCACCAGAGCCTTAAATTCTTTAAATTTGTCAAAGACTTCAGATTTCATCCTCAAGAAATATATCCATGTATTCCTTGAGAAGTCATCTATGAATGAAACATAGTACACATAATTTCCCAGTGATGGAACTGACACAGGTCCAAACACATCACTGTGCACAAGTTCTAATATCTTGTTCGCCCTCTTAGCACCAGAAGGAAAACTCACCCAATTCTGCTTCCCATATACACAATTTTCACAGAAATCGAAATCCAGAGAGCAATTAGACATACCTTCTACCATACCATTTCTATGTAGTATCCGAAGGCCCTTCTCTCCAATATGTCCAAGCCTTTGATGCCATAGCATGGTCTTTTCTCCAGAGATAGCTAGGCTTTCTGCTCTACTTTCAAGAACCACAAAACTGTTACACCCATCAATAATAGTTCTACCTTGTAGCTTGTATAGAGTTCCAGTATGAACTCCCCGCATTAATACCACTACTCCCTAAACCATCTTGCAGGCATCTTTCTCAAACACTGTTTTTACACCTGCATCATCCATCTTGCTTACAGAAATTAGATTTCTGGCCAATTCAAGAATATGCAGAACAATAGGAAGTGTTCTAATCCTTCCACCTTGCAGCTTCAGCTTGACCTCTCCACGTCCGACGATTCTGGCCTAACTATCATCCCCTAGGAAGACATCACCACCATCATATTTCTCATTCTGGCAGAACCACTCCCTATGCGGAGTGAAGTGAAAGGATGCACCTGAGTCAATCGACCATGACTCATGATCTACATGTGCATTTGAAAAAGAATCCAAATACACATCCCCACCTTCATCCAAGGTGGTTTTTGCCTCTGCAAAAGGAGCATCCTTAGATCCATTTCATTTTTCAGGAGCTTTATATATGCAGTCCCTTTTGTAGTGTCCTTCCTTTCCACATTTCCAACATACCTTTACAAACTTTCCAAGAGATTTAGATCTGCCTCTAGATTTGGATATCCCACTCGAAACCTTATTCTTGTTTCTGTTTTGGGACCTTCCTTGTAAAGATAAGGCATCTCCATTCTGGCCCTCCATACTTATCTGTCTCATTTCCTCTGACAACAAGGCTGAGAAAATGTCATCAAAATTCAAGGTAGTTGTATTGCTACCTATTGCAATAACCAGACTGTCCCATGAGTCTGGTAGAGAACAAAAAAAACTGATGCACTAATCTTCATATGATATTTTAATATCAACAGATGATAGCTGACTTACCATAGTATTGAAGGCGTTCAGATGATCTGTCACTGATTCTGCATCCTTCATCCTTAGGTTATACAACTTTTTCTACAGGAACAACTTATTCACCAAAGACTTAGTGTAATGTTCCTACTTAGCCTTAGCTAAGAGGAAACATTCAATTTTGATTTATTTTATGTTTTATGAATAAATGAATAAAGGAGGACATGTAAAACTCCTAAAAAGTATGAATAAATCAATTCCCATGTGAACAAAGACAAATCAGGGCTATGTAAATAATCACTTGCAGGTGTGAAAGAGGTTTGAGCCAAAGATTGGGTCCACCTTGACCAAATCAACTGTGCTGTCTAGGTTCATTTCATCTCCCAAAAGGGGCTGCAGAGTTCTAGAATGGATCCTCTAATGTGAAAAGGGATAACTCATCAAAGTGGTTTAGGGTTTGCAAGAGCTTTCTCATGTTATAAAAAGGAGTAGAAGACACATGAAGAGGTTGTTGATAGATCATATTTCTGAAGTATTTGTCTGCTTAGACAAATACCATTCTCTGCTGTTTAGTGGAGGATTGTGATTGGAATTTCTATTTAGGGGTTTCATCTCTTCCCTTGAGGATCATTGGAGGAGTTCTTTGCTGAAGTGAGCCACTATCTGGTTTGAGGCAAAGCTCTATTTTCATGAGCAGCGCTGGCCCATTGAGGGTTTTGCAGCTGCTATCATTTGTAGCAAGTGGTGTTCTAGATCTACTTAGATCTAGCTTGTTTTGAGAGGTTTTTTCTATTGGAGTGTGTTCTTCAGCCTCCAAAGAGAGAGTCTATTCATATTTTGTATCTGATCTGCAATTTTAGTTAGTTTATTCAGTCTCTTTCACCCTCTGCGCAGTTTCTGCTCAATACTGCGTTATTTTGTGAGAGGGCTTTCTTATTTCAGTTTGATATCAGTTTGGCGGAAGATCTCTTAGTGTTAGGCTTGCCTTCCCTTGGTGATATATGGATTGGGTTGCTGATACATGTCTCTATAGATCTAATCTCTTTCAACAATAAAAGTTATCTTCAGAAATTTTTGGGTTTTTTGCAGCACTGCAATTTGTAATTCAGATCTACAACTTATTATGCAGTATTTTGATGTAATTCAAATTGGATCTTGTTCTTAAAGTATTATAGTTTCCATATGTGTATTATATCTGATTTTTTATCCATACATATGTCATAGATCTGAAATTTAATGTACAATAGCTGAACCATTTGAAAAATAATGCAGTCTATGTATTTCTACAGTTTATTCCTAGTTGCAACTCTAATTTCTGAAGGGATTTTTCCCTAGTTCTCTTTGTAATCTATTGTAGAGGCAATAAGCTCAAGTATAAATCTTATTTAATGTTATATCTCTGAAGTATCAGATATTTGGCTGTCCTCCTCTGATTTTCAGTCAAAACTGTGCAATTGTAGTTGCTAGGGTTTTTGTAGGTTTTAACCCTGAACAGAAATTATCTACACACGAACCTTATAACAGAAAATAAACAATAGCGAGAGCACAAAACATAAAATAGATAAACACAGAGATTTTCCCCTGGATCCCAAATCAGGACGACCAACTTGATATTTCATTATTTTCCTTTTAGTGTTACAACACATATATATACATGTTGAAGCATACATAAACCCCAATCCATTAATCCTGGATTAGAACATAACCGTAGTTCCCTTGACTGGATCTAAAAAATACCAGGGGCTGAAAAACCATCGTACCCCAAAACCATGTGAAAAATCATGCACAAAACATGGGTGGGTCCACCTATGAGTGGGACCACACACCAATTTTTTTTTTTGCCAGGGCGCTACCCCGGACCCTGACAAAGGGGCCTGCCGCCCCCCCTGTGACCCCCCTGCTATGCTCGGTGCAACATACAGCACGTGGGGCTAATCGTCAAAATAATATAACACATACCCAACATTCTCCCACTTGTTGTTTTCTTTCCACATGAGAGCTTAGTCATTGGGCCAATTCTTCAACACCCATTGTTACTCTACACCAAGAGAACTTCTGAGTGCTCACAGACTTCGTCAATGCATCTGAAACATTCTTCAAAGTGTCCACCTTTACCAGCAACACCCTTTTAGCTTCAACCATATCTCTAACAAAGTGATATTGAACATCAATGTGCTTTGTCTTTGAATGATAAGCAGGGTTCTTAGCCAAGAAAATTGCACTTTGGCTATCACGGTCTATCCTTATAGCTTGTTGTACCAACCCCATACTTGAACACAATCTCTGCAACCAAACTGCTTCCTTGCTTGCATGAGTGGCTGCTATGTATTCTGCCTCTGTAGTTGAAAGAGCCACTACAGACTGTCTTTTACTCATCCAACTGACTGCGCCTCCAAATAGGCCAAACACATACCCACTTGTAGATCTTCTTTGGTCCAGATCTCCAGCCCAGTCTGCATCAACAAAACCATGAATGTCCAACATTCTTTCCAATCCTGGTCTTCCCTGGTAGCACAAGCCATAATCACTAGTGCCACGTAAATATTTGAAAACCCACTTCACTGCTGTCCAATGCTCCTTCCCTGGGTTTGACATAAACCTGCTCAATACTCCCACTGCATGTGCAATGTCTGGTCTAGTACAGACCATTGCATACATCAGGCTACCCACTGCACTTGCATATGGAACATGAGACATATCCTCCTCTTCTTCTTGTGTCTTGGGACACTGTTCAGCAGACAGCTTTGCACCTACAGGAATAGGAACACTCACCGGTTTACTATCCTGCATATTGAACCTCTGCAATATGGTCTCGACATACTTCCTCTGGTTTAACCAGAGCTTCCTCTTTGCCCGATCTCTCTTAATTTCCATGCCCAAAATATAGTTTGCAGCACCAAGATCCTTCATGTCAAATTTGGAGAACAGTTAGGTCTTCAAATCTTGGATAATTTCTTTGTCATTTCCAATCAACAACATATCATCCACATACAAGACCAAATAAATAACACGGTCACCAATTAATTTAAAATAAACACAGTGATCCTCCTTGCTTCTAGTGAATCCAAGTCCCCATATATAGGTATGAAATTTCTAATACCACATCCTTGGTGACTGTTTTAACCCATACAGAGACTTCTTCAACCTACATACCAGTTCTTTCTTACCCTTCAACATAAAGCCTTTAGGTTGCTTCATGTAGATCTCCTCTTCTAGATCCCCGTGAAGAAATTTTGTCTTCACAACCATCTGTTCTATCTCAAAATCAAATACAACAACAACAGATAAAATTAATCTAATAGAAGTAACTTTGGCAACAGGAGAAAAAATATCACCAAAATCAATTCCCGGCACCTGAGAATAACTTTTTGCTACCAATCGAGCTTTGTATTTCTCCACCTTGCCTTCTACATTCATCTTCTTCTTAAACACCCATTTGCTCCCGATGGGCTTCCTTCCAGCCGGCAACTCCGCCAAATCCCATGCCTCATTTTTATGCAAGGATGCCATTTCATCAACCATGGCCTCCTTCCAAAGTTTTCCATCCTCTGAATCTACTGCCTCCCTGATAGTTCTGGGATCATCATCAGTTATAGTTAAAGCAAAACTTGAACAAAAAGTAGATGGACTATACCTTTATGGTTGCCTTCTTTCCCGAAATGATCTTCTCACAGCTGGAGTTTGTGGCTCTTCCTCTTCTGAGTTTTCTTCTGTTGTAGAGTCTGATTCATCCTCCTTTAGCTAAAACTCTATCTTCTCAGGTTCCTTCCATAGGACTTCATGTGTAACAACATCTTTCACCTCTCTAAACACCACATCTCGGCTGTACACAACCTTCCTTGTTTCTGGGTTCCAAAGCTTGTAACCCTTTAAACCATCCTTATACCCAATAAAGATGCACCTTTCTGATTTATTATCCAACTTGGTCCTTTTCTCCTTTGGAACATGTACATATGCATCACATCCAAATACCCTTAGATGTGAAAGAGAGGGTTTCTTACCGGTCCATACCTCATGTGGAGTCTTATCCTCCAACGCTGATGAAGGTGATCTGTTAACTAAGTAACATGCAGTCTCCACTACCTCTGCCCAGAATTCTTGTCCTAACCCGGTACCACTGAGCATGCTTCTTGCCTTTTCCATCAGTGTTCTATTCATTCTTTCTGCAACTCCATTTTGCTGAGGTGTGTATGGAGTAGTCTTATGCCGTGCTATACCACACTTCTTACAGAACTCTTCAAATTCCTTCTTGCAGAACTCCCCACCATTATCTGTCCTTAGCGCCTTTATCTTCTTCTCTGTCTGGTTTTCCACCAGAGCCTTAAATTCTTTAAATCTGTCAAAAGCTTCAGATTTCTTCCTCGAGAAATATATCCATGTATTCCTTGAGAAGTCATCTATGAATGAAACATAGTACACAGACTTTCCCAGTGATGGAACTGACACAGGCCCAAACACATCACTGTGCACAAGTTCTAATATCTTGTTAGCCCTCTTAGCACCAGAAGGAAAACTCACCCGATTCTGCTTCCCATATACACAATGTTCACAGAAATCGAAATCCAGAGAGCAATTAGACATACCTTCTACCATACCATTTCTATGCAGTATCCGAAGGTCCTTCTCTCCAATATGTCCAAGCCTTTGATGCCATAGCATGGTCTTTTCTCCAGAGACAGCTAGGCTTTCCGCTCCACTTTTAGGAACCACAGAACTGTTACACCCATCAATAATAGTGCTACCTTGTAGCTTGTACAGAGTTCCAATCCGAACTCCCCGCATTAATACCAGTGCTCCCCGAACCATCTTTCAGGCATCTTTCTCGAACATTGTTTTTACACCTGCATCATCCATCTTGCTTACATAAATCAGATTTCTGGCCAATGCAGGAATATGCAGAACACCAGGAAGAGTTCTAATCCTTCCACCTTGCAGCTCCAGCTTGACCTTTCCACGTTCGACGATTCTGGCCTTCCTATCATCCCCTAGGAAGACATCACCACCATCATATTTCTCATACTTGCAGAACCACTCCCTATGGGGAGTGAAGTGAAAGGATGCACCTGAGTCAACCAACCATGACTCATGATCTACATGTGTATTTGAAGAAGAAGCCAAATACACATCCCCACCTTCATCCAAGGTGGTTTTTGCCTCTGCATAAGGAGCATCATCAGATCCCTTTCCTTTCTCAGGAGCTTTAGATCTACACTCCTTTTTGTAGTGCCCTTCCTTTCCGCATTTCCAGGAGATTTAGATCTCCCTTTAGATTTGGATCTCCCACTCGAAACCTTATTCTTGTTTCTATTTTGGGACCTTCCTCGTATAGATAAGGCATCTCCATTTTTGACCCTCCATATTTCTTCGTCTCATTTCCTCCGACAGCAAGGCTAAGACAACGTCATCAAAATTCAAGGTAGTTGTATTGCTACCTATTGCAATAACGAGACTGTCCCACGAGTCTGGTAGAGAACAAAAAAAACTGATGCACTTATCTTCATCTGAGATTTTAATATCAACAGATGAAAACTAACTTACCACAGTATTGAAGGCATTTAGATGCTCTGTCACCGAGTCTCCATCCTTCATCCTTAGGTTATACAACTTTTTCCACAGGAACAACTTATTCACTAGAGACTTAGATTGGTACAAAGTCCCAATTTTTTCCCACAAATTCTTCGTCGTAGCTTCCCCAAATACATTCAACAATACTGAATCTGAGACACACAACCATATTGTGCTCTTAGCCTTTCGATATAGTTTCTTCCGGTCTTCATCTGACATTGCCGTTGGTTTAGTACCTGGATCTACCGCGATCCACTGATCTTTATCCACCAGCAGATCCTCCATCTTGAGCTTCCACAACTCAAAAATTTGACCATTAAATTTCTCGATCTCTATCTTCCCACCGCTCGCCATCTTCTTTCACTACAAGAATCGATTCTGAAGATCTCCCATTGAACAAGGTCTACCTCAAGCCTAAGCAAAAAACCCTCAGCAACAAAGGTGTCCCCTTGAAGCCAAAACAACTCTGATACCAAATGTAGGTTTTAACCCTGAACATAAATTATCTACACACGAACCTTATAACAGAAAATAAACAATAGCGAGAGCATAAAACATAAAATAGATAAACACAGAGATTTTCCCCTGGATCCCAAATCAGGACGACTAGCTTGATATTTCATTATTTTCCTTTTAGTGTTACAACACATATATATACATGCCGAAGCATACATAAACCCCAATCCATTAACCCTGGATTAGAACATAACCATAGTTCCCTTGAACATATTTACAAAATACCAGGGGCTGAAAAAACATCGTACCCGAAAACTGTGTGCAAACTCATGCACAAAACATGGGTGGGTCCGCTATGAGTGGGACCGCACACCAAAAAGAAATTTTTGTCGGGGCGCCGCCCCAGACCCCGATAGGGGGGGTTGTCACCCCCCTGCTGCGCCCGATGCAACATAAAGTGTGTGTGGCTAATGGTGGAAATAATATAACACATACCCAACAGTTTTCATGTTGCAGC
>CM076573.1:539536912-539644432 GCA_034641835.2 Pinus albicaulis | reverse complement strand
CTTGGTAGCGGGACTACCTGATACGGCCTAGTGCCCCCGGTTAAGTATGGGTGATCTAAAGCAACAATGGTGCAGGTTCTGTCGATTAGTAGGGCACGATGAGCAGGATTTTCACACATATGAGCTATTGGTAGATCAGGGAAACCTCTATAGGGTACAGTCAGATCCTACATCACTGAGATCTCCCGCGACTTTTGGTGGCTCCCCCGCAAGGGGTAGGGGAGGTCAAGGAGGAAGCGCAGGATGGGGTTGGGGGTAGCTGATCTGCTATAATAGCGGAGAAATAGGGCACTTCGCAAGGGAATGTCCAAACCCCACTAGGAAATCCTGCAAATATTTCCGGCAGCTAGACCATGAGATTGAAGATTGTCCAATTTTAATAGCCAAGATGTAGGAAAAGCAGCCCACCCCTACGCAGACTGTGCAAAGGGTTAAAACTGAGGTACACAGTGGGTTGGTCACCCCGAGAGCAAAAGAGGAGCTTGCCTTCCAAGAAGGAGTACCCTTCAAAGAACAAACACCACTGACAGTCCCCACGTAGCTGCCAATGCAACCTTAGACAAAGGAAGGAGTTGAACCCCTTCTAATGGCGTGCTTGAAACTTCTACATAACCCACCGACTGTAGAAAATATTCAAGTATTACTACATAACTACGCAGTATGACCCAACACAATCCCTGAAACCCGAGGTGTCCACCGGCTATATGGCTACAAGAAACGCACTGGACGAGAAATGCGGCTGACTGCGCAGATTGGTGACTATGAGATGGACCAAGTTATTCTCAATTTATGGCCGGATGCAAACGTACTACCAAAGTAGACATGGCAACGAATGGGTGAACCTACATTAGAATGGTCCACTATCCAGCTGCGCATGGCGAATCAACAGAAGATCATACCGCTAGGACGGTTTCCAAGAATCCTGGTAGATATCGCGGGAGTAAAAGTCCTAGCTGACTTTGAGGTCATTGAAATCATGGACGATGTAGATCTGTACCCTGCACTACTCGGGCTACACTGGGCTATAGACATGTGGGGTGTCATCAATCTCAAAAAGTGCAGCATGGTGTTCGAAAACAATGGTACACGCGTAGTAGTACCACTAGATCCAGCAGAAGGCGCACGGTATACGGAACCAGCTGACGAACGGGAGGAACTAGGCCATATTTACAGATTGACTGCGCAGAATGAAGACAGGAGTAAACTCACAACAGATGGGATATTTTGGAGGGATAGTGAATGTTGTTCTGACGCTGATGAGGAACTGGAAAGTTGGCAAAACCATTTACACGAGGTGTCGGCACTGCGCTGCCCCTGGGTCGCAAGAATCCTCACCTGCATTTCCTGAGAGGTAAGAGATCTACTCCACTTTGATGAGGTTGCTAATGTCCAGGAATCCTAGGGACATTAGTAGCCAGGGTGCCAAAAGAATGATGACTTTGGGCCCTTAATATGGCCATGCGCAGGACACATGCACGTTGGTGGGACACCCACAAGGAAGTGTTCCCAGATTGGGAAATGTGTCGAGAAAGGATGCTTCTACGGTTCACCCCTCCAACTGACATACACACCAGGGTGTTCCTCGGACCCAGGGATCCCCGCACACATCTACGGGTTTGGATGACCAAGTGGTCCGACCAAACTATAGAAGAATGGGTCCATCTATTTTTTCATGACTTGGGTCCTATCCGAGCTACTTGGTACTTAGATGCGGAATTGCACCATCGCACCCGCCACTGGGAGACACTAAAGGAGGAATTTTTTAGGACATTCGGATTGATTGGAGGAACAGAGACACTTAACGAAGCTCTGCATGACATTGATGCGTTTGTCTTTAAAATTACTCCCTATCGTGCCGCCCCAACGATCCCGACATGAGATGGGCAGATGCACGACATAGCCAATTGTCGGAGCTTGGCGATTGATGAGGACAAGGATAATCCTCGAAACATTTTTGTCCTGGAATCTAAAGGAGAACGCGCTGTTATGGGGCCATCACTACAGAATCTTGACATAACACAACCACTTAAGCTGCGTGACATTAATATTGGGATGGAGGAACACCCTAAGCTGGCTAAGATTAGGGACTATTGGGATGAGGGGACTGTAGGAAAAATCACATAATTACTCATAGAATATTAGGACCTCTTTCTGATGAAGTTCTTTGAGCTAAAGGGCATCACTGAGGACCTTGGTATTATGCATATCACTCTGAAACCTGAGGCGCGCCCCGTCAAGAAGCGACCGTACCGAATAAATCCCAAATACAAGAAAAAGGTCAAGGAAGAGCTGGATAAAATGCTTGTCACCGGTATCATTGAACCAGTTGAGCAGTTAGACTGGGTAAGTCCAATGGTCGTCAAGGAAAAGAAGACCAAGGGAGAAATACGCATCTGCGTGGATCTGCGCAAGTTAAATGATGCCTGCGTCCATGACCCCTTTCCTACACCCTTCTCCAATTAAATCCTTGATAGTGTGGGTGGAGAAGAGGCCTACTCCTTCACCGATGGGTTCTCAGGGTACCATCAGATTCAGATTGCACCTGAATATCGCAGTAAGACTACTTTCGCAACTGAATGGGGGTCTTTCCAGTATACGGTCATGCCCTTTGGTCTAAAAAATGCACCTGCTATTTTTTCAAGGGTCGTAGTTGCTGTATTCAAGGAATTTATTCATAAGTTCCTGGAGGTTTATTTCGATGATTGGATGGTTTTTGGCTTAGTCAAGGAACATGTCTCTAACCTGCGACTAATGTTGGATGCGTGCCGGAAGCACCAGATCTCCTTGAATATTAAGAAGTGCATTTTTTCTGTGCCATTTGGTATCCTTCTTGGACACATAGTCTGTCGCCATGGATTGATGGTTGATCCTACGAAGGTAGCCATAATTATAAACCTGGAAGTCCCCACAATGGAGAAACAACTGCGTTCTATTCTCGGACACACTGGTTATTACAGGAAATCCATTCAGGGGTATGCCCTGATTACAACGCCTATGGAAAAGCTATTAAAAAAGGATGTTTCTTTCTTTTGGGATGATGAATGTCAGAAGAGCTTTGAACTGCTCAAAGAGAATATGATCTCTGCCTCCATACTAATATTTCTTGATTGGTCAAAGGAATATGATGTACACGTTTTTTGCGTCAGATATCGCCTTGGGAGCTATTCTCACTCAACCTGGAGAAGGAGATATTGACCACCCGGTTGCCTTTGCGAGTCGAAAACTCTCGAGCACAGAATGAAACTACTCCACCACTGAGCGCAAAGGATTGGCTATGGTCTATGTGCTACAGAAATATCGGCACTATCTACTAGGTGGACACTTTAAAATGTTCACTGATCATTCGGCTTTAAAATACTTGGTCAACAAGCCTGTGTTGGGGGGGAAGATTTACTGTTGGCTGTTGCTATTCCAGGAGTATGATTTTAAGATCATCGTCAAGCCCAGATTGTTGAATGCTGGCCTGGGTCATCTGTCTCGCATTGAAACAAGAGAAGAGCCTACTAGTTTGGATGGAGGCTTGCTGGATGCGCAACTGTTTACCATTAAGGTGGTTGATGCACACTTTATTGATATCATTGAGTTCCTCACTACAGGCATGGCCCTGGTTGGATATTCAGTACAGCAGAAGAAAGAATTGGTTACTCGGGCCGCGGACTTTACTGTCCTTGCCGGTCAGTTATACAAGCTAGGTGCTGACGAAATAATATGCAGATATGTCCTTGAACATGAACGGCCTGTCACATTAGCAGAAGCAAAGGTGTCGCAGGAAGCCACTATGTAGGACGTGCAACCGCACAAAATATTTTGAGGGATGGGTTATGGTGGCCTACATTGCATCAAGATTCATACACCTATTGTCAATGTTGCGATACCTACCAGCGCACAAGACGACCTTCACACCGAGATGAGATGCCGTTATAGCCTCAAGTGGCTTTAGAGGCTTTTGACAAATGGGCCATTGATTTTATAGGACCCATCAATCCACCCGAAAAGAAAACATGCGCGTGATACATTATCACTGCCACTAACTATGTCACTCGATGGGCTGAGGCACAAGCGGTAAAGGATTGTACTGCGGATACTGCTGCACACCTCATCTTTGAGCAGATCCTGACTAGGTTTGGCTGCCCAAAAATCCTAATGAGTGACAGAGGTACACATTTTGTCAACCAGACGATTCAAGCCTTGAATGAGGAATTCTGAATCCACCATGCTAAGAGTACCCCATACCATCCTCAGGAAAACAGGGCGGTTGAGGCTTTTAACAAAATTTTGGAACAGGCATTAACTAAGGTTTGCAATGCCAATCGTAGTGACTGGAATGTGTGCATTCCCTTTGTTCTGTGGGTCTACCAAACAACCTGCAAGAAGCTAACGGGCAGAAGCCCCTTCCGGATGGTCTATGGCAAAGAGGCCATTATGCCCATTGAATACGTTGTTCCTAGCCTACGCATTGCAGCATTTACCAATATGGCGGACCCCGATATCATAGAGGAGCGTCTTGCGCAACTGGTGGCTCTGGAGAAAGATTGGTTAATTGCTAATTTTCATCAACAAGTTCAGAAGGCTCGTGACAAAGCATGGCATGATCGACATATTTTCCAAAAGATGTTCATCGCTGGTGACCTTGTCCTTTTATACGATAACTAATTTGCGAAACATCCAGGCAAATTCCGACAGCACTGGCTGGGTCCCTACACAGTTAAGGAAATCACGAATGGTGGAGCAGTCTAGCTAGCTACCCTGCGCAGAGACATCTTACCAGGCTTTTTCAATGGTAGTCAACTCAAGCCTTACCGGTTTCAATGACTATATGACAGCTGTAGTGACTCGGGATGAGTCACAAGATTGTGTTGGGGGACTGTTGGAACGGGGTCTCCTAATAAGCTGCGAAACTGGTCCATTTTGATTATTTTTTATTATATTTAGTCTAGCGCAGGTCTTTTGGGGTGGGTCAAAGCCCCGAATGCATTGTAATGGGTCAAAGGGTAAACTAGGGGTCCGAAAACCATGGGTTGCGGAACATAGGAAAGTCGAGGCTAGATTGTTATAAATAGAGATACATTTTGTATTGTAAAGGATAGGATATGATGAGCTATTGATGCGATCTGTTGTTTAAGCTATCTGTTTGGGTTTTGGAGAACAGACTCCTGCTGGCTGTGTGCGCGAAGATCCTAGTCCAGCTGTGTACGGACCCTGCTGCTGTGTGTGTAGGTTGGGAAGGGAATTAGAATTGTAAGGAAGAATTGATGAATGAATTAATGCAGAATATTGTTAGAGAAATAAATCTGTGAGTACTGTTATATGAATTACTGGTAATTGTTGTATTGTGCATTTTCTATCCTTAACCTGCGAAAGATCTATGTACTGTGTTCTTGGATCTAGATCTGTTATGTTCTGTTTATGTATTATTGTGTTGATGGTATAACAAGCCTATAAATATAGATCTAGTGGATGTGGATGTGAATAGATCCTTAATTAACTCTGCGTAGAATAAGGTAATTGGGGATTACAGTATCTAGCTCTACTTTGCTTGCTTTACCCATCCTTTCTTAGGGTGCGGAAACCTAGTTCCAGCACCCACCCATACTACTTCGGGTGAGACTTTGACTTGCGAAAGTAGGTCACTGCCGAAAGGGCCAATAGTATAGGGGTTTGTTGGAAAACCTTTCTTACCAAACCTGGGTTAGGACCCCTCGAGCCAACAAGCAGCTGTCAGACATAATATTTAATTTTCAGATAAGGTTTTTTTAGTCATAAGAAGGAGTTTTACTCCTAATTGTATTAGAACTCTAGAACAGACATTTAACTGTCACATATAATTAATAGTCAGTTTTAGAGTAAATAGGTGTCAATCTAAGATAGAATTTCAATTCCTTTGAATGTTGTAATGACTCTATAAGAGAGATGAGGTCAAATTCCTCAAGGTTGGAAAATTTTCATTGCCAGCTGATTATGCCATTGTAGCAAACTATGTGTTTTTATCATAATACAAATATTGGCTTACTACTCAGGATTCATAAAGAGTTTTTATTGTGTGATCTTCCTATGGTTTTATGTATCTATCTATTTGCAGTGGAATAAACATATGTTACTTATAATTCATTGAAAAATTCTCTAACTTGCTGCATATGTTTGTAAACTGTGTTTTGTTCACTCTGTTTTTGTTTCACTGATACACCTAAAAAATCTGAAATGCCATGACTTCCATGATGAGCTGATGTTGATGTTTTATGGGAAAATACCTAGACTCCATAGCCCAATAGATGTTTGTTGATCATTATTTCAACCAATCATACACTTTTACACAATTTATTCCTAGATTTAGCCATCTAATCCTTAATTCGAAATCTTAAACCAAGTGAGAGAGCCCTCTCAGGTTGAGGAGGCTAAGCCTCAAATAAAATTTTGGTTTGAAATAGTTACACTGAGGTAGCCTGACCAACAGTCTATCAAGTCCTATTTTGGTGATAACATTTTGGTGCGTCTGCCGGGAGCCTGAAGATTAATCATTCCCGAAATCAAGAAAGATGAACTTCTGAAGGTAGCAGGAGCTCAGAAATTTTTTCGAGGCTGCAATCTACCTTGGTGACTCCATACATTTTCAAAGTTTAAAGGTGGCTTCGAGAAGGAGATATACATGGAGCAATCCTGATCCTAATCCACCTACCGCTGTGGACAATCCAAACACTATTTCAAGAGGCAGTCAAATAATTTCAGAAATATCAGATACTCCATCTCATTTGAAATCTTTCTCCTTTGAAATATTAAGAAGTCCTGAAGACAAAAGAGTTGATGATAAAATTCATGAAGTGTTGTTTAGGTCAGAAAGTGAAAAGGAATTCATAGATATTATTTTAGACTTGCAAAGGAGGGGAATTAACATTTCAGCCCTAGTAACCCAAGGGGACAAAGAAGAATTTTGGGAAGCTGTTACTTTTGAGCTGTTGTTAGAAAAAGAGTCTCTGGATAGACTTAAAGAACTTGATCCTTTTGAAGTCCTACTAAAATCCAAAGCTGGTTTTCCCCTTCCAAATTGGAGCTCAATTGTTATTGGCTTGTAGAAACCAAGTAGCCCTCCTCATATTAGTTCTTCATCTTCTATTTATGTCATTCCTAAAACTACTTTTCATCTCTCAAGCATGGCTGCTCCTGCTAGGTATGCACAACTCGTACTCCCTGCTGTTTTGCATGACCTTCCTAGTAAATATGCTGCTAGGATTCCTACCTGGGGTACTGATGAGGACATTACACCAGAGGAATTTGTAGATAGATTTAATGATTTTATAGACAAGGAAGAAGTTGATGATGAAGATTTGAAGCTAAGGTTATTTGCACAGAGTTTTATTGGTGAAGTTAGAAAATGGTTTAAAGCCCTTGCACCAGGAAGCATTAGAAATTGGGATGAATTTGAAGATAAATTTTTAAGGAAATGGGGAAACAGAACCAATCCAGTTCAAGCACTTACTAAATATAACAGCCTTAGAAGGCTAGTTGATGAGTCTATCCAAAAATTTTCAAAGAGATTTAATAAAGTTTTTGACTCAATTCCAACTCATTTGAAACCTCCAGAAGCCTTAGCACAAATGAGACATGCTGAAGCATTTGATTATGACTTTTCTATCTTGTTGAGAGAAAGAGAATCACCTTCAGTTGCTGAAATGCAAAGTGATGCAGTTAAGGTTGAGGTAAACATGATAGCTGCTAAAAAGTCAAAAATGGGAAAAACTAAATTGAAAGAAGAAGAGAAACCATCCACTTCAACTTCTGAAGACAAATTTGATTCAATGATGAAAACCATGGAGAAATTGATGGATAGGTTAGCTCTTGGAAACACTTTGGTTCCTCTTGTGCAACATGAACCTCAGTTTAGAAATACTCAATTCAGGAGACCTCAGAACCAACAAAGGCCAATAGAAAATAGAAATCAGCAGCCGAATCCTCCAGTGATACCTCCTTTTCAGCAGAATTTGGTAGATGAAGAATATGAACCTGAAATTCCTAAAGAATCCATCCATTGTCTTGATGAAGAGATTTCGGGAATTTTCTAGACTAAGGAAGAGCATGATGAGTCAGATTTTCCTAACCAAGAGGCAGAATCGTCATATTTTTTTAAGGGATATCAGCATGCCATTTTGGAGATGAAAAAGAAATATAATCTCAGAAACAGAAATGTACCTATCACTACAAGCAAAACACAGCCCAAGAAAGATGCTCCAAAGGTTGTTGAAGCTAGAAATGATAGCTCAAAGGTGGATGAAGGTAAAAAGGACACTCCACTTGGTAAGAAAGCCACTCAACTTCCTCCTCCTATCAAAGAAGCTAAAAAACCTATTTTTGTTTTCAACCTTGAGAATGAAATTTCAAAAATTAAAGTATCAGTCACATTTAGCGAGATTCTCAAGGTAAATGAATATAGAAGCAAGATTGTTAAGTTGTTAAATTCACAACCAGGAGTTGCTGATATTTTTGAATGTTCAAGAAGATAATCTTACTATATATTTGGCTCCAAAGATAGAAGATGAACAAAATGAAGAGTTTCCTCCTTTTTATGTAAGCATTAGTATTCATGATATGACTTTATATAATGCTATGCTGGATTCCAGAGCTTCACATAACCTTATGCCCAAAGTAATCATGGAAAGGATGGGATTACAAAGCACAAGACCATATAAGGATTTTTTTTCCTTTGATTCAAAGAGAGTTCAATGTATTGTTCTAATCAAGGATGTTGTTGTTGGTCTAACGCAAATCCCAGCAAAGACAATTGTTATCGACATTGTTGTGGCTGATGTTCCTCCGAATTTTGGTATGCTATTGTCAAGATCATGGGCAACGAAAATCGAAGGCACAATGGAGATGGATCTTACTTACACTACTATTCTAGGTTTTGGTGAACAAAGGAGATTGTATCGGGAGACTAGAATGGCTTACATGGTAAGTAGCAAAGATAAGCCTCAAAATTTTCATATTTATGCCTCTGATATTGAGCTTGGATCTGCCATTTTTTTTAATGAGTCAGCTGATAGTGTTGATGAAGAAATAAGAATAGAAAATCAGCAAGTAAATGACAAACATATGGAATAATGGTGGTCACTGTACTTTGATGGATTAGCAGGAAAAGAGGGGGAAGGAGCAGGGATTTGGAATATGAGTCCAACTGATGAGAGTAAGTTCTACTCTTACAAACTGAATTTTGATTGCACAAACAACATGGCTGAATATGTGTCTTTGATTTGGGTCTAGATCTTCTTGAAAAATGAAGGCCCAAAATATTTTTGTTTTTGGAGATTCAGAATTGGTTATTAGACAAGTGGAAGGTGTTTATCAAACAAAGGATGTAAGAATGAGGGCTTAAATAAATTTGGTTTTAGATATGTTGGAGAATTTTCAATCTTTTTCCTTCATAGTCAAATCTAGAGATCAAATTTCCATTGCTAATTCTTTTGCTGTCTCTGCAAGTCTCTTCATCATTCCTATGCATTCAACTGAAAAATATGAGATTGAAGTTCGTCATAGACCAGCCATACCAGACAATATCACAAACTGGCAAGTTTTTGAGGATGATCAGTAGGTAAAGAATTTTATTGAGCTGAAAGAAGAATTTGAAAATACACATGTAGATCAGTAAAATCTGTTTGTTGAGTCTAAAGGAAATTCTGAAGTTTTGGAATTGAAGAATAATGCAATACCAAAGGGTCTTATTCCTCTTGAGAAGATTTTTGATCATAATGATGTTTTTAAAGCACCAAAATTACAAGTTGATGAAGAGGAAGTAGAGAGCTGTAATCTTGGTACATTAGCTTTGCCTAAAATGATAAAAATGTCAAAGTTTATTTCGGCTGATATGAAATTCAAATATATTGAGATGATGAAAAGGTTTATGGATGTTTTTTCTTGGAGTTATGCTGATTTAAAGCAATATGATCCTTCCATTATTCAGCATACTATTCCTATTAAAGACAATGAGAAACCATTGAAACAGAAGTTGAGGAGAATTAACCCCCTTCTCATACCATTGATTGAAAGGGAGATCAAGAAACTCTTGGATGCAAAAATCATTGTCCCAATCAGATTCTCCAATTGGCTTGCAAATTTGGTACCGGTTAGAAAGAAGAATGGAGAAATTAGAATTTGTATTGACTTCAAAAATTTGAAAAAAACATCATTAAAGGACAACTATCCCCTTCCCAAGATGGATACCATTTTGCAAAATATTGTTAGTTCTCAAAGAATGTCAATGCTTGATGGTTTTTCAGGTTACAACCAGATTCTTGTACATCCGGATGATCAGGGGAAAAGGACTTTCACAACACCATGGGGTAAATTCATGTACGCCAAGATGCCTTTTGGTCTCATGAATGCGGGAGCTACTTTCCAAAGAGCAATGGACATTGCTTTTTCTGAAGAAAAAGATAGATCAGTGGTTGTTTATCTTGATGATATAACAGTCTTTTCAAAGAAAGAAGAAGATCATTTGAAATACTTAGAAAAGGTTCTGCTGAAATGTAGAAGGTTTTGCATTTCCCTTAATCCTACTAAAAGAATTTTTTCTTTAACTTCAGGAAAATTAATTGGTCATATAATTTCTAAATATGGAATTAGGATTGATCCTAATAGAGTTAATGCAATTCAAAAGTTAGATTTTTCAATAAGTAGGAAAGAGATTCAATCATTTCTTGGAAAAGTGAATTTTGTTAGACGCTTCATTCCTAACTTTCCTGAGATTGTCAAAGATATTACAAGGATGTTAAAGAAAGGATTTGATATCAAATGGATAGCTGAAGCTAGAAGATCTTTTGAGAAAATCAAGCAGGCACTCACACAAGCACCAGTACTCATCAGCCCAAAGTTTTCCAAAAAAATTCTGGTTTTTACATTTTCTTCTGAAACCACAATTACTGGAGTTTTGCTACAAAAAGGAAAGCAAGGTACTGAGCAGCCTATTTCTTTCTTTAGTAAAACATTAGAAAATGTTGAGATGAAGTATAATATTCTAGAAAAACAAGCCTATGATTTGGTGAAAGCTATAAAAGATTTCAGAATTTATATTCAGCATTCTCATGTCGTGGCATATGTTCCAATTGTTGTGGAAAAATATATTCTAACTCAGGCAGATCCTGATGGTAAGAGAGGAAAATGGATCGCCAAATTTCTAGAATATGATATAGACATGAAACCAACCAAGTTGGCCGTGAAGGGACAAGGCTTGGCGAAACTAATGACTCAGTCAAATCTGGACTGTCTTGACATAAATATGAATGCAGAAATATCAGAAATTTCTAATGATGAAGAAGAAATGGTTGAAATTGAAGAGAAATACATCATTTCTGAGTGGTTCAAAGATGTGGTTTTTGTTCTACAACATCACAAAGCTCCCGCTGATCTAACAAAGTCCAAAGCAAGGTTTTTAAAGTTGAAATCTTTAAGATATTTTGTATATGACAGAAATCTGTTTTGGAAAGATATAGGAGGAATTTTGCCGAATTGTTTAACTGAAGAAGAGACTAATAAAGTCATTGAAGAATTTTATAAAGGTGATTGCGGAGGACACCATTATTGGAAGGCTATAGAAAATAAGATTATCAATGCGGGATATTTTTGGCCAACAATGTTTAAAGACATTTATAAAAGAATTGCTGCATGTCACGAATGCCAAATTTTTGAAGGAAGAAGAAAGCTTGTACCTCTACCTTTGGTTCCTATGTATGTGGAAGCCCCTTTTCAGCAGTGGGGGTTAGACTCTATTGGAGAGATACATCCACCATCATCAGGGAAGCATCACTGGATTCTCACAACAACCGACTACTTTACCAAATGGATAGAGGCGATACCAACAAGGCAAGCTAATGATTCTGTAATTATTTCTTTTCTAGAGAATAATATATTGTCTAGATTTGGCTATCCTATGAAGATTATAATAGATAATGCTCAAGCATTTAAGTCCAAGAAAATGTAAAATTTCTACCATCAATACCACATCACTCTTGGACATTCTACTGCATATTATATGCAAGGGAATTGTCTTATTGAATCGTCAAATAAGAGTATTGTAAGGATCATCAAAAAGATATTGCAGGAAAACAAAAAATCTTGGCACTTAAAGCTGAAGTACGCCTTATGGGCTGATGGGATTTGTACAAAGAGGTCAATTGGGACTTCGCCATATGAACTTGTCTATGGTGCTGAAGTTGTTTTTCCAACATCACTTGGGGTACCAGTCATGAAGTTAATTCAAGGATTTGAAGAGGAACCAAATGCCATTCAAAGGAGAATCAACCAGCTGATAGCCTTACAGGAAAAGAGAAATGAAGGCTATGACAGCCATCAGCAGGTTCAAAACAGAATCAAGAAAGCATTTGATATGAAGATCAAAGAAGATAGTTTCCAACTACAAGATAAAGTGCTGAATTGGGAGGCCAAAATTGAAGAAAAGGGCAAGCACGGTAAGTTTGAGAATTTATGGAAGGGTCCTTTTAAGATTGCTAGTTTTCATGGTAACAAAACTTATATATTGCAGGAAATTGAGGGAGGATCACATGCTGGAGGGCTTGTTAATGGCAGTTTCCTAAAGCATTATGCTTGTTGAAGTTTTATCAGTCACTCATGACATTGTATATATTCCATATTTGTCAGTTTTATTGCTAATAATGACAAGCCGAAACAGATATCTTAAGCCCGAAGCGAACGCCCAAACAGTTTGAAGAATATACTTGTCAATATGAATTTTTGTTTTTATAAAAAATGGATAGCACTGGAGCTGCGGGTTCTTAGTGTACCACAGGGGCACACTATCCCAAGTGGAGCCACTGTTATCACTATAAAAGTTTTCCAAACTTGGACAGTTTATGTTTGTTCCTAAGTCATGGTCTTAGAACAGAGGTTAAGTCATTTTTATGTTTTTAGAGTCTACATCATAAGGTTAGAGTCTCATCACCATCATCAAATAAGGTCCAACAACTTTGTTTTACATTTTAAGGGTCCCATGTTATGTTTCAGAAATCATCCATTTAGTCACTTTGAAATTTTTTTCGAATAAGCCACGAAACCACGTTTTCATAGCGCAGACATCGTTAAAATCTGCTTTTGTGCTATGAAAACACTAGTCTTTTCGTAGCGCAAAACCCTAAAAATACATTACACGTGCTATGAAATCGGGGATTCGTAACCAATCTTGTCCAATTGTCAAATCCATCAAATTTCGTTAAATTTTCATGAGTAGGTGTCAGTCCAAGAATCCTTTCTCCCACATGCAACCATTCACAACCATCATGCGATTCGTTAGGGGTCATTTATCATCAGTCATTTTAAAATTTGAAAAGGGATGGTTATCCTTGGTTATATTATCTCATGCAAAAACACTTGCTGCATGTTTTTCTTCGAATGACAAGCTTATGGTAAGCATAAAACCTGAGCATTTCTCAATTATCAAGTGAGGCTAAACCAGTTATCAAGCGAGGTTGAACCATTAATCAAGCGAGCCAGTTTCTCTAAAATCAAGTGAGCCAGTTTATTACAGGTTTTCTGAAGCCACAGGAATTCCGAGTGAAAGATGACAGAGGACAAAAGAAACCACAGATCAGGCCACTATTTGAGAATGGAACCTGAAGGCATAGAGGCTCTCACTAAGGATAAATCAGTCGAAGAAGCTTTCAAGAAAGTAGGATGCTGGAGGTTCTGTGAAAATCTACAGGGAGGTCATAATCAAATCACAAAAGAATTTTCCATCAATTTCACAGGTTCAAATATAAAAGTTGGATGTTTAAACTTACCAATTTCTCCTGAAATTATTTCTTTAGTGACAGAGATTACAAGGGGAGAAGAAAGGTGGTTCAAGAACTTCAGGTTTGAAATGGAACCTTGTAAAATATTTTTGAAGCCAGAGTTTGTGAACACAGATTTAACCAAAGCATTGCCAAGAGGTTATGTCAAGGATACATATGCTAACCTACTCTCCAACATTCAAAGTTATTTCACTTACGAAGGAAGATACCATAAGGTGTATTCTTACCATTTCAAGCTCTTATTGCATTTCACTGGAATAATCTCTCTAGATTTACCTTTCTTTCTGTTTTAGAGTTTGGCCAAGATGTTAGATAAGGTGCAGATGAAAACTCAAGAATGTGAAACTTCATTATTCCATCACGGTCTTGTTAAATTAATATTTTTGCATGAACTTCAGAGGGTGAGCAGAGAATGGTCTGTGTTTCTGTTTCTGTGTGGATTTGGGGTGGAAACACATGGAATAAGTGTTAGCCCTAGGGCCAAAGAAAAATCACCATCTGAAACCACTGACCCTGCATAAACAAGATCAAAGAGATTTGTCAAGTTAAAGCCTAGAAAACAAGTGAAAGGGCCAGAGATTAAAACACTAGTAATTATTCAAGAAACCCCTCAACCTGCACAAAGGAGGGTAACCAAAGGTAAGAAAGCAGTGTAGGAACAATCAACCAGCAAGTCAGCCCAGAAAAGGTTGACTAGAAGTCAAATAGCAAGGGAAAAAGGCAAAACAATGGTTTCAGAAGAAGATCCAGGTTTAAAGGGTAGCTTGAATGATATTTTACAAGCTATTGATATTGAGGAATCTCCTTTAGTGTAGGCAGACTTTATAAATTTGGATGAAGGGAAATATAAGAAGATCAAGTCTTCCAAAAAACTGGATTTTAATGATGAAATTTCAGAGTTTGTGTTCAAGCCCAAAAGGCCTCTAACTAGGAATTAAAAAAAGCTGCAAGGACTGGATGTGGAATTAGAAAAAGCTGGAGAAGTTTCAATGATTATGAGGAACCCATAGACCTTTCATCACCTATGCTTGAGGATGACAGAAACAAAGTTTTCCATACTCAAAGGGAAAAGAGCAGTTATGAAGGAATGAAAGAAAAACTAAGACTAGCTAATCTTCAAATTGCTAGGCCTGAGAAGAAAGCAAGAAAAAATGTGGTGGAGAAGATAAACTTTGACATAATTAAAGCTCTGTGGGAACTTGAAAGAGTTTCAAATCCTGAAACAGTCAACAGTGAAGCTCAGTTTTTCACCTGGACTTTTCCTGCAATCAAAGAGGCCAAGTTTGTGAGAAGGATAAATGTAAATTTAAGGGCTACTAACAGGAGGTTGAAGAGGCGCATTGAGGATCTTGAAATCCAATTGGAAAACTCTAAAGAAGGTCAGCCACAGCAGAAGTAAGACAGTAAGTGACAAATCCCTAATATAATTTTGTTTTGGGAAGGTCATCACTTTTGGAAACTATGGCAAAGTTGACTTATATTGATTTCAAGGTCCATTAGCATCAAAGTCATCATTAAAAGACTGTAAATATTCTTAAGGTTTAAATATTATGAAGAAACTGTGTATTATGGAGATACACAGCAGTTTCGTAGCGCGCTACAAAACTGCGGTAAGTGACATACACAACGGTTTCGTAGCGCGCTACGAAACTGTTGTAGGTGTATTTTTAAACATTTTGATAAGGTTCCAATAGGTAAACACCAGGTTTTTGAAGTTTTGATGTTTTTAGAAGACGGAAATCGGTTAGAAATGAAGTTCTAGTTGTTAAAGCAAAGGAGATTAGATGTTAAGAGATATTTTACAAAGGCATAGTTACTACGCTATGAAAGCAACTGATATTAGCTATTTTCGTAGCGCAAACACATAAGATCTCTTCACACTCTTTCATGAACTTAATTTTACATAGGTGGAAGGACATGTTTATGTGGAAGTGATAACACATATCACTTGTCTAAAGAGGTCCATTTTGTCAGCAAAAGGATTCAAGGAGCATAAATGAAGGTTACAACTATATTGCAGGAAACATGTTCCTAGTTTTCAGGATTGATAAGGGATAAAATAACAGAATATGACAATGAGGTTATGGACATCATCAAGGTCGAAGATTAGGAGGAGCAGTTGTCAAACATAATATTTAATTTTCAGATAAGGTTGTTTTAGTCATAAGAAGGAGTTTTACTCCTAATTTTATTAGGAATCTAGAACTGACAGTTCACTGTCACATATAATTAATAGTCAGTTTTAGAGTATATAGGTGTTAATTAATGATAGAATTCGAATTCCTTTGAATATGAATCATAGAATCCAATGTTGTAATGACTCTATAAGAGAGATGAGGCCGAATTCCTCAAGGTTAGAAAATTTTCATTGCAAGTTGATTATGCCAATTTAGCAAACTGTGTGTTTTTATGATAATACAAATATTGGCTTACTACTCAGGATTCAGAAAGAGTTTTTATTGTGTGATATTCCTATGGTTTTCCGTATCTATCTATTTGCAGTGGCATAAACATATGTTACTTAGAATTCATTGAAAAATGTTGTAACTTCCTGCATATGTTTGTAAACTGTGTTTTTTTCACTCTGTTTTTGTTTCACTGATACACCTAAAAAATCTGAAATGCCCTGACTTCCATGATGAGTTGATGCCTATGTTTTATGGGAAAATACCTAGACTCCATATCCCAATAGATGTTTGTTGATAATTATTTCAACCAGTCATACACTTTTACACAATTTTTTCCTAGAGATAGCCATCTAATCCTTAATTCAAAATCTTAAACCAAGTGAGAGAGCCCTCTTAGGTTGAGGAGGCTAAGCCTCAACTAAAAGTCTGGTTTGAAATAGTTACACTGAGGTAGCTTGACCAACAACCTATCAGATCCTATTTTGGTGATAACAACATGAAAAACCTGTTGCTACACAAGAGACATGTGTAAAACCTATTTCTCAAAAATAATATAATAAAATAATAAAAAAACAAGTCTTAAAACCTAATTAGGGTTGTGAAAAATTTATAAAATGCCAAAAATGGTAAAAATAATTACTTTTCACTTTTTAACTCTTGTGGAGCAATAGTTACCCATTTCACCGTGCAATATTGCGGCGACGATAGCTGCCAATCTAGCGGACCAATCACAAATCCGTCAACTCCAGGTAAGATCCTAGGTCCCTCTCATCATTTTAAGTCATTTCTTGTTGCCTGCAATGTTCACTTTCGAATTTTAGGGGAGGAAATGCAAAAATTAGGGCTCGGCGGTTGGCGTGGGTTTCGGGCACGGAGTCGCGCTAACCACCCGATTTTTACAGTAGGGCGCGCCCATTGGCGCGACTGTTTTGGAAACAGTCGCGCCAACAACGCAAACCATTTCTAGACAAAATGTTGATCAAATACCCCAATTATTCACAAATTTAAGGTTCAAAATTGACCAATAACACTCATATGAATGTGTTTGTAGGTAGAAAGAGGCAAAATGGTTATCGAATGGAAAGAACGGGAACATAGCGAAGAAGACGAGCTAGCCATGGAAGATGAGGGAGTCATGGAAGTTCTCAGAAACTGTGGTCTGAAAAAATTCTTCCTAACACCGTGTCTCCATGCCCAACTAGAGTTATTACAGTATATGTTCAGCATATGGGACGAAAATCAAGAGAATTTCATCCTTTGGGATCAAGAACTTGAGATTGATGTCTCTGACGTGTATTTCATCACAAGATTATCACGTAGATGAGAAACACCAATCCTAACCAGCACCTGACCTTGCATGGAAAACATGACCATGGTGATAGACAGGGTATGTCCAGGAGCACAGAAGGGATTAGGTAGCGGGAAAGTTGACATTCAAACTATCCCAGATTTGACATTACAAGTGGTGCTACATACCATCACACGAGTTGCGGGGTCACAAGCACCACACGAAGCAACAAAGGCACAATTGCTTCTTGCTGTAGATTGTATGGCACCAACCATCTACAACTGGGAAGAGGCCGTGACAATAAACATGAAGCGCCAACTAACAAAATGCAATAAGACAAAACTAAAACAATTTGGTTATGGATCTATTCTGATATCGTTCTTCTTGGAATGACTACCCATTTTTCAGCGATAGGAGGTCATAGTCCCCACACCACCAGCGAGAGAACCACGGATGGCTCGATGGGCAGCTCTGATGCCAAGGGCAGGGGGCGGTCAACAGATGTCCTGAAGACCAAAATTCTTTGATTGGCTCCATTGACAACTGATTGTCATGGAGGACTGGCCTTACTCTGGTATAGATTTCACTGATGATCCAGACCTCCCACTCCCAGAGGGAGAAGATTGGGATGAAGATTTGGGTGAGACTCATTTTTTAAGTTTTATGAGTATTATGATTTTTTATTTATTTATGCATGTTCTGACATTTAAATCCATGTAATTGCAGACGTTGGCCCAGAGAGACCTACTGGCATGTCATCGATACTGAGGCAAATCCCTCGCAATTTCAACTGTCAAGGGGAGGGCGGCGAGGAAATGAGATAGTGAGCAAACTGGAGGGGATCACATGAGGAGTTCTGGATTATGCATGTTTTGACGATGTTCCTCGCGCCTACCAAATACATACCATAGGGGTGCCTAGCTGAATTTACTGCTTGCTGAGGTGGCTAGTACGGGTAGTGACATGTTATCACGAGCACCATGTTGATTAGACACCTAGGTTTTATTTTATTTGCATATTTGAGAGACATGATGTCTCAAGATGTAACAAAAACACACATGTATTTTTTGAAGTTATGATTCACATGGTTGCAAACATGCGATATCTATATATATATACATCTATTTCTCTACATTGATCTTTTACATATGATGATGCTTTTACAAATTACGCAAATGTCTATCTAATACAATGTTAGCCACTGTATCAGTTAATGTGTTCATTTGTCTAGGAATATGTTGATAGGTAATAAAATCAAAATATCTTTATAACAAACGAATATGTAAATACAATCTCAGAATGTGCGGATTTATAACTGAATAATGATTATTGAGTTGCAGAACGACAAGTTGTGAATCTAGATTTATAAGCAATGCGTGTATGTCGAGGTTGATCGCCTCAGTTAATAGCTTAACGATAGCGCTATATTCAACGACATTGTTTGTAGTTCATCCTAGAAAAATACCTTGCAGATCTATCAAATCACCAGTAGGATCATAAATTACCTAGGCTGCCGAAGACAAATTCCCGGTACTGCGGGAAGAACCATTCGTGAAACCGACATAAGGGGTAATAGACATCTGCACAATAAGAAAGACCCAATAAGCAGGAAAATTCTCACAAAGCACACCAAACCAAAAAACATGTACAAAAATGAAAACAACACCTATGTACACCTATTATGCATGAATGACTCATGCATAATCTTTTTTGAGATACAATCCATTTCTGGGTTGTTCAAGGGGATGACCTTCGTAATCAATTAGCTCATAGGCCCCATTTTGCAACACACATTTAATGATGTAGGGCCCATGCCACATAGGTTGAAATTTTCCTGCCCCCATCTTATCACGAGCTTGGTCATACAGGAGGATGAGATCTCCTTCAACGAAATAACGAGGGGAAAATGATTGATCGAAATGATCTTTGACCCGCTTTTTCTATGCTTCAATAACGAGAGCAGCAAAGTGGCGGGTTTCATCCAGCCTTTCTAAATAAAGGAGATGCTCTTCTTCTGGCAAAGTATTCGGTAGTAATTCAACAGCCAACTTGAGCGAAGGTATTTCACATTCAATCGGGAGAGTAGCTTCTAGGCCATAAACCAACTGGAAAGGACTAAACCATGTTGCATTCTTAATTGAGGTTAAATACACCCAAAGAGCCAAAACTAAAATGAGATTCCAATTTTATTTGTGGATCCCAATCGTACGTTGAAGCATCGTGACAAGAACTTTGTTCACAACTTCAACCTGGCCATTGGCTTGAGGGTAGTACGGCATTGAGCTGTCGTGATGCAGACCCAACTTATAAGTCAACTCCACCACCATATAATGCCGAGAATGGGAACCATGATCAGTAACGATGGCTTGAGGGACACCAAACCTAGCAATAATGTGATTGAATATGAACTGAGCAGTTGTCTTACTGTTAGCGACAAGTGTAGGCATTGCTTCGTCTTTACCTTCACGTTTTTTTTTTAATGTATTTCTCATTTTTCATGTAGCATGGTCCATTGAAAGTATGCAACATGGGTACTCCTTGGATGATGAATTAAATTTTGCATCCAATGAGTACTCCCACTTGAAATTTGAGTAAAAATTTTGGAATATAAGTTGAAAGAGTATTTTTATTATATTATTGTTTTTTAATATTTTTATGATTTTACTTAAAATATGGTGAATCATCCCCCATGGTTGAAATCATCATCTTGAATCCTATAGGTTCTTATAAATTTTATTTTTGTTGTACATTTTTTTTAGGAGACCCATTTTAGACCTCAAAATTCCCTTAATGTATTTGAATAACATGCATTCCGGGTGAAATTTCTCAAAACGATTTTTGGGTCTTGGAGATCTCATGTGTTTTAGCGTCTCCCAAAAATTTTGGAGCTAGAGCACATCAAATGCTACAAAAAAATCAACACTCCCTCTTAGCGAGGAATGTGTTCTAACAATACTTATCAACAAAAGCGTGGCCCTTGTAACAACTCCCACTATCCATTTTTTTTTCTTTTAATACTATTTCTGGTCATGATGATTGTTCTGTTCCGACGTACTCGTCAGTCATTACTTTAACAATGAAAAAACAACACCAAAGTCTGCCTTTGTTTTATTTTTCTCATCACCAAGCTCTGTCTTGGTTTATACTTTTCATCTCTTATAGTTTATTTCTATTTATAAATCACACTAATTAAATTAACTCATAAGTGCCATACTTATTTTACTTTTAAGGGTTCTCTCCTTTTGGTTATTATACATGTCTCTTACATGTATTCTATCCTATTTATCCTTTTATCATTATCCTCCTTATCACTTTAATAACTTACACTTTTTCATAACTTTTAAGACATACTTACATAATATTATATTCAAGTTAAAATCTACTCCTTATAACCTTTCCAACTACTATATAAGCTTCCCAACTACTATATCTATTATCCGAATAATGTTAATCAACTTACCATTCCATCGTTGGTAGCATAATAAAATCTTATATTACTATATGAACCATATAAAGTTTATGTATGCAATACATATCATTCAATGTAATTTCATTACCCACAAAAAAATTCAACATATAATTGATTTATATTGCAAATCCGTCATGTAATTTAGGATTGATTTATTATAGGCTAATGGTTTGTGTTGAATTAATTTACATGACGGTGACAATTCATTTTATTAACGATGATATCCTATCCACCTTTGATTATCTCTGCATTGTATTTAATCTCCACCTGCAACCTTATTGTTTCGTTTATTAAGAAATTAAATGAAGGTACGTCTTCACCTAAATATCACATGGCCTCGGTACTTTGTGAAGACACCTGTAGGATGGCGATTTTCTGTCATGAATGGTGGAGATTAATCAATAACCCTAAGTCATTCAATGTCCTACGATTTGGGTTTTTGCCATTTCATTTGTGTTTTTCAATTGGATGGGGTTTTCGCCTTGGGAATTCAGTGTACAAAGAGAGACATATTATGCGTTTTTTGGGGAATTTCTATGAAGTTTGAGGACGTCTCTCTGTAACTTAAATTTCCCTCATGTTTTCAAGATGTGCGTGAGATTCCTGGTCCTGATTTATAATTATTCTATTGGAACATCGTTATGTAACCCTTCCACGAAAGGTATTATGTTATGCTTGCTTCTCCACATTTTCATCTTGAATTTTTATTTTACAGTAGTTCGTTTTCTTCATTTATTAGCTCTGTATTGTTCATATATGTTTACTAAAATTTTACAACGAATTTATTGTGACAGGGTATGTTCTAGTTTAAAATTTCTTAGAACTACCTTTCCATCCTCGTTATATCAATTACGACCAACATAGATGGGTAAGACATTTAGCCTCTTTTACATTTTCCTCTATTTTTCCGTTACACTTTTTCCATAATTACTAAACCCTAAGGTTTTTTTTTCTGGGATAATTTCGAATTCCACAAAGTTCACAATTCATATATTTTCTTTCTATACTATAAATTTTATATTTCGCATTTATCTAAGGCATTTTCTGTTTACATACGAGGTTTTTAGTTTTATGTTCTGAGTATTCCATCTGTATGTTCTCATAATACCTAGACTCTAGTTCACAATGTTTTTCCCTCTTATTTAATATACACAATCATTTATTTTTTATAGTTTGAATTTCCCTAATTTTTGGGTTATGGGTTTGAATTCTTTATCAATTCCTTTCATCTCAAGCGTATAAATTTCGACCAGAATTGACGATTTAAGCAACCTTTGAATTAATTTGGGTTTTTCCCCTTCAATCATTCCCATAACTATGTAACCTTAATATTATTTTCTGGGTTTCCGCAGAAGTTCTTTTAAGGTTCTGTTGTAATATTTTAATGGTCCACTATGCACCAATTTTCGATTTCTCTATTATAGTTACTTAGGAAAGATTCATATGAATTTTCCTCACTGTAGGTGGAAATCATATTCCTCTATTATTCATATAATTATTACGAACTTTGTTGCACATGACAACGTATTTCCTTCTGGTATCGAGAAGACTCTCTCGTACTCCATAGCCAGATGATACATTCCGATCTTTGACCTGGTTAAGTTTTTCTGCCCTTAATGGTTATACCATCGAACTTGGAAATTTTATTAAGAAATTTTTCTTGAAAATGTATAGTGTATCTTTAGAATAATTCAACACCTTTATTGAGTTTTCCTCCAAGACTTCAGGACTATTTTATTTGGACATAGATATCTAATTAGTAATTGCTGTGAAATATGATTTCAATTTTCTATGCAATCATATTCCTCTTTGTCTGTAATAGACTAGGTAATTACTTTACTTATATTTCGATTTCTCCACCTCGAATTATTGTTTGGAGATTTCGTAATCTATAAATTCTCCGTATGCCATAGTTCGATGTTCACTTAACATAATGAAATTTTTTATATTTTCTGTTATTTCCACTTTTTATAATTCACATTCCTATTGTTAACTCCTCCAGTGATATACTCGTCTATTTCTTCTATGTAGACAAGGAATGGCACAATATATATCTTACTTTCTGTATATATAGTTTCTATATTTATTGTACTGATATTCATTATATTGAAATTTTTAATATATTTTTTACTATAATTTGAGTACAATTTCAATTCATTTTTTTATTTATATAATGATACTCTATACTTCTAGAGTACTGCAATTGAAATTAGTAATTCCAGAATTTAATGGTGAAAAATTAATATATTCCAATTTTGATTATGGAACTAATATGGGAATACTCTTCCCAGACTGTCATGCTCTTTCGCACTCTGTACAATACTAATCTGCCTCAGGATACCTCTTCTCTCAGGTCAATATTGGAATTTTCATATTTTTGTATTAATTACTATCACATGCTTAAATATGTTATTTTAAACCACATGTTCTTATAGTTTCTTTTATTGTAGGTACAGAAAGAAATATTAGAATCTGAAGATACTTTCATAGGAATTATTCTTAATTTTCATTTTCTAAATTTTTCCTTTCCGTTTTCGTCATTAAGATTTCTAACTTTGATCGCATTGTTTGTTTAAGGTTTGTCTTATTATTTTAATTCTCTGATAAGACTTTGCGATCAACAGTCAAAGTACCTAACTATCAATTCATCCTATTTCAGGTTAGTCATCAAAGCCATGTATGCTCTTCCACCATTTAGTCCACTTTGCATAATTTATCCTCATAAATTGTACATTAAATTTGGATGATGAATTTGATGACATTGTAAACATCATTATGTATAGTACACTTATTAGTTAAGGTTTATACTATTGTTTCTTCCTCAATATCCACTGGAGGACTTTGAAATGAATGATATATGTACAAAATTTTGATAATATAGATCCCTACCTTTCTCTATAATTGCAATTCACATATATGACTGAGTTTCATATGGTTTGAAATGTACGATAATTTCTATATGATAGTATATATATTTCTAATTCCACTTTCAATCTGAATTTTATATCCATATAGAATAATTCAGATGTGTATTTCTAAACATGTTATATATCTAGAATCTATTCTATTTAGAATTTCATATATATTGAGAATTTTCTGCTATTACTCTTGTTGAATTATATTTATATTCATTATACATGTACTGTAAATTTTTCAGTGAAATTCCAGATGTTTAGTTTGCACTCAAACAAAAGATTTAGACCCTTAAAAAGGGTTTAGAGATTTTGTCTGTTTGTCCCTAATTTATAATAAGTCTATTTAACAACACAAAAGGATTAACTGTATTCATCTATAGTTAATCTCTGTCAAATACATATGACACTTAAATTTTCCGAAACAAGACACTGTACAATACACATAAATTATACAATTTAAATTACATAAATTCAATTCAGAATTTATAAAATATTAGTTTTTATACATTCCACTCTAGATTTAGATAACTAATAACAACAGTATAAAACATAAAAATTCCATATAAAGACTATTTGCCTCGCAACCTTGAGCTTATTCCACAGCTCTCCCCTGAGCAAAGACCAATTCTTCCTTAGTGTAGATAACCCCTTTGTGATACTAGGAATAGCTTATTTAAGCTTGCTTTCCCTTAGCCTGTTTCCATAACTGTGTCCAGTTATTTTGGGATGTTGTTTCTCTTAGCCTAGGCTTTGCTTTTGTTTTTTCCACAAAAGCTTCTTTTAAAACTAGATTTTCCTCTTTCTTGTTTTATTCTTATCCCTTCTTAGTAACTCTCTACTTTAATGAGGCTTTTATTAGATCTTTTTCCCCCATCTAATAATTTTGTTTTTATTTTATTTTTCTCCAAGAGTTTCTGGAGAATTTTGGAAAAGTCTTATGATTCTAGTCCATCCTTATGGATTTGAATTCCTGGTCTCAAATTTACTCTAGTATTTATACATAATAAAATTCCACATTCATTTGTAATTTCCAAAATAATATATCCACACATAGTTTTTCCTTAGGTCCACTTTACCTTTATGTTTATTAACTGTCTATAAAGGTTGAAAAATAGGGATATTACATAGCCCCCCTCTAAAACAAAAACACCATCCTCGGTGTTGTAATTATTTCCTTTTATTCCTTAAACAATGATGGATATTTTTATTTCATATCATCTTCTTGCTCCCAAGTAGCTTCCTCAGGTGCAAAGTGCTTCCACTACACTTTGACCCGAGCTACTGTTCTATTCAAGAGCACGGTTTCTTCCTGCTCCAGTATACGAAGTGGATCTGGAAGAAAATCCCTTCCTATTTCCACCTGTATCGCAATCTAGTCAATCACATGAATAGGTTCATGTACATATTTCTTCAATAAGAAAACATGAAAAACATTATGAACTTTAATATGACTAGGTAGAGCTAATTTGTAAGCTACTAGCCCCACTCTCTCCAAAACCTTAAATGGTTCGCAGTAGCGTGGTGCTAACTTAGCACAACTATCGGCATGCAATGTAATTTTGCGAGGCTTGATCCTTAAATAAACATGATATCCATCTTCGAATTCCCTGTGAATTATTTTCTTGCATGCATAACTCTTCTGATGATCTTGAGCTAGTTTAATATTCTGCTGAATTGTTTTCACAATTTTCTCCATTTCATGTAGTGCTTCTGGCCCAAGGACTGATTTTTCCTCTGTTGACTCCAGCTGAGCGGAGTGTGGCATTTTCTTCCATATAGAGCTTCAAAAGGACTAATCTTAATTGAAACCTGATAAATGTTATTATAGGCAAACTCTGCCAAATGCAGAAAATCTTTCCACTTAGTGGATTTGTCCATCACGTACATGCACAACATGTCTTTCAATATTTGATTTGTTCTCTCAGTTTTTCCATCTGTTTAGGGATGGTAAGTTGTACTAAAGTTCAGCTTTATACCCATTCTTCCAAATAGAATTTTCCAAAATGCTGATGTGAATTTTGCATCTCTATCAGAGATAATCATTTTAGGAATTCCATGGAATTAAAAAATTTATTTCATGAATACATTTGCCACTTGTGTTGTGCCAAAGTTAGATTGCAACGAGAAAAAGTGTGCTGCTTTAGTTAGACTGTCCACTACCACCATAATAGAGTCATGTTGATACTTAGTACATGGAAATCTGGTAATAAAGTCTATTGATACCACTTCCCACTTCCATTCTGGAATAGGGAGATGATTTAGTAGTCCTGCAAGATAATGATGTTCTACTTTTACTGGTTGACATTCCAAGCACCTTTTGAAGTAATCAGCTACATCCTTCTTCATGCTTGGCCAAAATATGTTTTTCCTCAATGCTGTTATCAACTTTTGATAACCAGGATGACCTACATAAGGCCTCTTATGGTTCATCTAAGATTTCATGTTTTAAAGATGTTACATTAGGAATATACAATCTTTGTTTGTAGGTGATCAATCCATGCTGGTTTATGGTATATCTTGCAATTTCAGCTTGCTTTAATTTTTCTTGCAATCTTACATATTATGAATCTTGCAACAACACTCCCTGAATTTGTTCTTCTACATCAAACCTTACACTACTTCCTGCATATGTCAAAATTTGATGAGGATGTCTACTCAAAGCATAAACAATTATGTTTTCTTTCCTTTTTATGTGTTTTATTTCCATATCAAACTCACTAAGGAAAGCTAACCATATTGCTTGTCTGACATTTAAATCTGGTTGGGTAAAGAAATATTTCAAACTTATGTGATCTGTCATTAATATGAATTTCTTTCCCAACAGATAATGTCTCCACATTTTTAGTGCATGTATAACAACAACCAGTTCTAAGTCATATACTGCATAATTCTACTCATGTTTCTTTAGTTTTTGTGATTCATAAGCTATTACTGCATTGTCTTGCAACAATACTCCTCCTAGCCCTTCTATAAAAGCGTCGGTACACACTACAATTTCCTTGTTTGGATCAACAATTTTCATTATAGGTGTAGTAGTTAATTTCCGTTTTAGTTGTTCAAAACTACTTTGGCACTTAACTGTCCACTCAAGCTTTACTCCCTTTTTCTGCAATGATGTAATGGGGTAAGCTAATGCAGAAAATCCTTCTACAAACCTGCGGTAGTATCCAACAATACCCATGAATGATCGTATTGCTGGTACATTAGTGGGTACAAACCAGTTCAATATTGCTTGTACCTTTTCCGGATGTACTGCCAATCCATCCTTAGAAATGAAATGACCCAGATATTGGATCTTGTTTTTACAAAATTCACATTTGCTGAGTTTTTCATATAGCTGATGTTCTCTAAGGGTTTTCAACACTATTCTAAGATATTCTTGGTGTTCTTCTTCATTTTTGGAGTATACCAAAATATCATCTATGAACACTAATACAAACTTATCCAGATATTTATGCAGAACACTATTCATTAATCACATGAATGTAGCAGGGGCGTTTGTGAGTCCAAAGGGTAGGACTACAAACTTATAATGTCCATATCTAGTTCTGAAGGCTATTTTATTAATTTCTTCATCTTTAATGTAATATTCCCAATTAAATTTTAGCTAGTTGGAATATTAAATTTTGTTTTTGCTTCTTAGTTAGAAGAATAAGAGGGTTGGGAGACCCACAAATCTCCTTAATAGGAATAAAATCACTCCTAATGTGAATGGAGGTCATAAAAGTAGCTTGATAAGCACCCTTATGTGTGAATAGGGGATGAAGCATGTGGAATGGGTCAACTTTGACCAAATCAACAACGTTGGTATGGAGGGAGTGGATATTCAATGTGAGACAACACAGTTTTGGAGGGAGATTCTTTGCATAGAAGTAGTGACTTTAATGAGTGGGGCCCAAGGTGAGGAAGCTCACCAAGAATATAAGGAAGGGAATGGCAGCCATAGGGGGTATGATGATTACTATTTTGTTTATGGCCTATTATGACTTGTTGCTCTCTTCAGCTGTTTAGTAGAGACTTTAGTACTGTTTAGCACAAGGGATTTCCCGAGCGGAAATCCCATCGTCATCCTCGGGGGAATTCGAGTGCCCACTCAGGAGAGTTTATTGGGCTACATTTCCACATTCTGGCATCAGGCGAAGCTACAACTTTCTTCTACAACATAGTTTCTGTTTAGAGTTTTGTTGTGTTGCAGGGTTGCAACAGTGGAGGGTTTGACAGGGCCATTTCTAAGTTTGTTTTCAGTGGAGGAAGTATTCTTTCCATTGGGAGGCAGAAAGGAAGGTCCTTGGTAATAATTTCCTATTTTGGCACCAGGCCAAGCTACTACCATCCCCTACAACGCAATTTCAGTCATTGACTGTGATATTTCAAAGATTAGTTGTAGGGGTGGCTTCAATGCATTATTTGGGGAGTTAGATCTTTAGTGGAAGGATCAACCTTTTGCCTGGAGAGTCTATTGGAGGAGAGCCACATATTTCTACATCAAATTCATCCATATCTTCCCAGCTATTCAGTTTTAGTGAATATTCAACCCTAGGGCTATAGATCACCATTTGTATTTTTGTGTATTTCCAAAAACCCTTTTCTGGGTTGTCTTGGAAAGGTGATATAGAGCCTTGATATTTATGTATAGAATATTTTGAGGTAGATATCAGTTGTTTATATAATTTCATGTTTCCAGTAGTAGTTATTCTCATTAGGATTGCGCCGTAGATACTCTCTGTCATTTTTTATAGCAGTAACATCTAACTTTTGAGAGTGTTTCTACATTGGAGACTTGTTTGCTCATCTTATATGATTTGTGCCACAATGTATTGTGTTTATTTGATGCTGGTTTGTTGAATAAAATGACTCCATATTGGTCTCATATATTTGTACATTTATCTTCAGTGCTACTTTCCATTGTTGTGTTCAATATTGCTGCTTTTCCTATTTTGGAATATTACAATGGTATTCGAGCATAATATTGGCTCAACCTATGCATTTTCAGCCAATATGTCATCAAAAGAGGGAGATCCTGTCATAGACAGAGAGAAGAGGTATCTCAAAAGAGACCATAGATAGGTTTATAAATATGATAAAGAATACAAGGGAAAAACTCCCATATCAAGAGAGGAGGATGACAAGGAGTTCCCTAAGCTTTTTCTTCTAACCACGCAAGATATTGCAAGAGAAATCAAGGAGATGAGGATGGATAGACACAAATAATCCCCTAAAGGGTTTCTACATGGAGAAGGCTCCGAAATTTCACATCACTGGCATGATCAACCAATGAAGCAACAAATTTCCCAACGCTCTACTATGCCTACATTTTTAGCAGTGGAAAATGGAGGGTTTCAAGAATAATAAACTCTTGAAGATTATTTTCTTGAGTATGAGTCTCAATCTCAGATATTCAAAGAAAAATTGATATTTCAAGAGTTTTTTCATATCAATGACAATAGGAGACCCCGACATCACAATATAGGTGGAGGATTCATACAGAACAATGATCTTCACTGGACCATGGGTAGATTCCTCTTACTCGCTTTTGATGGGTCATCCAAATGCACAGCCAAATCTTGGGTAGAGAAGTTAGACATCTACTTCCAGTTGAACCAAGTACTAGAGATGGAAGCCATCAAATAGCACCGCTGCACCTTGAGGGTGAGGCACACGATTGGTGGTTTCATGGTCTTTCTACATTAGGGCATGCCAATGTGACTATATATTTAGAGTTCACCAGGAGGTTGGTAGAGAGGTTTGATCAAAGAGACCTGTAAGCACCTTTCATTGAGCTAGCTAAGCTCAAACAGTCAGTTAATCCAGAAACTTACATTTCTAAATTTCTAAAACTTTCTGTTATGGTTCCTGATTTATCTGCAATTAGGAGGGTCTATATGTTTATTGATGGGATGGCAGAACCTCTACATGGCTTGGTTAAGTCAACCAAACCAACTACCCTTCAAGATGTTGTTGAAAGGGCTAGAGATCTACAAGATTCCTTGCCAAGGGAAAATGCACCATTTCAACAAAAGCCCACTTTTCCATCAAAGGGAAAATATGTGAAGGCTCCACCTTCATAGGAGAGCCAAAAAAAAGTACCTCTTAGTGATGATGTCCAAAGAGACTTGAGGAGAAGGAAGCTTTGCTTCACATGGCAAGAATCATGGGCACTCAGACATAGATGTGCAACAGGGAAGGCACACTATATATATGTATTTTCGGATGATGAAGAGGAGGAAGAAGAGGAACCAGAGGGAGGTCACAACGCTGGAATAGCAGGAGGGGATCCACCACCACCAGGAGGTGGGAATGAGGCATTTGCTCTAGTTGGAGGGGCTCTTTCATCATTGAGGGGAGTAGCCAAGTACTTGACCTTGAGAGTTCGAGGTTCCATTCAGGATGAAAGGGTATCAGTGTTGATTGACACTGGGGCTACCCACACCTTTATTGATGCCTAGTTAGTGCAGAGGAGGGCCATACCTACTGATGACTTTGAGGGGTTTCCAGTTTTGGTCCTAGGAGCTAGAACTATGTAGTGCATGCATTATATTCCATCTTTATCTGTCACCATGGGGACATATACCTTGACTGATCACTTCTTTGTGGTTGACATACTTGACACCAATGTGATATTGGGTGTGCACTGGTTGATTACTTTTGGGAAGGTCACCACAGATTGGGAGACCTTACAGATGGAGTGGAAAAATAAAAAGAGTGGCAAGCATAAGATGATTAGGGGCATGCACACTTATCCCTCTTAGACAACATCTACATAGAAATCATAGCTAGATTTGTTTAGTGAAAGTAAGGACCTAACAATCCAATTAGTTATGTAGATAACTTTGGCCCATGATACATTATTGTTTAGAGGCATTCCACCTGGGAGGCCACAAGATCAGGAGTTGATGAGAGGTGTCTCACAACTGGTTGCACCACTCATAGATCCAGGAGGGGTGAGAACTTTGGGAGGATTTGGTACAACACAGAGAGTCTTGGGTAGGCTCAAGAAGGAGGGAGACATTCTCCCAATATCAGTATTAACCACTCTCACCAAACATATTGCGCTAATAGAAGATGTTTCAGGGATGGAGGATGGCATCATCATGGTGGAAGGAGACCACTCCATGGATTTGGAGAATCAAAATATACTTCCACATAGGGAGGAATCTTCCACATATGGTAGAGGTTGGTGGCCACTCATGCATACATTGGCCAAAATTAGAAGGTTTTGGATGGGTGATAACTTCTCATGGAAGGCTAACCTCCAAAAAATTCAAACTTCACTTGAGCATGATCAACTATAGGAGGAGCAACAGAGGAAGTATAGGAGCATCCTGGTATATGAATTTGGCATGGGAGATGTCAAAGAAGAGGGCTGTAATGTTCCTACTTAGCCTTAGCTAAGAGGAAACATTCAATTTTGATTTATTTTATGTTTTATGAATAAATGAATAAAGGAGGACATGTAAAACTCCTAAAAATTCTGAATAAATCAATGCCCATGTGAACAAAGACAAATTAGGGCTATGTAAATAATTACTTGCAGGTGTGAAAGAGGTTTGAGCCAAAGATTGGGTCCACCTTGACCTAATCAACTGCGCTGTCTAGGTTCATTGCATCTCCAAAAGGGACTGCGCAGTTATAGAAGGAAGCCTCTAATGTGAAGAGGGCTAACTCATGAAAGTGTTTTAGGGTTTGCAAGAGCTTTCTCATGTTATAAAAAGGAGGAGAATACACATGAAGAGGTTGTTGATAGATCATAATTTTGAAGTATTTGTTTGCTTAGACAAATACCATTCTCTGTTATTTAGTGGAGGATTGTGATTGGAATTCCTGTTTAGGGGTTTCATCTCTTCCCTTGAGGATCATTGGAGTTATTTGCTGAAGTGAGCCACTATCTAGTTTGAGGCCAAGCTCTATTTTCATGAGCAGAACTAGCCCATTGAGGGTTTTGCAGCTGCTATCATTTGTAGCAAGTGGTGTTCTAGATCTACTTAGATCTAGCTTGTTTTGAGAGGATTTTTCTGTTGGAGTGTGTACTTCAGCCTCCAAAGAGAGATTCTATCCATATTTTTTATCTGATCTACAATTTCAATTATTTTATTCAGTCTCCTTCACCTTTTGCATAGTTTCTGCTCAATACTGCGTTATTTTGTGAGAGGGCTTTCTTATTTCAGTTTGCTATCAGTTTGGAGGAAGATCTCTTGGTGTTAGGCTTGCCTTCCCTTGGTGATCCATGGATTGGGTTGCTGATCCATGTCTCTATAGATCTGATCTCTTTCAGCAATAAAAGTTATCTTCAGAAATTTCTAGGTTTTCTGCAGCAATGAAATTTGTAATTCAGATCTACAACTTGTTATACAATATTTTGTTGTAATTCCAATTGGATCTTGTTCTTAATGTCTTATAGTTTCCAGATATGTATTAGATCTGATGTTTTATCCATACATATGTTAGATATCTGAGATGTAATTTACAACAACTAAACCATCTGAAAAATAACACTATCTATGTATTTCTGTAGTTTATTCCTAGTTGCAGCTCTAATTTCTGAAGGGATTTTACCCTAGTTCTCTTTATAATCTATTGTAGAGGCAATAAGCTCAAATATAAATCTAATTTACTATTATATCTTTGAATTATCAGATATTTGTCTATCCTCCTTCGATTTTTAGTCAAAACTGCGCAATTCTAATTGTTGGGGTTTTCATGTTGCAACAGCCCATCTCTTTGGCTGATTTCTAGCTAGTATTGACTGTGGGAGATCTGTTTAATGTGCTTAAAATTATTTTTTTTATGATGAAATTCCATATATAAGTCACATACAACATAAATGAGGGGATCCCAACCTTGATATACGTTATTCTTGCTCATATTTCCTTATACAACGTTTTTCTTGAAGACCTTTTTGAGATTCTTGAAAGGGATTATTCCAAGTTCTATAGGCAGAGTCTACAGTTGGCCAAGTAGTCTATAGATATCACCCTTTCTTTGAAGGGTGACATATCCAGTAAATGCATCTGTAGTCCATCTCTGAAATAGAATCTTGAGAATCCCCAAAAGGGATCATTACAGTGGTATCAGACCTCCACTCTTGGCACAACCTGTGCTAGCATTGGAGCCTCAGTCATGCTGCATTTTGAAGATGAAGATCCTCTTTCTGAGAGGGAGAGGAGATACCAGAATAGAAGTCATAAAAAGTATGACTATACTACTGTTGACCTTGACAAGGGTCAAGGCAAGGGGAAATCCCTTGAATTGGTGAATGATAAAGATAAGGAGGCAGAGGAGTTTGTAAAAACTCTATTGGAAGCTATGAAAGATCTGTCCAAGGAGATAAAGGAGATGAGGATAGATAGAATGAGGGAGTCCCTTGGGAGATTCCATCAAGGAGAAATTTATGAAATGTCTCAGTTTGGGACTGGTCAACCTGTGAGCTTGCCTCAAGTTCCACAGATGTCACAACACTCTACAGTGCCTACCTTCTTGGTTGTAGAGAATGAAGGACTGCAAGAGCCAACATCTTTGGAAGGCTACTTTGTATAATATGACTCACAAAGTCAAAGGTTCAAGGATAACTTGAGCTTTCAAGACTTCTGCCATCTCAAGGACCGGAGGAGGCCATGGCAGCAATATAGATATGGGGGTTTCCTTCATGGGAGGCACCACACCATGGGCAGGTTATTCTTTCCTAAGTTCAATGGATCACACTCTTGTTCTGATAAATCATGGGTGGAGAATTTAGACATCTATTTCTAGTTGAATAAAGTGCCTGAAGCAGAAGCCATCAAGATTGCTGCACTGCATTTTGAGGGAGAATCCCACAACTGGTAGTTTCATGGACTTTATACATTGGGGCATATAAATGTGTCCACTTATGCTGATTTCACTAGGATACTAGTGGAGATATTTGATCAGAAACATCCAGAGGCCTCTTTCATAAGCTTGGAAAAGCTTAAACAAACAGGAGATGCTGAGGCCTATATCTCTGAATTCCTAAGGTTGTCTGTAATGGTTCCTGATATTTCAGTAGCAAGGAGAGTCTATATGTTCATTGATGGCCTGGAAGAACCTTTGCACGGGTTGGTTAAGTCTACCAAGCCCATCACTCTACATGATGCCATTGAAAGGACTAGAGATCTCCAAGATGCCTTGCCAAGGGCAAAGGCAACCTTCCCAAGCAAAGCCACTCACTCTTCCAAGGGAAAGGAGGGGAAAGCTACTCCACCCAAGGAGAGCTCACTGAAGAAGCTCCTTGACAATGATCTTTGGAGGGAGTTGAGGAAAAATAAATTATGTTTCACTTGTCAAGAGCCATGGGTACCAGGACATAGATGTGCTGCTGGAAGAGCACACTATATTGAATTCTTCTATGATTGTGAGGAGGAATAGGGAAATGATGGACCTAGGAGAGGTCACAGTGCTGGTGATAATGAGGAGGAGGATCCATCATCATCCAGAGAAGAGGAAGGAGCATTTGCTCCAACCAGTGGGACTCTTGCTTCTTTGAGAGGAGTGCCCAAGTATTTGACTCTTAGAGTGCAAGGTTCAGTTATGAACCAAAGAGTATATATTCTGATTGACAATGGGGCAACCCACAACTTTATTAATGCTCACTTTGTGCAGAGGAGAGGGATCCCTACTGATACTTTTGATGGGTTCTCTGTTTTGGTTCCGGGAGATAGAACTATGCAGTGCATGCAGTATGTTCCATCACTTACTGTGACTATGGGGACCTACACTTTGGAGGACCATTTATTTGTAGTGGATATACCAGAAACCAACATCATCTTGGGTGTCTAGTGGTTGATTACTTTGGGAAAATTCACCATTGATTGGAAGGCCTTGTAGATGGAATGGGTGGATTTGAAGAGTGGGAAACAACAAACCATTAAAGGCATGCACACCTACCCTTCACTTGATGTTTCCACCCACACAAAAAATATGGAATTGTGCAGTGGGGGCAAGGACCTCACAGTTCCTTCTCTCACGTTTATGAGAATGCTGCAAGGAACATTCTTACTTCATGGAAAGGCACTTGGGGTGGCATTAGATTCTGTGGGGAAAGCCTCACTAAGTGCTAAAACAATGGAAGAAAGAGTCATAGCACTGTGGAAAGAAGAAAAGGGGAGGATCAACCTTCCGAGAAACAATTTTGGCATGCATAGTGCCAAAGAAACAAGCAGCAACAAGGCAAGCACTGCCATAGATGCATCAACAACACTGTCTTTGTTGAGAGGTGTAGATCCATATTGGAGGTCTCAACTCCTTGTGGAGTACTCCAAAGATCTGCACACCGGGATGATCTTAGATGGCATGAAGCAAGGAGGAGGCTATTTTGTCCATGAAGGGGTCATCTATCGTATTGGTAAAGTATTATTGTCTCAAGCATCCAAGCTTAAGAAAGAGATACTACAAAGGGCACACAAGGAGTTCCTTTCCAGCTACATGTAGTCAGCAAAAATCTACTCCCTAATCTTGAAGAGTTTTGATTGGGAGGGAATGGAGGAAGAACTACATCAACATTATGATTGGGAGGAACTACATCAACACTTACAAGAGTGCAATAGTTATGTGGAGATGGGGCAGCCAAGGGATCCTATGCAGGAGACATTTCAACCATCTCTTTCTTCTCTTAAAAGAGGAGAAAAGCCCATGCCTAACTCTATGTGTATGGGAGACTTGAATGGTAAGGGATCTGATCTTATGGAGTATGTCTATTTTTCTGATTTGGAACATTCTCTTACCATATGTATGCAGGCCATCGCTCCTAAAAGGAGTGATATTACTTGCATATCTCATGTCATTAATGAGGCCCATAAAAATTCCAAAGCTGGCCACTCCCTTGAGGTGCAAAGGGAGATTATCTATCATGATGGGTGCTTCCCAAAAGCACCTAATGAGGGCTTCACTTTCAGCCATGTCAAAGTGACCCATGCAACAAAGATGTGATGGGAGTACCACCTATCACACTCAGATCTACTTAAAACAAGGAGTTCACTGCGCTGGTACCTTATGTGGGATTGTGACCCACCTCCTCAAGTGAAAATTTCAATTTGCCTATATGTGATTTTTCTTCCATACATAGATGACATATTGGTATTGTTTATGGGTTTGTATGGACAAAAATTAGGCAGTGTATATGTACCACATGGGATGGAACTTTATCTTGTACTTCATGATACATGTTTCAAATGTGACATTGCTTCACCCATGTATATTTATGTTGAGTTTTTCACTCCTGAAGGGGTATACTATGCACCTATCATGTTAGCATTGGAGGAGTTGTTTATGATGTATTGGCTTGGTGAGCACTTAATCCATGATAAGAGCTTGATTCTTGATGGTGCCATCAATGGAGAAGGAGGAGAACTACAACTCTTACCCTGTCAGTTGCTTGAGGACAAGCAACATTTTGGAGGGGAGGACTATAATGTTCCTACTTAGCCTTAGCTAAGAGGAAACATTTAATTTTGATCTATTTTATGTTTTATGAATAAATGAATAAAGGAGGACATGTAAAACTCCTAAAAAGCCTGAATAAATCAATGCCCATGTGAAAAAAGACAAGTCAGGGCTATGCAAATAATCACTTGCAGGTGTGAAAGAGGTTTGAGCCAAAGATTGGGTCCACCTTGACCAAATCAACTGCACTGTCTAGGTTCATTGCATCTCCCAAAAGGGGTTGTGCAGTTCTAGAAGGGAGCCTCTAATGTGAAGAGGGCTAACTCATCAAAGTGGTTTAGGGTTTGCAAGAGCTTTCTCATGTTATAAAAAGGAGGAGAAGACACATGAAGAGGTTGTTGATAGATCATATTTCTGAATTATTTGTCTACTTAGACAAATACCATTCTCTGCTATTTAGTGGAGGATTGTGATTGGAATTCCTATTTAGGGGTTTCATCTCTTCCATTGAGGATCATTGGAGGAGTTATTTTTTGAAGTGAGCCACTATCTGGTTTGAGACCAAGCTCTATTCTCATGAGCAGCGCTGGCCCATTGAGGGTTTTGCAGCTGCTATCATTTGTAGCAAGTGGTGTTCTAGATCTACTTAGATCTAGCTTGTTTTGAGAGGATTTTTCTATTGGAGTGTGTTCTTCAGCCCCCAAAGAAAGAGTCTATCCATATTTTTTATTTTATCTACAATTTCAGTTAGTTTATTCAGTCTCCTTCACCCTCTACGCAGTTTCTGCTCAATACTGCGTTATTTTGTGAGAGGGCTTTCTTATTTCAGTTTGCTATCGGTTTGGAGGAAGATCTCTTGGTGTTAGGCTTGCCTTCCCTTGGTGATTCATGGATTGGGTTGCTAATCCATTCCTCTATAGATCTGATCTCTTTCATCAATAAAATTTATCTTCAGAAATTTCTGGGTTTTCTGCAGCACTGCAATTTGTAATTCGGATCTATAGCTTATTATGTAGTATTTTGATGTAATTCCAATTGGATCTTGTTCTTAAAGTATTATAGTTTCCATATCTGTATTATATCTGATGTTTTATCCATATATGTTATAGATCTGAAATTTAATGTATAGCAACTGAACCATCTGAAAAATAACGCTGTCTATGTATTTCTGCAGTTTATTCCTATTTGCAGCTATAATTTCTGAAGGGATTTTTCATAGTTCTCTTTGTAATCTATTGTAGAGGAAATACGATCAAACATAAATCTGATTTACTGTTATATATTTGAAGTATCATATCTTTTTCTGTCCTCCTCTAAGTTTCAGTCAAAACTGCGCAATTCTAGTTGCTGGGGTTTTCACGTTGCAGCAGCCCATCTCTTTGGCTGATTTCTAGCTAGTCTTGACTGTGGGAGATTTGTTTAATGTGCTTAAAATTATTTTTTTTGGATGAAATTCCATATATAAGTCAGATACAACATAAACGAGGGGATACCAGCCCTGATCTACGTTATTCTTGTTCAAATTTCCTTATACAACGTTTTTCTTGAAGACCTTGTTGAGATTCCTAAAAGGGATTATTCCAAGTTCTATAGGCAGAGTCTACAATTGGCTAGGTAACCTCTGGATCTCACCCTTTATTTGAAGGGTAACATATCCAGTAAATGCCTTTGTAGTCCATCTCTGAAATAGAATCTTGAGAATCCCCAAAAAGGATCATTACACTTAGATTGGTACAAAGTCCTAAGTTTTTCCCACAAATTCTTCACTGTAGCTTCTCCAGATACATTAAACAATACTAAATCTGAGACACACAACCGTATTGTGCTCTTAGCCTTCTGATCCAGTTTCTTCCAGTCTTCATCTGACATTTCCGTTGGTTTAGTACCTGGATCTACCGCGATCCACTGATCTTTATCCACCAGCAGATCCTCCATCTTGAGCTTCCACAACTCAAAAATCTGACCATTAAATTTCTCCATCTCTATATTTTTGTTGCTCACCATATTCTTTCACCGCAAGAATCGATCCCACAGATCTCCCACTAAACAGGGTCTACCTCAGGCCCGCGCAAAAAAACCCCTCAACAGCAAAGGCGTCCCCTTGAAGCCAAAACTGCTCTGATACCACATGTAGGTTTTAACCCTGAACAAAAATTATCTACACACGAATCTTATAACAGAAAATAAACAATAGCGAGAGAACAAAACATAAAATAAATAAACACAGAGATTTTCCACTAGATCCCAAATCGGGACTACGAGCTTTATTTTTTATTATATTCCTTTTAGTGTTACAACACATATATATACATGCCGAAGCATACATAAACGCCAATCCATTAACCCTGGATTAGAACATAACCATAGTTCCCTTGACCGGATCTATAAAAAATACCATGGACCAAAAACCATCATACCCCAAAACCATGTGCAAAACCATGCATAAAACCATGGTAGCCCAGACCTTGCCCAGTGGAGACCAAAAATTTTAGAGCGGGGCTGCGCCCAGGACACGGAGGGGCCACCTCATCCACCCCCCTCGTTGTGCCTAGTGCAAAGAGGGAGCTATATCCCCCTCTCTTACCCCCCCACGCGTGATTAGTCGTGGAAAGAATATAACACATACTCAACATGGGAAATACAGAGGCATTGGGTTGCATGAGGACATGCAACATGTTCAGTTTGGGGAGATGTTGGGCCTCTAATTTTTATTATTATTATCACTTCTTAATATTAATTTCATCCATTTCTAATGTTCTTTTATCACATTATTTATCATAATTTATGATATAATTCCATTTCATAATTATTTATGCTCTTTTGGATAAGTAATTCTTGTTCTCCTTTATTTTAATAAATTAATGATTATTATGCATGATTTTGCAAATGATGGTTTATTAATGAATTCGTTATAACATAACTCACTAGTTTAGACTCCACGATCTCTTCCATATTGCAGACTTGATCTTCAGCTGATAATTAAATACTCCAACTCAGAAATTCGCTAGAATAACAAGAGACAGTTTTGCATTGAATGTTTTGGGAAAATGGAGAAGAATCCTGAAAATATGAAATGTGATTTTTTTGTAGAATGAACCAAATTAGTTTTCCAATGAGAATTTTTCCAAAATTAGGTCTTGATTGAGAGATACACAAGGTTCTTCGAAGGATAGATTTCTAGATTTTCCGTTGTGGCCGTTTTCCAAAATTGCCCCAATTATAATTTCCATATTCGACTTGTGCCAGCTGAATCATGATGGAAAGATCTTTCGGATCTCATCTTGCTTATTGAGGTTTTGTAATCAGGCTATTTCCTTTTTTTGTTTTTATATTTAAAGGGACACAAATCAAAGAGAAAGGAGAGAAATAGAATGGATAGGAGAAGGCATAGAGGGTTAAGAAAGAAGAGACAGATTTGTAACATAAGCATGTTCGATTAATTGAATGCACAAAATCTTGCCATTTCTTCTGTAATTCGTGAGTTTACTACAGCCCTGATAAGAGAGTTGGGCCCACTCTTCTGATCAGGTGCTTTGTTTTCCCTTTTTCTTGCAGTGTTCCATTTTACTTTGATTTCTTTACTGCTGTTATAGTTTATTCTTAATTGCTGCTAATGTCCTTTAATTTCTGCAGTTTATTTAATTGTTGTTACAGTGGTCTGTGTGTAGTGGAATTAAACCTGTGATCTATAGCAGGTCATGTGCTTGTATCTGCATATACTTTTCCGTTAGTCTTGAAATAAATAATGCCCATTGGGTTGATAATTTATGTGGATAAAGGTTTGAATTCTGTTCATATATAGACAGAAACAGTTGTTGAAGTCAGTTTTTTCCTCATTTCTGTAAGACTTTAAGAATTTTATTTTAGTTTTTTTTTAGGTTGGTTCATTTTATTTTCTTATTTTTCTAACAATATATTCATTAGAGAAATTCATGGATGTCATATTGTTGTTGACTTGGTTTACTATTGTAATAAATTTGGGAAATGACTTTCGTGTGTTAACAAGAATCGACATTTATAAACTATAATGATGAACCTTTTTCCATGTTGGTATGCTACCGCCGTCTAACCTGTGTGGAAGAATGAGATTGTTGGTACCTTTCCAGCCCCAATAAAACAATTAGTTCAAAAAGAGTTAACATTTTGCAAGTGGAGTTTGAACCCATTTTGGGAGGATAATAACTTCTCTACACCACTAGAACGAGATCCAATCGACATAAATTATATTAGTGAAACGTGTGTAATATTAACATTGCGATAATAATACCTAGAAAATTACAAATAGTGGAATTCCTTTATGATCATAAATGATTTAATAATCATTCCTTTATAACATAAAGTATTGGAATTGGATTCATTAATTTAATAAAAAAACTATCATGGGCTTGTTATAGCGAAATCTAGCACCTATCGAAAGGTTTCACGATGTGACCTAAACAATGTGCAACACATTGGAATGTTACAAACTTATCACTATCACATCAACAACTGCTCCCCTCTATTTAGCGAATGAACTATGGATAAAATAACCCAATGATATTAGCTAAGTTCCCCTTGAGTATCTTACAATAAAAATATTCATTGTATTAGGGTATGAAAAACTAGGGCTTTCAGTGGATGAAGGAGTGAAATAAAAACTTTGGTTCAAGGGGCCTATGGGTCAATCTAAAGGCTAATTTTAACCCAAGTAATTTCAAATAGTTTACTTGAATACACCAAATCAAGAGAAACTCAATGTTATTATAAACTATGGTTTTAAAGCAATGAATTTCACAAAAAATAAACTTTACAACAACATATTTAGCTAGAAAACGGTGAAAAATGCATGAAAATTTTTAAATTGGTTTCTCTATTGAACTTTTAAACAAACCCTACCCCTAAGGCATACATCAACAAGCCAATAACACAATATTTTGTTGAAAATTAATCTTAGTTTACCACAAAACAAAAAACAAAATAAAATTGAGGTTTAAAATAAAATACCATGAATGATAAGGACTCACACCTTATCAATCTAGGGAAAATGAGTCTGATATGCAAACCAATATAGGGATTCTTTAGGACAAATTCTAAATCCAAACAAGCTAGGCCAAATAAACCAACTTACCCAACTTATTGAAATTTAGGTTTTTAATTTTCCATATGACTATAAGAAAGAAAAACCTATATTCCCCAAATGCTTGGGGGAAGGGTTTAGCTCAACAAGGGATAATGAACCAAATACCAATTAAGCTAACTTGGCACAAGAAAATCCATCCCATGGAACACTATACCAAGATAAAGAAAAAAAACCAAATTTCTTCATCATGTAAAATCCAAGGAAATATTGTAGACAATAGTTATCGAATCCTTACATTCAATCCACTCTAGTAAAAATGAATCCATGGCTATCAAAATCTATGAATAATTATTAAAGCATCCTAGGCAGGAACTTTGTGAGGAATTTGGGATAAAATAGGGATGTTGCACCATAGGAATTCATTCTATTCTCTGGAAATGCATGAATTACTAGGAGAGCCCTTCATATTAAGGAATTGTTGTTTGCTATCCTTGATATAACCATTCTAGCAAGGGATACCTTAACCACATTTCTAGGACACAAATCATACTGCACTCTTAAATTCAGGAGTATTATGGGATTTAATAGGGATTATACACCATAGGAATTAATTCCCCTCTCTCTAAATACATGAAATACCAAAAGATCCCTTTTTATTAAGGCATGGTTTCTCCCTATCCTTGACACTATCCAATCTAGCAAGGGATGCCTTTAACTACATGCTGAGAACAAAAACTAGAGTACACTCTCAAAGATATTCAAGTAGCTAGAAAGTTCATGGAATTTTTAGAGGAGCATGTTGGGCATATATTATACTCATGTAAACCATACTTTTATTATCTATATATCCCCTGATTTTGGAACCAATTTCTCATTTTGTTTAACCTTTTCTTATAGTAGGATTTTGTTTAATATATTTATTTATATCATGTTATATATATATATATATATATTTTGGATTATGATTTAGATAGCTGGAGTCTATTACTAGGAGATGTTCATATACTCCTGTCTATGCCTAATTTGACCTGATGATACATGGTGTCCAATACAATTGTTTCCATATTAACAATGATTTTGTTTTCTTCCCATATAAATAATGATTTTGTTATATTTTGGTGTGTTTTTTAGTTTCCACACCAAAGAAAATTAGATATTTGATGAAAGGCGTATGGACTTACCAATGACGAGGTCAAAATCCTTTTATAGGTAAACATGTTTTCCAAACCCCTAATTTATCTTATTTGTCATTTTAAAACTATAATTCATTGAAAATGAGATTTTTGTTGATTGTATATTATGGATTTGGACAGAAATATCGCCTGCATGTCAAAAGGCCCAATCCTTCACCACCAAGCTCAAATCCTCAAGCACCTCGGCTTGTGGTTGCTGGGGGAATTCGGGTACCTCTTGAGTATGCATCAAATATAGCTGATTAAAACTAGTAAGGATAGACTGGGATTTACAATTCATTACCTACAATTGTTTCTTCTCTAGCTCTAACACATTACTGTCAACCCTCCATTTTCCAAGGCCATGATTATTATTTCCAAATGAATCCAATAGCTTTGTGCACAATGCTCATTTCCAATAAACCAATGCAATTTGTTAGACTATCAATCCCTTTTTATTTCTTAGAAATGGGTTCCAATATGTTGGTTTTAGAGTTTATTCCATTATTTTGATAACATATACTACCATATCATTTTACTTCTTGTATTTTTTGAGAAACCGTGAGCCCCTTAAATTGTAGGACTAAGAAAATTTGTAGTGCCTATGTATAATGATCCACCTCTTGTGGATTATGGGACTGTAGCTTTTTTGCATCCAAAACGTTTATAGAATGGTCCACCTCTGTAGCTAAGAAATCCTGAGAGATACTGTAACCTTCCCTTTTAAACATATATCGTCCCTTTCTTAGATCATAAACTATAATTTTGTCGTCAGGTAGTTGAGTAGAAGGATTTTGGTCAGCAAATAGTGACACTAATTCATTCATTGCTAAAATTATTGGGCCATTTTTGCAACTCTCTGTCCTATAATTTTCTTCAACAGGAAAAATTCCTCCAAATTTGTCCTTGATATCTAGATCTTGGACTTCACCTTAAAATACATATGTTGTCTCTTTTGTAGGATTTAACATCTTTCCCATATATTTATTTACCTTTTGGATCCCTCTAAATGGTTTTTTCAAAGTTTCAACTGCATTTGCATCCTCTACGGAATCAACTGCTTCCATGTCATCATCCTTATCTGTCTTCTCAATTAAATGTACTAAGTCTTTAGTCCTGCTTGTATCAAATTCAGTTTTTTCATTACTTATTCCCTTCTTGGAAACCCTTGATGATACCCAGGCTTCCAATAATTCTATTACCTTTATGAAGGCTTGGATATAGTCTTCAAATTTGTGATTTTGAAACAATTGTTTTTCCTAGTCACCTTAGAACTTCTTATTCTAGTTCCAAAATTATTCTTTTCAATATGTTATAGTCCCACTGCTAGCCAAGAGCATTCTCTAATAACACTGTGATGTACCAAATCTAAATTATGCAAATTTTTCCTTCATAAACAAACTTTCTTTGACAATTTTTTACAAATAGTTAGAGTGGAATAATTTCATCAAACACTTGGCGTACACAGTAAGGGAAATAATACAACAAGAGAAAGAGGAAATCATTAATTTTATTGCTTAATTCACAAAGATGTTACAATATAGGAAGATCAATGAAACTGGAGCTTCACTTGGTTACAATATTTGACCAATCTCATCCTACTGTTATAAACTCAAAAATAAGGTACAAAATGTTAGCCTCCTTCAAAATTTCTAAACCCTTTAATGACGCTGCTCAGTATAGAGAGTTTGGCCTCATTTTTTTCGAAAAAAATACATATTATGTAAGCTTCAAAATATGATAATTGATCCAAAATATGTCATCTTGAAAACATTGATATATGGTGCCAAATCTGAGAACAATCACCCCTGAAATCTCAACCCTCCCTGAAGAATATATTATTAGCATATTAGTCGCATTCCAAAAGTATTTTATTGAACCCAATTCCCAATACATATTTCCAATTTAAAAACCTTATTTTTACTAGGCACCCCCTATTTTTACTAAATACGTATTTTAGAACCCCCAATACATATAAATGCCCCCATATAACTGCAATATGTTGACTCTATTTTTTAAAATTGTAAAATACCTTTATAAATGAATGTTTTGATATAGTGGTCAACAAGGTGAAGTAATTGTGCACAAATATTGGATATGTTTGTTATAAAAACCAGTTTCTGAACTTCAATGAATCCACATGAAATAAAAAAAGATTAGGCTTGAGCCCTAGGTATAGGCTTTGATGATTCCTATAGCTCATGTCTCCTCGGATGCAATAGGTGTTCCTATTGATGTGATGGAAGCCTTTGCCTCATCACTTATTGTCCAAAAGATTTTTGGAGAGATTTCTCATGATGTTTTTATGCATTGGATGATGAACCTCAACAAGATGAATGTAGATTAGGTGGCAACTAGAACCTTAGTTCATATTTAAAATCTAGTAGTGTTAGCCATTACCTTGGTCAATATTTTTTAAATTAATTTTCCACTACCTAAATGACCATGTCCAAAATATTCTTATGTCAAGCCTGTAATTTGAAGGGGATACCAATTAATTTACATCTCTGACCCTATTGAATTTAGGATCATAGTTGATCAGCTAACAAACTAGTTTGGTCTTGTAAACATTGTCTAGAACACTTGGTTTCATTTTGACACTTTGAATTCATGATCCTGGAGGTGGGTAGGTTTGAAGGTAGTCCATCATATTTTCCACTCATTCATGTTCCTCCAGGATGTGAGGAATCATATGCAAAATTCCCATTAATTGGCTGCCTGGTTCCTAATTGTTTAGGGTGGGGAGTTACTTTGATTAAACCTTCTCCACTCTATGTGATATATATCAGGTAGCCCAATTATTCAGCTTCCATTAATTACAAATATGGGGTTAATAAGATCTCTTGCGAGATAGATTTATTGTGCCCTACTTTTGTTTTGATGTTAGATTCCTATTTATTTAGTTTAACTATCTTGAATTCAATTCTTTCAATGAGTGGGTATTGGCTACAAGATCTAAAGATAGAACAATGAAATTTTTTTATTTTTGTAAGATAACCAATGCTTTTCATACCTTTTCCTATCACAAGTATGTGATTTTTATAGATCTAATTCATTTTATTATTTATGGAAGTACCATCTTGAATTTCTATGATGTATGTGGAAACTTGAAATGTTATATCTATTTATGTGGAGGTACTTCAACACCAGCATACAAATGGATTTCTTAAAAGAGAATATAAGGAATTGAATATCCATTTATTCTTCTTAAAATGAATTGTAAAAAAGAGAGTTTCCTCTAGTATTTTTAACATTTTATTTGGTAGAACACATGGTAGAGAATGATGCACTGCTCCTTTTCTCATTATGTTCGAAATTTATACCGATTGACTGTGTTTTTTGTGTAGCTTCATTGTTGTTTTCTTTATACCAATAACCTATTTTATATTTTTTGTAGTTACCAATATAAATTAAGCTTCATTACACCAATAGAAATTAATCTTCACTGTGTATCTTCATTGTTTGTTTTATACCAATAGATTTATTTTTGTTTTATATGAATAGTTAGTTTTGTGTAGCTTCATTTTTGTACAATGTTGATCATAAGAGAGTATTAATTCTTATGGTTTATGAAAAATATGGATGAGCATTAGGATCTGGAGATATTGGGGTTGTCTTTTTTTTTTAAACGAATATTTTTTAGGATGTAAATGAATATGAAAGAAGAAAATCAAGTGTGTAACTTTGGTTAGATACATTGGAAAGGGGTATAAATGACATAGTTTTATAACAATTCCAAAATTCCATTTGTTTGGAATATATGACATTTATAGTAGGTATGTGGAGATAACATGTGAAAATGATAATATGGAGTACAATTAGTTAATGATGGACATATATATATATATTTTGATTCAAAAAGGAGAGGCAAGGCCAACATGCAACCAATCAATCATTATGTTAGTAGGAGGTTTACTTCCTATGGACCTTAAAGATCATGGCATATTGGGCCATGTTACCCACCCACATGTAGGGGTAACCATAGAATAATTTTATTCTTATATGATATAATTTTCTAGCTAGTTGTCATACATTATTTATTATATGTTGTATTTTTCTTTCCATTTGTTTCAACAAAATATATACAAATTGATATTTTTAGAGTGTAACTTAGTTGGCATGATTTTTATTAAATTCCCAATGTGTTATTTTTCTATGGAGATGTTTTATTTGTTTTGTTTATAGAGGTAATCTAGGCACATAGTGGCCACTATTGCCCAACTGAAGAATACTTGTTCGAGTTTCTTGCTTTTATGGGGAAAAATGGAATTGACATAGGTGATGTTGAAGTATATGTCGTATACATATTTTATAGTCTAATTTAGTTTATATTACAATTTTCATCGTATTTCATGTCTTATACTTTGCATTATATATTTTTTCATTTAGAAAGAGGAGCTCAGTTTTTTATGGTAAAAAACAGGAATTGAAGATAGAGGAGAATGATAACACTGAAGCAAAAACTACAGAAAGAGAGAGAGGGAAGAGAATTGATCTAATGATACACTTAAAGATAATATCTCACATGAGACACACACACAAATATTGATGATAAAATCTTCATAGTTGGTGAATTCACCTACAATGCATTGACAACACAATGATAATGTTTTGAAGTGATGAAACAATATTTCATGTGTAAATTGCAGTCCAACCAATATTAAGTTGGAAATTCGTATTGTAATACTCGACATTTCATATAATATAATTTATGTGGTTGAAATTATTTATAGTTTCAATTGATCATTATTTAGTATTGCAATTAACATATGTAATTTTGTGTTTTCATATTAGATGAACATGCACATTGTATGGCATTTTTTAATTTAGTCACAAAATCATATTAAGTAATTTATGTTGATTAATAATTTACACATAAAATCAATCTAAAAATAATAAATTAGTAGTTTATATTGATTAATGATGAACACAAATAAAATTAATATACGACTAAATTAGTCATTCATAATGATTATTAATGAAAGTAAATGAAATGAATATAAACTACTAGATTAGTCATTTATATAATGAATATGAAACTACAAAAAAATATAAATGACTACTACAAATGATAATTTTGTGATTACAAATCACGACTAAATTTTGCATATATATGACTACTAGTAGCTATTTTACAGTATCTTATAACACAACCAAAATTTAGTCATATTTCTTTGGTCATTAACGAGTTTTAAACGATGACTAAAATTTGCATATATATGACTGTTACTAGCTAATTTACAATATATTATAACACGACCAACACTTTGGTCATATTTCTTGATCATTAATTGGTTTTATCAGGTGATCATTTTTTGTTGTATATTTGTTCAGTAATTGTGACAATTAATGACTAAATAAATTACTAAATCAATGACCAAATTAATGACTAAATATACTACTAGACAATAAAATTGAGACAACCAATTAATGACTAAGCTAAAAATGACAAAAAGTTGGTCATGTTATAATATATTGTAAATTAGCTACTACTCGTCACCGACTAAAAAGTGGTCGTTTATATGCAAAATTTAGTAATTTTTTTAGTAACTAATTAGCTATTTTGTACTAGTGATTATAAAGGGAATACTTCAATTGTTTTTTAAGTTTTCATTGCAAGGGAAAAAATGTATTAGGCTAAGATTTCAAAATAGCTATACTTTAGCGTTTAAAATAAAAAATACTCTTGGTGTAATGACTCTTTGATTTAGGCATTCATTTTTAATGTGTGTGTTTTTTTTTTTTTTTTTTTTTTTTTTTTTTTTTTTTTTTTTTTTTTTTTTTTTTTTTTTTTTTTTTTTTTTTTTTTTTTTTTTTTTTTTTTCAGTTATAATATTTGGTTCATAATGTCACGGTTGAAAGATATTGAAAACTTAAGATTTTTTGTAGTCATGATATTTGGTTTTAATTCCATTGTTGAAAAATGTCAAAATATAAGGTTTTTTTTTTTAGTCACGATATTTTATCTTTAATGGTTGAGAATAGCTAGAATTATAGGGTTTTTTGGAGTCATGATATTTTATCTTTAATTACATGGCTAAAAATTGTTGAAATATTAAGGTTTTTTACAGTCATGATATTTTATCTTTAACGCCATGGATCAAAATTGTTGGAAATTTAAGGCTTTTTTGGAGTCATGATATTTTATATTTAACATCATTGTTAAATAATGTTGTAATTTTAGCTCTAAAAAAAAAGTGTTGATGCAACATAACCACTTGCGTCAACACTTTTTATTTTTAGGGTGTTTTTTCATGTTTTTTGTGCAAACAATTTTGGTTTTTATTGCCACTACTTAAAAAATGTTAAAATTTTACTCTTAAAAAAATTCGTTAATGCAACATATGCACTTTTCATTTTCAGGGTGATTTTGCACAAAAATAGGTTTTTTTGGAATATAGTTCTCGTTTTGAGGTTATAGTTCTCATTAAGTTGGTAACTTTGTTTTGGCCAACCTTCCTACACAATACCCTTCTGTGTGGAGCTCCTCTACATAGATTCCAGATTTTGTACCCCCAAAATGCTACTCCAACATACATAGAATAACATGATAATATGGATGCCATTATCTAGTATCTTAAAATAAACGCAATATTTATAATGACATCTGTCGTAACCTTGCTCTGTCATAAACCTATCAAATTTCAAAGATCACTACCTTGCAGTATGTCTTAGGCCATATAGTTTCTTATTCAACCTACATAATAATTTCTCATTCCCATTGACCTCATACCCCTATGGATGATACATATAAATCTCTTCCTCTAAATCTCCATAGAGAATATTTTCTTTCACATCTATATATTCAAGATGAAAATCTTGTACTACTATTAAAATTAAAAATAGTTCTAGTTGAAGTCATTTTAATAACACGAGAAAATATTTTAGTAAAATCAATACCTTATTTTTGATAAAATCCTTTCATCACCTGTATCTTTCCATTTTCCTTTCTACCACGCTTAATACTGTACACCCATTTGTTTTGGAGGGCTCTCCTTCTTTTGGGAAGCTTTACCAAATCCCAAGTTTTATTTTCCAACAAGGACCCCATTTCTTCCTCCATTAATTTCTTCCATTCTTCGTTTTTCTCAAGTTTATAAGCCACTTGAAAATAATAAAGTTCACCGTCATAAGTTAATAAAATATAACTTATGAGATGATACCCTCGTGAAAGCTTTTGAGGCCTAGTAGAGTTTTAGACTAATTATGATTGTGTATTTTGAAATTGGGCTTCCTATAATGGTTCAAGTACAATTATTCCTCTTATTGTTCATCATTTTCCATTTGTTGTCGAGCTTGTTCTTGAATATGCTACCCATTTTTTTGCAATGGTCAAATATCTATTTTAAATTCAAGAAACCTATAAACAATCTCTTTACCTCCATATTATCTATAGGATTCATAAACATCTCTAACTCATTGAATATGACATCCTTGCTTCTAATAATTTTATGTTTAACTAGGACACATACTCAATAAGGAAGCTCACCTTCCACATATCCTAAAATTTTTTGTTGGATTTATCATCTAGATGAGTTACATACTATTTGGAAATATACAAAATTGCTTCAAATACAATGTATTTTAGGTGAGAATAATTTTCCTTTTCACGATTCCAAACTTCTTCGAAAATACCAAAATCCAAAATTTGTAGTAGGAGATCAATTTATAAGGTACGAAGTTGTTGTTATCTCTTTTTTTCAAAAAATGCTTTTCCAATCTAGAATTCGAGAATATATTCCTCACTTTTTCCATGATAATGTAGTTTATTCTCTCTACAACACCATTCTATTAAGGAATAAGAGGGACAATATTCTCTTTGAATGCGTTGGATCATATTATCAACTATTTCTCTTCAATACATTTGAACATTTTATTATTTCTCTTATATATCACAAATTCACAATCTTTGCTTTTAATAGGGTAAGCCAAAGAATGTATAAGAATGTATCAATTTTAACAAAACAATTTTTTGTTGTTGTTGTTGTTTTTCATGATCACTTTTATTATTATTATTATTATCATTAATTAATTTCTTCATAAAATAAAAGAGAAGTGAAAACTATAACAATATTTCAATAAATAAATATATAATAAATCAATAAAAAAATATAAAAAAATGACACATGCCTTTAGTATAAACAGTTAAATGAAAGAACTAATTAATTTGTTTAAAATAAAGTAAAAGGGACAAAATTGTAATAATAAATCCATAAACAAATATATACAATAAATTTCAATAAATCAATGAAAATTTAATTAAAAATAAAAATAAAAGAAAAAAAATATGTTATTAAAAAAAAAAAATTTCTAAAATGGGGTCCTTGTCTTTAAAACAAAAACTTTAGTAAATGAAACAAATAATTAATTTGTTGAAAATAAAGTAAAAGGGACAAAATTGTAATAATAAATTCATAAAAAAATATATACAATAAATTTAAGTAAATGAATGAAAATTAAATTAAAAATAAAAGATAAAAGAAAGAAAATATGTTATTAAAAAACATTAATTTCTAAAAATGGGGTCCTTGTCTTTAAAACAAAAGGTTTTATATACCAAATTGATGTCTAACTTAAACATAATTTTAAAACTAATTTATTATTATTATTATTATTATTATTATGAACAACTAATTAATTCTAGAGTAAAATAAAAGAAAGGAGAAAAATCATAATAATCAAACAATAAACAAATATATACAATAAATGTTGCAAGAATCAATTTTAACAAAGTAAATTAATATTTAATTAAAAAATAAAAATAAATGAAAAAATATCTTATTTAAAAAAAATTATGAAAGTAGGTTTTTTATCTCATAAACAAAGAGGTGTTATATACTAATTTAATTTCTAACTGTTTTTTTTATTATTCATTATTTTTTATGGAGGTTCACGGACACACTGGGTGACTACTATATCGAGGAGAAATTTTGGGTAGCGAGATCCTTTCTCTTAAAAAAAAAAGGTTTTATATACCAATTTGATGTCTAACCTAAACATAATCATAAAAATAATTTATTATTATTATTATTATTACTATTATTATTAACAACTAACTAATTAAAATTTAATTAAAAAATTAAAAAAAAATGAAAAAATATGTTATTTATAAAAAAACATTATGAAAGTAGGTTGCTTATCTCATAAATACATGGGTGTTATATACCAATTTATTTTATTATGGTGGTTCACCGACATTCATTGGGTCCTTGTATTTAAAACAAAAAGATTCTATATGTCAATTTGATGTTTAAGTTGAACATAATTTTAAAAATAATTTATTATTATTATGAAAACTAATTAATTAAAATTTTATTAAAAAATAAAAATAATTGAAAAAATATATTTTTTATATAAAATATTATGAAAATAGGTTCCTTATATCATAAAGAAAAAGATGTTATATACTAATTTAAGCTCTAAATACTTTTTATTTATTATTTTCTAAATTTGAGCACATCAATCCCAAAGAGAGTCATGCCAGCCAAATTAGTAGGCCTAACACCAAATGGGTCAACAATGACTGCCTTGAATCCTCTATCTTAAACATAATTTTTAAAATAAATTATTATTATAATAAACAATAAATTAAGAAAAAAATTATAATAATGAACTAATAAATAAATATATACCATATATGTTGCATGCCTTTGGGGCAAAGGCATTAATTCCAATCAAGTGAATACAAATTCATTTAAAAAAATAACGCATTGAAAAAAAAGGGAGATGTTAGAACGACTTAGCATTCCGTTCAAAATTACATAAAATGTAATAAGTATAAAATAGGAATAGTATGGGTTGATAAAATAAAATAAAAACACATTATTATCCTCAAATTCAAGGTATCATGGTTCAATTAATCTTTGGGCGCACAACTTTGGTGTGTTTTTCAAGTCACCAACATGCCACCAAGTTAACCTACAAAGCCGAGTAGTTAGCCTTCAATACTGACGACAATATAATTGAAATATAGTCCATGGTTCCACATTGTTGAAGTAGTTTTGGAGAATGAATTAGCACTTCTTGATTATTAATTGGTTTTATTGAGTGATGATATAGTAATATATTTTGTTGTGTATTTTTTTATTAATTATGATAATTAATGACTAAATAAATTACTAAATCAATGATCAAATTAATGAATAAATATATTACTAGACAATAAAATTGAGACAACCAATTAATGACTAAGCTAAAAATGATTAAACGCTCGTCACGTTATAAGATAATATAAATTAGCTACTGCTCGTCATCGATTGAAAAATGGTCGTTTATATGCAAATTTTAGCCATTTTTTAGTAAATAATTAGCTATTTTGTAATAGTGATTAAAATGGGAATACTTCAATTGATTTTTAAATTTTCATTGCAAGGGGCAAATTGTATTAGGCTAAGATTTCAAAGAACTATACTTTTAGCCTTTAAAATAAAAATACTCTTGGTGTAATGACTCTTTGATTTAGGCATTCATTTTTAAAGTTTTTTTCAGTTATAATATTTGGTTCATAATGTCATGCTTGAAATATATTGAAAATTTAATATTTTTGTAGTCATCATATTTTGTTTTAATTCCATGATTGAAAAATGTCAAAATATAAAGTTTTTTTTGGGAGTCATGATATTTTATCTTTAATGGCATGCTTGAAAATAGTTAAAATTTTAGGGTTTATTGGAGTCGTAATATTTTATCTTTAACTCCATTTCTAAAAATTGTTGGAATTTTAAGGTTTTTTAAAGTCATGATATTTTTTCTTTAATGCCATGGATCAAAATTGTTGGAAATTTAAGGCTTTTTGGAGTCATGATATATTATCTTTAACATCAATGCTAAATAATGTTGTAATTTAACTCGAAAACAAAAATGTTGATGCAACATCAACACTTGCATCAACACTTTTTATTTTTAGGGTGTTTTTTCATGCTTTTTGTACAAACAATTTTTGTTTTTATTGTCACTCCTTAAAAAATGTTAAAATTTTACTCTTAAAAAAATTAATTAATGCAACATATACACTTTTCATTTTCAGGGTGATTTTGCACAAAAATAGGAGTTTTTTGGAATATAGTTCTTGTTTTGAGGTTATAGTTCTCGTTAAGTTGGTAACTTTGTTTTGACCAATCTTCCTACACAATACCCTTCTGTGTGGTGTTTCTCTACATAGATTCCAAATTTTGTACCCCCAAAATGCTACTCCAACATACATTTTCTTTCATATCTATATATTCAAGATGAAAATCCTGTACTACTATTAAACTTAAAAATAGTTCTAATTGAAGTCATTTTAATAACACGAGAAAATGTTTTAGTAAAATCAATACCTTCTTTTTTCTAAAATCCTTTCATCACCACTCTTCCATTTTCCTTTCTACCATGCTTAATATTGTACACACATTTGTTTTGGAGGGCTTTGCTTCTTTTGGGAAGCTTTACCAAATCTCAAGTTTTGTTTTCCAACAAGCATCCCATTTCTTCCTCCATTTCTTTGTTCCATTCTTTGATTTTCTCAAGTTTATAATCCACTTGAAAAAATCAAGTTCATCTTCATCAGTTAATAAAATATAACTTATGAGATGATACCCTCATGAAAGCTTGCAAGGCCTAGTAGATTTATAGACTAATTATGATTGTGTATTTTGAAATTGGGCTTCCTATAATGGTTCAAGTACAATTATTATTCTTAATGTTCATCATTTTCTATTTGTTGTTTATCTTGTTCTTGAATATGCTACCCAATTTTTTTCAATGGTATCTATTTTACATTCAATAAACCTATAAACAATCTCTTTATCTCCATATTATCTGTAGAATTCGTAAACATATCTAACTCATTGAATATGACATCCTTGCTTCTAATAATTTTATGTTTAACTAGGACCCCTAATTCATAGGGAAGCTCGCCTTCCACATATCCTTAAAAAAATTGTTGGATTTATCATCTAGATTAGTTACATACTGTTTGGAAATATACAAAAATGCTCCAAATACAAAGTATTTTAGGTGAGAATAATTTTCCTTTTCAAGAGTCCAAACTTCTTCGAAAAAAACAAAATCCAAAAGTTATAGTAGGAGATCAATTTATAAGGTGTAAAGTTGTTGTTATCTCTTTTTTCAAAAAATTCTTATCCAATCTCGAATTCAAGAACATATTTCTCACTTTTTCCACGGTAATGTGATTTATTCTCTCTGCAACACCATTCTATTAAGGAATAAGAGGGACAATATTTTCATTCTTTATGCCAAACTTGTTAGAATACTCTTTGAATGCGTTGGATCATATTCTCAACTATTTCTCTTCAATACATTCGAACAATTTATTATTTTCTCTTAAATATTGCAAATACACAATCTTTGCTTTTAATAGAGTAAGCCAAAGAATGTATAAGAATGTATCAATTTTAACAAAATAGTTTTTTTTTGTGTTCTTGATCACTTTTATTATTATTACTATTATTAATTAATTAATTTCTTTATGAAATAAAAGAGAAGAGAAACGTACAACAATATTTCAATAAATAAATATATAATAAATCAGTAAAAAATATATATACAATAAATGTGATATGCCTTTAGTAGAAGCATTAATAAATGAAAGAACTAATTAATTTGTTGAAAATAAAGTCAAAGGGAAAAAATTGTAATAGTAAATCCATAAACAAATATATACAATAAATTTCAGTAAATGAATGAAAATTTAATTAAAAATAAATAATAAAAGAAAGAAAATATGTTATTTAAAAAAAAAAAAAATTCTAAAAGTTGGGTCCGTGTCTTTAAAACAAAAATTTTATATACCAAATTGATATTTAACTTAAACATAATCTTAAAAATAATGTATTACTATTATTATGAATAACTAATTAATTCTTTAATAAAATAAAAGAAATGAGAAAAAGCGTAATAATCAATTAATAAAAAAATATATGCAATAAATGTTGCATGATTTTAGTAAAAGAATCAATTTTAACAAACTAAATTAAAACCTATTTAAAAAATAAAAATAAATGAAAAAATATGTTATTTAAAAATAAAATTATGAAAGTAGATTATTTATCTCATAAACAAAAAGGTGTTATATACCAATGTAATTTATAACTATTTTATTTATTTATTTATTATTTTTTATGGTGGCTCTGTCACACACTAGGTGACTACTATATCAAGGGGAAAAATTGGGTAGCTAAATCCTTTCTCCTTAAAACAAAAAGGTTTTGATATACCATTTTGATATCTAACTTAAACATAACCTTAAAAATAATTTTTTATTATTATTATTATTAACAACTAATTAGTTAAAATTTAATTAAAAAATAAAAATAAATGAAAAAATATGTTATTTATAAGAAAATATTATGAAAGTAGGTTTCTTACCTCATAAGGTCATGGGTGTTATATACCAATTTAATCTCTAACTACTTTTTATTTTTTTATTTTTTTATGGTGGTTCACCGACACTCACTCGGTCTTTGTCTTTAAAAAAAAAAGGTTTTATATGCCAATTTGATGTTTAACTTGAACATAATCTTAAAATTATTTTATTATTATTATTATGAACAACTAATTAATTAAAATTTTATCAAAAAATAAAAATAATTGAAAAAATATATTATTTAAATAAAATATTATGAAAGTAGGTTCCTTATCTCATAAAGAAAAAGGTGTTATATACCAATTTAATCTTTAATTACTTTTTATTTATTATTTATTATTTTTTAAATTTGAGCACATCAATCCCAAAGAGAGTCATGCTAACCAAACTAGTAGGCCTAACACCAAAGGGGTCAACAAAGATTGACTTGACTCCTCTATTTTAAACATAATTTTGAAAATAAATTATTATTATTATAAGCAATCAATTAAGAAAAAAAACTATAATAATGAACTAATAAAGAAATATACACCATATATGTTACATGCCTTTGGAAAATGCATTAATTCCAATCAAGTGAATACAAATTCATTTTAAAAAAATAAAGCTTTGAAAAAAAAAAGGGAGATATTAGAACGACTAAGTGTTCCGTCCAAAATTACATCAAAGGTAATAAGTAGAAAATAGAAATAATATGGGTTGATAAAATAAAATAAGAACACATTATTATCCTCAAATTTAAGGTATCATGGTTCAATTAATCTTTGGGTACAGAACTTTGGTGTGCTTTTCAAGTCACCAACATACCACCAAGTTAACCTGCAAAGCTGAGTAGCTAGCCTCCAATAATGACGACAACATAATTGAAATCTAGTACATAGTTCCACATTGTTGAAGTAATTTTGGAGAATGAATCAGTATTTATTGATCATTAATTGGTTTTATCGAGTGATGATATAGTAATATTTTTTGTTGTATATTTGTTCATTAATTATGACAATTAATGACTAATTAAATTATTAAATCATTGACCAAATTAATGACCAAATATACTACTAGACAATAAAATTGAGACAACCAATTAATAACTAAGTTAAAAACGACTAAAAGTTGGTCATGTTATAAGATATTGTAAATTAGCTACTACTCGTCACCGACTGAAAAATGATCGTTTATATGCAAAATTTAGTCTTTTTTTGGTAAATAATTAGCCATTTTGTATTAGTGATTAAAAATGGAATACTTCAATTGATTTTTAAGCTTTTATTGCAAGGGACAAACTGTATTAGGCTAAGATTTCAAAAGAGATATACTTTTAGCCTTTAAAATAAAAAATACTCTTCGTGTAATGACTCTTTGATTCAGGCATTCATTTTTAAAGTTTTTTTCAGTTATAATATTTGGTTCATAATGCCAAAGTTAAAATATATTGAAAACTTAAGATTGTTGTAGTCTTGATATTTGGTTTTAATTCCATGGTTGAAAAATGTCAAAATATAAGGTTTTTTTTGGAGTCATGATATTTTATCTTTAATGCCATGGTTGAAAATAGTTAGAATTTTAGGGTTTATTGGAGTCGTGATATTTTATCTTTAATTACATGGCTAAAAATTTTGGAATTTTAAGGTTTTTTAGAGTCATGATATTTTATCTTTAATGCCATGGATCAAAATTGTTGGAAATTTAAGGGTTTTTGAAGTCATGATATTTTATATTTAACATCAAGTGTTGATGTAACATCAACACTTGCATCAACACATTTTATTTTTAGGGTATTTTTTCATGTTTTTTGTGCAAAAATTGATGGTTTTTATTTCCACTGCTTAAAAAAGGTTAAAATTTTACTCTTAAAAAAAATCGTTAATGCAACATATACACTTTTCATTTTCGAGGTGATTTTGCGAAAAAATAGGGTTTTTTTGGAATATAGTTCTCGTTTTAAGGTTATAGTTCTCGTTAAGTTGGTACCTTTGTTTTGGCCAACCTTCCTACATAATACCCTTCTGTGTGGTGCTCCTCTACATAGATTCCAAAATTTGTACCCGCAAAATGCTACTTCAACATACATAGAATAACATGATAATATGGATGCCATTATCTAGTATCTTAAAATAAATGCAATAGTTAGAATGAAATCTGCCATAACGTTGCTCTATCATAAACCTATCAAATTTCAAAGGTCACTACCTTGGAGTATGTCTTAGGCCATATAATTTCTTATTTGACCTACATAATAATTTCTCATTCCCATTGAAATAATACCCCTATGGATGATACATATAAATCTATTCCTGTAAATCTCCATAGAGAATATTTTCTTTCACATCTATATATTCAAGATGAAAATCTTGCACTACTATTAAACTTAAAAATAGTTCTAATTGAAGTCATTTTAATAACACGATAAAATATTTTAGTAAAATCAATACCTTCATTTTGATAAAATCCTTTCATCACCACCCTTTTCTTGTATCTTTCCATTTTCCTTTCTACCATGCTTAATATTGTACACCCATTTGTTTTGGAGGGCTCTCCTTCTTTTGGGAAGCTTTACCAAATCCAAAGTTTTGTTTTCCAACAAGGACTCCATTTCTTCCTCCATTGCTTTCTTCCATTCTTTGTTTTTCTCAAGTTTATAAGCCACTTGAAAATAATCAAGTTCACCTTCATCAGTTAATAAAATATAACTTATGAGATGATTCCCTCATGAAAGCTTGCGAGGCCTAGTAGATTTGTAGACTAATTATGATTGTGTGTTTTGAAATTGGGCTTCCTATATTGGTTCTCGTACAATTATTCTTCTTAATGTTCATCATTTTTTATTTTTTGTTTAGCTTGTTCTTGAATATTCTACCCATTTTTTTGCAATGGTCAGATATCTATTTTCCATTCAACAAACCTATAAACAATCTCTTTACCTCCATATTATCTATAGAATTCGTAAACATCTCTAACTCATTGAATATGACATCCTTGCTTCTAATAATCTTATTTTTAACTAGGACCCATAATTAATAAGTAATCTCACCTTCCACATATCCTAAAATTTTTTGTTGGACTTATCATCTAGATTAGTTACATACTATTTAGAAATATACAAAAGTGCTTCAAATACAAAATATTTTAGGTGAGAATAATTTTCCTTTTCACGAGTCCAAATTTCTTCGAAGATACAAAAATCCAAAAGTTGTACTATGAGAACAATTTATAAGGTATAAAATCGTTGTTATCTTTTTTTTCAAAAAATGCTTTTCCAATCTAGAATTTGAGAACATATTCCTCACTTTTCCCATGATAATGTGATTTATTCTCTTTGCAACACCATTCTAATAAGGAATAAGTGGGACAATATTTTCATTCTTTATGCGAAACTTGTTAGAATACCCTTTGAATGCGTTGGATCATATTCTCAACCGTTTCTCTTCAATACATTTGAAAAATTTATTATTTTCTCTTAAATATCGCAAATACACAATCTTTGCTTTTAATAGGGTAAGTTGTATCGATTTTAACAAAATAGTTTTTTTTTTTTCATGATCACATTATTTTATTATTATTAATTAATTGATTCATAAAATAAAAGAGAAGGGAAAAGTATAACAATATTTCAATAAATAAATATATAATAAATCAATAAACAAATATATACAATAAATGTGAGATGACTTTAGTAGAAGCGTTAATAAATAACCTATAATCCCTTTGGGGCTTGTCATATATAACAAACTCTTGTCCTTGAAAAGTAACTCGGTATCCCTTCTGGGTGAAGTGACCAACACTTATTAAATTATTTTTGAGACCAGGGACATAATATACCTCTGAGATTGTCTTTGGCTCCCCCTACTTGGTTATAATGTTGACCAATCATTTTATATCTACATCCACAGTCTTGTCAATCCCCAAATTTATCCGTGTCTTCATAGATTAATCGAAATTTGCAACCAAATTCTTGTTGCCTATCATGTGGTTACTGCAACCACTTTCTAATAGCCACATATTATCAAAAGTTTTGTGCATGGTATGGAAATATAGGAACATGGAGTTACTATTATCTGTAGTGCATATTATCTATTTTCCATTCAACAAGTTTCGTGCATATTATCTATTTTCCATTCAACAAGTTTCGTGCATATTATCTATTTTCCATTCAAAAAACCTATAAACAATCTCTTTACCTCCATATTATCTATAGAATTTGTAAACATATCTAACTCATTGAATATGACATCCTTGCTTCTAATAATCTTATTTTTAATCCCTATAATCCCTTTGGGGCTTGTCATATATAACAAACTCTTGTCCTTGAAAAGTAACTCGGTATCCCTTCTGGGTCAATTGACCAACCTATAATCCCTTTGGGGATTTTCCAAGATGCATCAATCACAAGTACTAGCAGTTTATTTAATTGGAGGTAATCCTTTGACCATTTGTTTCCGCTGCAACAATATTAAACTATAAAAGTGCTAGTGTCCAAACTGAAAGTACCATAACCAATAATAACTATAACATGAAAATATAAATGAACTGACCTAATCGTTGTAATTCATGATTAGAGGAAATAGTTTGTCCCTTGTCATTTGCACCTTTGTTATTAGTTTCTTGCTTTGGGGCTTGTCATATATAACAAACTCTTGTCCTTGAAAAGTAACTCGGTATCCCTTCTAGGTCAATTGACCAACACTTATTAAATTATTTTTGAGACCAGGGACATAATATGCCTCTGAGATTGTCTTTGGCTCCCCCTACTTGGTTATAATGTTGACCACTCATTTTATATCTACATCCACAGTCTTGTCAATCAAGTTTATCCATGTCTTCATAGATTAATCGAAATTTGCAACCAAATTCTTGTTGCCTGTCATGTGGTTACTGCAACCACTTTCTAATAGCCACATATTATCAAACGTTTCGTGCATGTTATGGAAATCTAGGAACATGGAGTTACTATTATCTGTAGTGCATATTATCTATTTTCCATTCAACAAACCTATAATCCCTTTGGGGCTTGTCATATATAACAAACTCTTGTCCTTGAAAAGTGACTCGGTATCCCTTCTGGGTCAATTGACCAACACTTATTAAATTATGTTTGAGACCAGGGACATAATATACCTATGAGATTGTCTTTGGCTCCCCCTACTTGGTTATAATGTTGACCACTAATTTTATATCTACATCCACAGTCTTTTCAATCCCCAAATTTATCCGTGTCTTCATAGATTAATTGAAATTTGCAACCAAATTCTTGTTGCCTGTCATGTGGTTACTACAACCACTTTCTAATAGCCACATATTATCAAAATTTTCGTGCATTGTATGGAAATCTAGGAACATGGAGTTACTATTATCTATAGTGCATATTATCTATTTTCCATTCAACAAATATATAAACAATCTCTTTACCTCCATATTATCTATAGAATTCGTAAACATCTCTAACTCATTGAATATGACATCCTTGCTTCTAATAATCTTATTTTTAACTAGGACCCATAATTAATAAGTAATCTCACCTTCCACATATCCTAAAGTTTTTTGTTGGACTTATCATCTAGATTAGTTACATACTATTTGGAAATATACAAAAGTGCTTCAAATACAAAGTATTTTAGGTGAGAATAATTTTCCTTTTCACGAGTCCAAATTTCTTCGAAGATACAAAAATCCAAAAGTTGTACTATGAGAACAATTTATAAGGTATAAAATTGTTGTTATCTTTTTTTTCAAAAAATGCTTTTCCAATCTAGATTTTGAGAACATATTCCTCACTTTTCTCATGATAATGTGATTTATTCTCTTTGCAACACCATTCTATTAAGGAATAAGTGGGACACTATTTTCATTCTTTATGCGAAACTTGTTAGAATACCCTTCGAATGCGTTGGATCATATTCTCAACCGTTTCTCTTCAATACATTTGAAAAATTTATTATTTTCTCTTAAATATCGCAAATACACAATCTTTGCTTTTAATAGGGTAAGTTGTATCAATTTTAACAAAATAGTTTTTTTTTTTTTTTTTTTTTTTTTCATGATCACATTATTTTATTATTATTATTATTATTAATTAATTGATTCATAAAATAAAAGAGAAGGGAAAAGTATAACAATATTTCAATAAATAAATATATAATAAATCAATAAACAAATATATACAATAAATGTGACATGACTTTAGTAGAAGCGTTAATAAATGAAAGAACTAATTAATTTGTTAAAGATAAAGTAAAAGAGACAAAATTGTAATAGTAAATCCATAAAAAAATATATACAATAAATTTCAGTAAATGAATGAAAATTTAATTAAAAATAAAAAATAAAAGAAAGAAAATGTGTTATTAAAAAAAAATAATTTTCTAAAAGTGGGGTCCTTGTTTTTAAAACAAAAAAGTTTTATATATCAATTTGATGTCTAACTTAAACATAATAATCAATCAATAAACAAATATATACAATAAATGTTGCATGATTCTTGTAAGAGAATCAATTCGAAAAAAGTAAATTAAAATTTAATTTAAAAATAAAAATAAATGAAAAAATATATTATTTAATTTTTTTTTTATCAAAGTAGGTTCTTTATCTCATAAACAAAGAGGTGTTATATAACAATTTAATTTCTAACTATTTTTTTATTATTATTTTTTATTTATTTTTTATGGTGGTTCACTGACACTGCTATATCAAGGGGAAAATTTAGGTAGCTAGATCCTTTCTCATTAAAACAAAAAGATTTTATATATCAATTTGATGTCTAACTTAAACATAATCTTAAAATAATTTATTATTATTATTATTATTATTGTTAAATCTAAGGCTTTTGTGATCCATAATGTAGATAGAAATGTCTTTAAGATTAATCACATCATTAGAATTATTATTATTATGAGCAACTAATTAATTAAAATTTAATTACAAAATAAAAAAATAAATGAAAAAATATGTTATTTATAAAAAAATATTATAAAAGTAGGTTGCTTATCTCATAAGGATATGGGTGTTATATACCAATTTAATCTCTAACCATTTTTTTTTTAAATGGTGGTTGAGAGACACTCACACGGCCTTTTCTTTAAAAAGTTTCATATGCAATTTCATGTTTAGCTTAAACATAATCTTAAAAATAATTTATTATTATTATTATGAACAATTAATTAATTAAAAATTTATTAAAAAATAAAAATAATTGAAAATATATATATTATTTTAAAAAATATTATAAAAGTAGGTTTTTTATCTCATAAACAAATTAATCTCTAACTACTTTTTATTTTATTATTTTTTTACTTTTTTAATGGTAATTCAAGAACACTAGGTAGTTGTTATTGATCAATTAAACTAACTCTTAAAGACTAATTTAATCTGATCTTTATTTTAAACATATTTTGAAAATAAATTATTATTATTATAAACAATCAATTAAAATTAAACTAACTCTTAAAAACTAATTTAATCTGATCTCTATTTTAAACATAATTTGAAAATACATTATTATTGTCATAAACAAACAATTAAAAAAAAATTAGAAAAATGAATTAGAAAAACTATAAAAATAAAAAATAAATAAAAATATACCCTATATGCATGCCTTTGGCAAAAACATTAATTCGAGTCAAGTGAACACAAATTCATTTAAAAAAATGACGCATTGAAAAAAAGAGAGGAGATAATAGAACGACTAAGTGTTCGGTTCAAAATTACATAAAAGGTAATAAGTAGTAAATAGGAATAATATGGGTTAATAAAATAAAATAAAAACACATTATTATCCTTAAATTCAAGGTATAATTAATCTTTGGGCACACAACTTTGGTGTGCTTTTCAAGTCACCAACATACCACCAAGTTAACCTGCAAAGCCGAGTAGTTAGCGTTCAATAGTCAGGACAACTTTATTGAAATCTAACATGGTTCCACATTGTTGAAGTAGTGATTTATGGTAAAATTGACTGATGAACATTATTGAGACACAGATCATGCAGAAGAAATGGATTCCAATTCATTTAAACCTATTGATAAAACTGTTTGCAATTCACTTGCTCCAGACTACAGTTTGCAGTGCCTTCAACGAATTTGCAGTGCTTCATTTCTTAGAATTTTAACTAGTTTTCCAACAAAATCTTTAAAATAGATCTCTTTATCGTAATTAAAATATTTCTAAATTTATAGTAGCAGGCCACAAAATGCCCTGGATGAAGAATGCACTAATGAATAATGTATTTCTGAATTTATGAATTTATAGCAATAGGCCACAAAATGCCCTGGATGAATAATGCACTAATAACCTAGTCAGAGGCATTTGTGAATATGTAAAAGAGTTATTAAATAGATCTTTCATGTGCAGGCTGTCACAGCTTTCATTGATGTGACCTCACTTGACTATAGCTCTATGTTTCCTGAAAAAATCTAATAATATTTGCACAACAGTCCAAATCATGGCTTTATATTTTGATAGATTCGTTTGCAGGATAACTATTTTTTAACTTTCAACGTGTTTCATCCTGTTTGCAAAAAGGATTTTGACAATGTTGTGACGTATGTAACTGAATGTATGGCATTTAATTCAGGGGCAGCGAAGCTTTGATATTTGGTAGAGGTTGCCATTGACTTTCAAACCTTCAAAGAGGCAATTGCACGTTTCTATCGATGGGATGCGGAATTTGGATTACTCATTAACCGTAAGACAAATTCTTTTGACGTTTTGGGTGTTTTTTGCTTCTTTGTTATGTTAAAATTTTTTACAAGTGAAGTTTTTGATAATAAATTAACTTTTTATTAATAACAATTTTACTAATAATGATTTAACTTTTAATAATACATTTGAAACGACATTTCCATTGTTTCATAGTTAATATTGTAGGAATTCCCTAAATACAAATGATTAGAAAACTAACGTCCATGTGAATTACAACCAATGTTTCACACTATTAAAAAATTTTAAATACAAAGAAAACTTGAAAAAAAATTGAACCCTAAGTTGGGGCTTTACACCCACCTATATTAACTTTTTGCATGTTGTATGTTATGAAACAAATGGGGCACGATACAACTTAAAGCCATTAAAAGAAAAAACAATCACCAAAGGCCATACACATGATTGCCTTATTAAACAACAAACTTCATTAATTGATACCTCCGTTTTTTAAACAAATATATATTGGATATTGCACGAGAAGATATTTTGCAACTTGGGAATAACGTACTTAGGCAACTTACTTTCCATTCCAATCACACACAAAATCGCAAATGTCCTAAAATGCCTTCCATCTAATACAACTTCTAGGATATGGATATTTATTTGTCCCTTCGAATGAGTAATCCATGAACTCAAATATCATAGTTCACAACATAAAAGGATCCATGCACATCCTAAATTATTGTTTCCATAAATTTGAAACCCCTAAAATTTCTAGTCACTGAGACAATGCACAACTATGTTGTAAAAATCTACCTATAACATCACCAAACTTCATGATGTTGGGCAGATTGTCAATCGAATTTAGTTCAAACTTCATTATACATTGCCCAAGGATATATCGTAGTGAGGATTTTGCACCAATTATGTTCATAACAGAGGGAGGAGGAATCTGAAGATAAATCAAGGTTTTATATATAAGAAAAAGTTCCATCATATATAGCGAAAGTGAGAAAAACGGATGACGAGCTATTTGAGCCATAAATATTCTAGATTTTTTGTGCTCCTTTCGGAAAAAAATGGATGATGACTTACTCGAACTCATCGAAAATAAGAAATTTGGTATTAATGTATTTAAACCTCACTTTTGAATAAATTGATGATGGACTATTTGAGCGGATCTTGTTTACCTTTGTGTACAAGATAGGCTCATTGTTGCTTCTGCAAAATCCATTCTTGATCATGCAACTATCAATTTTGCTATACCAAGCTCTAGGTGCTTGCTTGAGTCCATAGTGCACTTTCTTCAACATGTAAAATTTATCTTCTTTAAATTCAACTTCATAACCTAGAGGTTCATGCACATAAATTTCTTCTTCTAGAATTCCATTCAAGAAGGTCAGTTTCACATCCATCTCATATAATTTCCACTTGTTATGAGATGCTATGGCTATAAATACTCTTACAGTATCCAACCTCGCTGCTAGAGCAAACGTTTCTCCAAAATATATTCTTGGTTGTTGTGAGAATCCTTTTGCTATGAGTTTTTCTTTAAATGTGTGAATTTCACCTTTCTCATTCAACTTTGTCTTGTATACCCATTTTACACTAATGAGGTTTTTATCCTTTGGTAAATCAAAAAAATCCCATGTATCATTCTTTTTAATATCTTCAATTTCTTCATCCATGGCTTGTACCCAATTTTCATCTCTCATCACTTCTTCAAACGAAAAATGTTTGAATGAAAACAACAAAAAACTTGAACTAACATCAAAATCATTTTTAATATATTTTAGATTTCTCATTTTTCTCTTAACATTGCTTGATTCATCACCTGATTCACTGCTGGGAGAATCTCGATCTATTGATCTGCTTGAAGATTCATGTTGTTCAAAAAATGTTGGAGTCCTTCTTGGTGTTTGCTCTTGTGAATCTAGTTGCTCCTTCTGTGCTACAGCCTTTTCTATCAATGGTGCTTGTGCATCAATTGTTTTGTCTAGAATCCCATTCCATGACTCTTGTTATTTGAACAAAAAATCTCTTCTAATTATGGTCTTCTTGGTGACAAGGTTATACAATTTGTAAGCTTTTGAATTCTCACTATAACCAATAAATATGCATTTTTCACCTTTTTCATCCAATTTTTCTCTTATGTCCTTAGGCACATGTGCAGAACCTACACATCCTAACACTGAGATCAGATACACTGCAAGACATACTTGACCATGCTTCGTTTGGTACTATGTTCATCACACTCTTTTTAAGAGATATGTTTATCACATTAACAACACATGCAATTTCTTCTTCCCAATACTCATTAGATAAGTTTCTTCATTTCAGCATGCTCCTTGCCATATTCATAATGGTTTTGTTCTTTCTCTCTGCTGCACCATTCTTCTGCGGTGTGTACCTAGTTGTAAACTATTTTCTAATTCCATGTTGTTTCCAATAATCATAGAATTCCTTTGAATCATATTCTCTACCACGATCTGACCTCAATACCTTGATCTACTAATCACTTTGGTTTTCTGCTAAGGATTTGAATTCTTTGAAATTTGCAAAATTTTCAGACTTCTTCTTCAAGAAGTAATCCCAAGTCTTTCTTCTATAATCATCAATGAAAGTGAGGAAGTAACAACTTCCACCATTCGACTATGTCCTCATAGATCCACACAGGTCTCTATGCACTAGCTCAAGAGGTTGCTTAGCTCTATATGAAACTCCCTTTGAAAATATTTCACGGCGTTGTTTTTACAAGATGCATCAATCACAAGTACTAGAAGGTTCTTTAATGGGAGGTAATCCTTTGACCATTTGTTTTTGCTGCAACAATCTTAAACTATAAAAGTGCTAGTGTCCAAACTAAAAGTACCATAACCAATAATAACTAGAACATGAAAATGTAAACGAATTGACCTAATCGTTGTAATTCATGATTAGAGGAAATAGTTTGTCCCTTGTCATCTGCACCTTTGTTATCAGTTTCTTGCTTTGGGGCTTGTCATATATAACAAACTCTTATCCTTGAAAAGTAACTTGGTATCCCTTCTGGGTAAATTGACCAACACTTATTAAATTATGTTTGAGACCAGGGACATAATATACCTCTGAGATTCTCTTTGGCTCCCCCTACTTGGTTATAATGTTTACCACTCATTTTATATCTACATCCATAGTCTTGTCAATCCCTAAATTTATCCGTGTCTTGATAGATTAATCCAAATTTGCAACCAAATTCTTGTTGCCTGTCATGTGGTTACTACTACCACTTTCTAATGGCCACATATTATCAAAAGTTTCATGCATGGTATGGAAATATAGGAACATGGAGTTACTATTATCTGTAGTGACATTAGCTCTCTGGTTTCCTTGATAAACTATCTTCTTCCTACAATCCCGAACATAGTGACCAAATTTATTGCAATAATAACATCTCTCCTTTGATTTGTCAACTTTTTTATTATTGTCGATGCCTCTGATTTTGATTCCACTTTCATGTTCATGCTCCTCTCGACCATCTCTCTAACCACCATATTTTCTTCCTCGTCCTTTGTATCTTGAAATAGAAACTTGGATTTTGAAAGCAGTTTCTAAAGTGGAATTCTTATTTCTATCTATCCTTGCCTCCTGGGATAGAAGTGATCCCATAAACTCATAAACTGTCAATGTTTCCAAATCATTTTCTTCTTCTATGGCTGCTACTACATCATCAAATTTTGTAGACAAAGATCTGAGGACCTTCTCAAGCACTGTTTGATCTTTAATATCTTCACCATAAATTTTTAACTGATTTACGACACTCATGACCCAAATCATGAATGAATTGATGTCCTCTGTCTCTTTCATCTACAAACTCTCAAAATATCTTCTAGTATTCTGCAACTTAACAATATTTAATTTATCCATAACTGTATAGCTTGTCGCCAAAATATCCCATGTTGTCTTTGATGAAGACTTTATCATAATTTTCTGGAACACTGCTCGGTCCACTCTTTGTTGGATAAGCTGCAACGCTTGTGCATTCTTCTTTTTTTCTTTCTTCCATAGGACCCTCTTTGCATTATTGAGAGCTCGTTCTTTTGTTTCATCCTTAGCTTTCGAAAACTCAAACTAGACACGATCCCAAACATCATGAGCCTTCAATGTGGTCTCCATCTTAATGGCCCACACATCATATTCCATCCCTATAAATGGTGGAAATTGGAGCTCGAAACTCGAGAAAGCCATATTTCTTCAAAAAATACTTCTTCAAATAATAAAACCCTCTTTTTCTAAAGAACTTTATAATCCCTTTTAAAAACCTTTCTAATAAGAATGCTTCTGGAAAAAAAGATTAAGGCTTTATACTTTCAAAAACCCTTTTTAAAAACCTTAAAAAACCTTACAAAGCCCTTTCAATAAAACCCTTGATTATTTTTTTATATAAAAAAATCGTTTATAATAAGTCTCTTATAATAGTACTTTCGAAAAAAACTTCTTAATATAAAAATATTTTAAAAAACACATTTTCATAAAACCAAACTCCCTTTTCAAAAAAAAAACTTTATGAAAACCGGTTCCTTGTCACGTACGAAATAAGTGACCTTTTCAAAACAAATTTGAATTTTGAATTATGAATTTCAGCTTCTTTAATTTGTTAAGGGGCTTGTACACCCCTGAAATAATAAAAACATGCAAATATCCAGAATTTTGACGGATTTGAAGTTTGACAAGATTTGCGCAGTTTATGTACTAACAAAGTGTAGATTTCACACTGTCCTGCGCACTTGTCGCTCCTTAACGGTGTGACGATTTTGCAATGCAATTAAGAAAAAAATGTTTCCATTCTTCACTTGGCCCTCTTCTCACTAGCTCTGGCACCACAGATCTTGTGATCCTTCCTTGACTTTGATGCCAATTTGCTGTAAAGGTAGAGGAGGTAAGGCACAAAATAACAAAAATAATTCACACACACAATAACACAAGGTGATAGTATTAAATTGATCACACAAACTTGATTGATTACAATGAACCCAATGAAGGGTATTTAACCTTTTCCGACTAGAGACTCGCCTAAAATACCTTGACATGCAACCACACACTAAATTCAACTATGAAGTAACTCAACTTGATTGACTCTCTAAATTTAGAAAACTCTTCATGTTGAAGTAATTGGCTATTTTAACAATAGTAAATTCGATTTTTCGATGGCAGAGTCACCTAACAATACAATTTTGAAAATTTTGAAATGATAATATTCACTTTGCTCATGGTTTGGATAAGCCATTATGGGTTTGAATCAGTAATATATAGACAAGAATGAATTTATATTTAATGGACTTACCATGACAAAATTAAATTACAAATTCATTCACAACATATTGCAAATATATGAAACAAGATAGACTCATGAACATTTTAGAACAAAGAAGAAAATATAAAAGTCTTGCCCAAAAGAAGAAATATAGAAGACCTAGTCATACAAACAAAATATCCAAAAATAAAATGGAATTACATAATTTTTAAGCTTTCTTCAGGGGAATATGGAAAATACCGTGAAGAAATAAAACACACGACAGAAGAAAATTGAGCCATAAATTTGAAATGTTGGATGGAAATTTGTCGAAAAAAGAGTACAAATCTAATATTCAACTAGAAACATATTTTTCAGTTTAAATATATAACTGTGAAAAACTCACCAAACTCAGAAGTCAAAACATATGCTACTAGGGTCCAATTAGAAAAGGGATTTTTTTTTTTTAATTCATTATTAATCCCATGACAAAATTTGAAAAAATGAGGGATGTATAATGGTATTTCACAGTCAAAGTTTGAACAGTTAGATGAACAAAATATACAACAAATGAAATACCTGGCTTCAAAGGACAAAAACTAAACATCAACCATACATTTTTCAGAAATTTCTACACGTATGAAATCTCCTGGGCCACCATTTCAAACTTTCTCAACTACGTTACCTGTATGCATGCAAGGTTTCTAGCAAGAGATTCCACCAAATCAGTAATCTATAAATAATTATAAGTAGGATTTAAAAATTTTCCCAAAAAGAAGTTGTAATTAAATTTTCCATTTGAATCTGCATTGATTTAGCCCTATAAATTCATTAAACTCACCTTTGGGAAGATAAACAATATCCATGGGTTCCATCCAAACCATAAAACCCTACCACCTGACATTCATCGACCTAGAATGGGATATAAAAATAGAAAATTTCAATTCATAGTATAATAAAACTAGTGGAATAGACCCAATACAAAATTTGAACTAGAAAGCACCATAAAAAAAAAAATTCCCATCTTGCATTTAATCCAAAAATGACCCCTTACAATTTTTTTATTTCAATCTGCCAAACAAATTAAATGAGAGAATTATTGTATAAACTCTACAATTGAACCTTCAAATGGTATAAACAAAAATCCAAAACATATAAACACCACATCGGGATGAGTTCGAGTATCGCTTGTATTTTGTGACTTTTTTAACCATGCAAGACTTATGCAACCTTACTACATTTAATCTCATTTATAATTCGATATGCATGTTGAGTAAACACTAATTTCAAATATTGATTTACCCTAAAGACGAGAAAAAATGGTTTTTTTTGTAACTTTTGCGTAATCTAGAATTTATCAATTTTGTGCATAGTAAAGTAAATGAAAAATATTTACACAAATAGGGAGGGTGTTACATATTTCCCTCCTTGAGTGAAACACCTTCCTTGATATTTATTCGTACCCTTAGAACAAGCCAGGGTATGTTTATCGCATGAAGCTTTCATCCTCCCATGTGGCCTCTTATGGGATAAAGTGTCTCCATTGCACTTTAACCTGAATGATAGCTCACCTATGTAATGTCATTTCTCTCTGATTGAGAATTTGAAAGGATTATTTGATTAAATATCCTTCCAGATCAATTTCTTTCACTTTATGCAAATGTTATTAATTCATACCAAATCTCATAAAGTACCATTAAGTAACACAAAAGTTAATTGTTGCTTATCTCTTGTACATATTTCCAGTTAATAATATATCTAGATTCATACCCATATTTTTTTAATAAAGAGATATGAAACACATTATGGACTCACGTATGGCTAGGTAATGCAAGTTGGTATGCAACAATTCCAACTCTTTCCAAGATTTGAAAGGGTCCACAATACCGAGGGGCTAATTTTTCACACCCAACCCACTGTAAAGTGTTATTTCTGGGTTTTAATCAAGCATATAAATGGTCCCCTAATTGATATTATTTATATGTAATTTTATTATTTTCATATTCATTTTGTCTATCTTGGGAATTTTTTAGGTTCCACCTAACTTTTTTAATAGTTTGTTCCATTTCTGTTAGCTTGTATGGTCCCAAAAGTAGTTTATCCTATGGGTTGTTGCAATTAACTGATGTTTTATACCTTCTCCTATATATGACCTCAAAAGGGCTCATATTTAGTGAATCATGATAATTGTTGTTATAAGATAACTCCACCAAATGAATGTCTTCATCTCACTCACCCAGTTGCTACATTATGTACATCCTTAACATATCCTCCAACACTTGATTCACTCGCTTAGCCTGGCCGTCTATCAGTGTGTTGTATGTGGTACTAAACTGAACCTGCCTGGCTAAAATAGTAAAAATGGTTTTCCAAAATGCTGATGTGAACTTCACATCTCTATCCGAAGTCATTACCTCTGGAATCCCATGCAATCTAAATATTTATCGCATAAATATCTATGAAATTTTCATAGTTTTATATGTGGATTGAACGAGGATGAAATGAGCTACCTTACTTAGTTTATCAACAACCACCATGATCGAATCATTTTTTTATCTTAGTTATAGGAAAACAAATTATAAAATCTAATGTAATAACTTCCCATTTCCACTTTGAAACAAGTAATGGGTGGAGAAAAATAGCTAGATGTCGGTGTTTAGCTTTAACTTGCTGACCTTCTAGGCATTTGGCTAAATACTCAATAATGTCCTTTCTCATTCCAGGCCAAAAATAATTTCTTTTTATATCTGAAAATAATTTCTAATATCCGGGGTGGGTAGCATAGGGGATATTCTTCTGATTTTTAGAGTTGTTTAATCGTTTAGTTTGCTACGACAAGAACATATATTCTGTATCTTTAACCGTGGCTTCCCTGGTCTGTTCGAAAAATAAAAAGCCACTTTGCTATATGAAATTTCATATATATAATGTAACTTCATTCTTAATGCATCTACCACACGGTTTTTATTTCCTTTTAAGTGTCTTATATCAAAATTGAATTCACTTAAAAAGGATTTCCATCTAGCTTTTCATGCATTAAGGTTAATATGCTTAAAGAAACTAGTTAGGATAGTATGGTATGTCGTTAAAACAAAAAATTTACCCAGTAAGTAATGTCTCCATAACTTTAAGTCATGCACCACAACAGTTAATTCCAAATCATAAGCAGGGTATCGTTGTTCATGTTATTTCAATTTTCGAGACTCATAAGAAATTGCTTTGTCTTATTGCATCAATACTCCTCCCACTCCTTCTTGAAATGCATCAATGCAGACAACAAAATCCTTCTGATCTACAATCTTTAGCACTGGGGATGAAGTAAAAAAATGTTTTAGCTATTCAAAGCTACAGTGACATTCAATGATCCAATTAAAATCTCTTCCTTTCTTCTGTAAAGAAGCTATAGGTTAAGCTATTCTATAGAACCCCTTAATAAAACGATGGTAATATCTATCCAAGCCCATAAAATATCAAATATCAATGATCTTAATAGGAAAAAGCCACTCCATAATGATTTTTATTTTCTCAGGGTCAACAATTATCCCTTCAACATAAATTATATGCCATAAGTATTGTATCTAATTCTTATAAAAGTCATAGTTGCTATATTTGGCATATAGTGGGGTCTCCTGTAATTTTTTTAAAACTATCTGCAGATGCTTCTTATGCTCTTCCAAACTTCTTGAATATATAAGTATATCATCAAGAAAAATCAGAACAAATTTATCAAGATAAGGGTGGAAGATACCATTCATAAGGTTCATAAATGTTAGGGCATTGATAAGCCGAAAGGGAAAATCCACAAAATCATAATGTTTGTACCGAGTTCTAAAATCATGCTTAGGAATGTGTTCTTCCCTTACCCATATTTGATGATAACCTAATCGTAGATCAATCATAGAGAATATTGTGGCACCTTTAACTTGATAGAATAAATCATCAATCCTAGGAAATGGGTATCTATTCTTAATTTTCAACTTGTTGAATTATCTATAATTAATGCATAGTATCATAGTACCATATTTGTTCCTCACAAACAACACAGGGGCTTCCAAAGGCGATACACTTGGTAGAATGTATCCTTTATCAAGAAGCTCTTGCAGATGCATATTTAGCTCAGTTAATTCAAGTATGCTCATTCGATAAGGGGTATTTTACATATGTGCCATGCTTGGAATTATTTCTATGGTAAACTATATGTCTCATTTGGGAGGTAATTGAGGAATTTCTTGTGGAAACACATCCACAAAATGATGAACAATTGAAAGATTTTCTAAGGTGACAATCTTATCTTTTGAATTGGAGTACCCTACTTGCACAACATAGATTTGACATCATTTCCTAATACATTTTCCTAGCTGGGAGGTAGTTATTGGTCGCAACTTAATGGGTCTCCATACCCCTTATATCTCTTGTCTGACACCCTCCTCAATGAGATAACTGATATTTTTATCCTTGCATTTTACTAGGGACCAATGCCCTTCTAACACGTCCATGCCAATTAAGATATCATAAGTAACTAAGGGTAAAACATTTAGATTTACCCTAATTTTCTGGCCTTCTATCTCAACAAGGAAGTTATCTAATTTTGTTGACACTCTTTTTTTTTCGCCAGTGTCTAGTTGCACCAACCAAGGGTTTTTGAATTTATGAGTCTATAAATGGACAATTTCTAAATTTTTTGGTCTGATATAACTCAAGATCCCTCTTGGATATGTCAGAATATACACATTATGGTTATAAATCTTATTTTCAAATTCAATCTTAGTCAATTGATATTCACTTTGGTGGCCATCCAAGGAAACATTAATTTTGGGTATAATTCTAGCCAACTCACCCACTGTATAAGCCTCCTAAATATTGGTAGTTTGTCTCCTTCTAGTATGATGAGGTCACTATGACTCGCTGACCTCTGTTTTAGTGGATACTTCTACTTGTTTATTTTCATTCTGTGACTTAATCATCTACTGATTTCTCTTAACGGATCTATTATGGTGACTCTTCAAATGCATTTCTAGTATTTCCCACTTTCGTATTTTCTCATGTTGGGAGATTTTTTTGCCTTTTTTTAGTAAGCCAATTCTTACTAACCTCTCCCTTCTGTTTAATTTGTTGACAATAGATTCATTCCTTCTGAATGGCTTCATCCATGGTTTTAGGATTATCGAATTCCAGATGCTCTTTCATAATTGCTGGTAAGCTACTCATAAAACATTGTATCTTGGCCTTTTCCTCACGTATATAAGGCACATATCTCAGTAAGGACGTAAACATAGTAAAAAACATGTCCATGGAAAGCATGAGGGGAATTTTGAGGTCTAAAATGGGTCTCCTAAGAAAAGTGTACAACCAAAATAAACTTTATAAGAGTGAGGATTCAAGATGATTATGTCAACCATTGGTGATGATTCACCATTTTTGGAGTAAAAAAGTAAAAACAATACAAAAATAATAAAATAATAAAACTAATTTTTCAACTTGTATTTTCAACTTATCTCAGTAAGGTTTTACTCAAATTTTGAGCGGGAATTCTTTTTGGATGCAAAATTTAATTCCTCATCTAAGGAGTACCCATTTTACATATTTTCCATGAACCCTACTACACAAAAAATCAGAAATACATGAAAAAACGTGATTGCAATGATGTTTGTCATGTATTTCTCATTTTTTGTGTAGTAGGGTCCATCAGAATTATGCAACATGGTTACTCCTTAGATGAGGAATCAAATTTTGCATCCAAAAAGTGTTTTTGCTTGAAATTTGAGTAAACTCATATGGTGATAAGTTGAAAATACGAGTTCAAAAAATAGTTTTTTCTTTTTTCCCTCTAAAATTTGATGATGTAAAATAATATTATATTATTATTTCCACTATTATTTTATAATTTCATTAGGAGGACCATTAAACACCTCAAAATTACCCTAATGGTTGTCCTAGTCGAAGGTCATGAAATTCCTTTGCCTTATCATCGTATAATTATTCTCAGGTACTTTCCTTAAATTGTTTCTAAAATTATCCTCGTGTCACTCTCTGATCATCAATTTTATGGACAAATTTGATTTCTTCCCACCACAATGTGGCTTTTCCCTGAAGTTGGTAAACCATTAATCTCACCTTAAAATTATGATCGTACTCATATATATATATATATATATATATATATATATATATATATATATATAATTGTTTTTATTAATCGGTAGAGGCTTCAACCACTTCCTCTACTTCTCCATCAAGGTGGGAGGTTTATTTTTTATGAATTCTCATTTTAATTCTGCCTTTTGATTTTTATTTTTCCTAAGGGCTGAGGCATCATTATATTCTTCTTAATTTTAATCATTTTCATCTTTATCTTCTTATGTTCATTGATTGTGGCTCCCCATGGGTATATTTTCACCTGTCTGCGTTTGCTTCTCATCTCTATCTTCATTAATAGAACTTGGTATGGAGTACCTATGATTTTGCCAATCAGAGATGATCTTCAATATTTGCTCCTAATCCCACGTCAATCTCTCATTTTCTGCCAAGAGATGAGAAATTTCAACCCTTAACTATTGAAATGCTTCCAAAATCATAGTGGTGGGGTTTTGATGTTCTTCCCCTAATTGTACCCACATTTCTAGGTTAGCCTCGCAATTGCTGTAGGGCCAACTTCTACTGTTGATCTTACCAGTTGAGCACTCCTAGCTCCTATCCTCATGGTGCCTTATTTGTGAACATAACACATCTGTAATTGTTATTTAAATGCCCAAATAGGCCACAATTTTGCAACTTTGGCTCTGATACCTCTTGTAACATCCATCACACCACAAAAGAAAAAATATAAATAAAATAAAATAAAATATTCCCTTGTTTATTTACCACTTGATAAGTGTTATGATATAGAATAATGGGTAAAAACCTATTTATACCATTATTCTTGTTCGAAACTATGTAATCTCGTTATTTGGAATTCAATTTTGAACTAGCTAATGATGTATACATATTGGTGTAAGTCCAATAACATATAGTTACAGCTAACATGTAAATACATCACTTAATATGGATCCCTTATAATAATGGAAGGCTTAAACGTAAACATATTAAACCCATATATTACCCTTGTAGTATTACAACAATTGGGTTTTCACATTCGGGAAGTATCGCGAACCTCCACCTAGTGTTCTCGACATTAACTTTGGTTCACTCCATGTGGGAAATTTGGTCTCTTGGTGGCCCCTGATGATTATAGGTATTGATTAGGCGACCTAGAATTCACAAGGACGGTTAAGGGTAACCACCCTGTCCCCGGGCTCTCACGTTCTGCATTGTCGTTCTATCGATTTGTCGCTGCATCTCCTAAAAAGTGTTGAATTTCCATGACCTTGGATCTAGGTTAGAGTCTTAAAATCACTGACGCTACCAAACCAATAATCTACCTATAAAATCCTTTTCATAGTGGAAATATAAATTAGTAAATCATACATGCACAAATATACAAAGTTTTTAACAAAATTGTACAATAATGTACAACCACCAATCTTCATTATATTAAACCAAAATCTGAATAATACAACAATCAATGTTATACAATATATAATTTAAAACTTGTTTTCATATCTCTTCTTTTTGGTCATTTGTTTCTGTACAGTTCACTAGTAGTGCCTTAGTTCATCAAGGCCACTACACATCTAGAGTTAAGGAGGGCTTCCACCTAACATTGTTGCAAGTCACTTTTGTAGAGTATACACATGCTAATCCAATCCATTCTCTGTGTAGGCCTAATTTTCGAGCTCCAACTTCCAGGCTAGTAGCAACTTTAGTCCATCAAAGTGCTGCACTTCGGCACTAAAATTCACCCAACCTTCAGCTGCCCCTTGTCACATGAAGATAAGTTTTCTATGGCTACTCTAGGTAGCCGACACATTTCCCTCCACCAGATCAATGGTAGCCAATACTACGCTATCAATTCTGCTCCTAGGAAGATTCTTCACCTCCTTGGAAAGTTGCCCACATGGAACCAATAAGCTGCAAGTCAATTTGATCCAAACTGGTCACCTCTTGACCCAAATTTCCTCCATAAAAAATTGTGGTAATTTATGTTTGCATATTGTTGTAGTCCTGGTTAGGGCACTCACTACATCCCTAAACACACCTCATAGTAAAAAATATAGCCCTTTAAGGGCTTCGACCCACCTTGGAAGGCTCCCTCCCCACCTATGTTTCCACCTTAAGGCACTTGCCATCATTTGAAAGCCTTAAATTAGGATCAGTAGTGTGCTATGGCCTACGGCCCAGCACAAAAACCTTCATGTAGCTTCTGCCTCCAAAGAGTGTGCCCGAAAAATTATAGAACATTAACGTACTACCCTACATAGACTTTTCCTAGCAGTCTACACTCTCAGCCCTTAAAAAAATAACTTTCCAACCAAAAACATACCCTTAAACAATCTGCACTTGCCTAAGCAACTCAACCTCCTATAGAAGACTTCTTCCACACTGTCCAAGACCCCTCTCTTGCTGCAACTAGGTTGTTAAATTTTAGAGCTATCCACTTGAGAAAGTTGCACATTTGGATGCCTAAAACAACTCCAATTCACCCTATATTTATAGCCAAATATGAGGCTTCAATGAATAAACGAAGAGAGACATCTATTGGCTAACTTTTACATCAATCGTACATGAATTGAAAATCAATAATTACTTGTCAACTTAAAAAATTCATTTATCCTCAATGATGGCTCTAAATCAGATGATTCTCATTGCGTTAAAATCATCTCGATGAAAACTATCATCCTCATTCATCACATGTCAAAAAATTGTCATGATTTTTGCCCAAACATCGATGGGTGAAAAACCTGATACTTGGGTTCCAAGCCCACAAGTGATCCTTATGGTGCTTTTCCCTCCAAACCCTGAACCCTGGGGCTTGGAGTACCTCTCAAAATAAACAAAAAAACAAAAAAACCATATGACGACAAGGTTCAATTTTGAAATGTTACTGTGATAAGTTAGTTCCGGTGGTTTACATTTGCAACTCAATCAATGATTATGGTATATGTTTTTAAAAGGAAAAGTAAAGACCCATAGAGATTTTCATTTGGTTGTCACAAGTGCCCGTTTGCAGGGAGGGTTTTCTCATCGAAGGAATCCACCATTCCTCTCAATCCAAGTGCAAATCCAACCTTCTTGAAAATTCCAAGGGTTTCATTCTATTTTATTTTTACTTATTTTTCCCTCCTAGATATCAACATTTCTTACAAGGTTCGAATTGCTCTTTTCTTGAACCAAGAGGTTCGATCGAACGACACTAAAAATCATCCTTCCACACCAAGTACATTCTTATGTTTGGAATGTTCTTGTTCTCCTAAATTATTTCCACTACCTGTTTAATATGTTGTTTTTCTAGATAATTTCATTATCCTACCACATTCTATCGCCTACAGGTAAAAGGTTTCTCCTTTGTCCCAATTTCACAATCGTTCCCAGGATTGTTTGCATGTGGTCGTGACAACCTACCTTTGCACCAACTTCTTTATGCTTTCCTAGGTTGTATTCCTTGTCTAATATGCTCAACATCATTTATTTAAGGGTCACGAACCCATATATCAAGCTTGGATTCTCTTGTTGCTTCAAGGTTTCTATTAGTATTTTGATTATTTAAACTATAGACCAGTCCGAGTTTGTTTACTATGGAACCTACACATCCCTTAGAGGGTTTTAATTTATTTTGTAAAAATATGAACAAAAACATCACGATATGGATTTAAAATGACTTGGGAGGTTTTTACTCTACTCTAGATGGAAAAAGGGCTCTGTTTGGCCTTGCGGGTTAAACCCTTATCTTGTAGTCTTTCTATTAATATATTTATTTTGCATTATAATGCTGGTCATGCAAATATTTTATGAACGATGTAATTGTATGGATTTTTAGAATATTTAATTTGTGATTATACATGTTTTAATGGTTGGTTTCTACTGGTGGTAGACTTTAAGTTTGGTCTCACATCCTTTAAGTTTGGTCTCAAAGCACTGCCATACAAATTTAATGGTTTGTTCAAGTCCAAACTGTAAAGGTTTTTCTTCATGAAGCGGGTTCCAAGGCACGTTTTTCCATTTCCTTTATTAAATTATATATATATATATATATATATATATATATATATATATATATATATATATATATCTTATTTGGTCACAATAGTTACTCCTACATGTAGAAAGCTAGATAGACTGTGTCCCAATCAGGCTATGTCCATGTCGCTTCTGGTAATGATGTACATGTGTTTTGGTAAAGGGACTATTCTTGGAATGGATGCCTGGTCCCAAGTATGGAACTAACCCCTTTCCAATTTAGTTTTAATTGCACCAATAATTTTATAACTAAAAAAACCTAGTTCGTATCAAAGACCGATTCTTATCGTGAGTTGGTTTGCATATTTATAATTCCATTCTTTTTAAAGAATTATTTCCTTTTTATTCCTACGCTATGTCTAGACCCAAACAAGTCCTTTATTTCTAATAATATCCAATTAAGGTGTGGGATTAGTCAACACAACTCTTTTCTATACACTGGGTTCAATAATACCATTTTCACTGTTCCCGCCAGTAAACAAAAAAATATTAATTTTTTTTTTAACAGAAAATTTTCACACTAGAACCTGTTTCAAATCAGTCCCTTTTGATTCTGTCAGTTGTTATGTATTTTCGTACACACAGGAGATATATTTAAAAAAAAGAAATATATATATATATATATATATCTATATCTATATATATATATATATATATATATATATATATATATATATATATATATATATATATATATATATATATATATATATATATATATATATATATATATATATATATATATATATATATATATATATATATATATATATATATATATATATATATATATATATATATATATTAAAATCATACCCAACACACATTTATAGAGAACATTTAAATTCAAAACTCAATATTCTAATCCTTACATACCAAAGAAACATATAAAAACATTGTTACTTGAAAAAAATTATGATCAGTCTGGAAGTTGAGTCTACTGATTGGCATACTTAAAATCTATCAGGGAATTAACCAAGATAGAAGACTCTTTCACCCAATCAATGAGATTGGAAATTACGTCCAATTCTTCCAATGTCATTTTAATTTTACAGAGCTGTACAACAAAAAATATTGGTTCTTGGACCTCAAGACTTTTCATCCAGTCAAGAACTTTCTAGCTTCAGGGTTTCCATTGGCTCCTCACTAGCTCAATAACACTCATGCCTCACCTTGACAACATCCTTCTCAAGATATTTCTCTTTCCTTCTTGTTCCATTTGGACTCTCTCTCCTCCTTCTTCCTTCCTTAGCTTTCCTCGAAACTGATATCTTTTCATCTCCATGGGAGGAGGATATAACTGTCCCAATTGTTTGGAAAATTAAATATTCTCTGAATCTAAGGTATTCTCCCATAATTCCATGATTAAGCATAACGTTTTATTTAAAAATAAATAAATAACAAGTTTTAACTTTTAGATTTTTTTTTTTAAACTTTTATCTAATGTAGAATTTACCAAATTTTTACATACTAAAGTAATTAAAAAATATTTACACAACCAGGGAAGGTGTTAAAATGTTTTATGGAAATATTTTCTTCAACTTTAAATGTCTTTTGATAAGCATCCCCAAATATGTGTAGAGTGAATATATTAATCTCATCTTGAATCTCATACCTGAAGCCATTAAGATATTTGGGAACTTTCTCAACATTACATTCAATGTGTCTAGCTCTAATTTTAAATTTATAAACCTCTTCATTATACCTTTTCCATGTCATGGATTTTTGTTTAAGATTTCACAAATTCTTGAAAATATTTAACTGGTAGGATATAAACTTTCTTTTGATATTTTCTACCATTCTGTCCCAACTCTTGATCTTCACTTTTTCTTTTCTTTTTCTTTCAACCCGCACTTCATCCCACCATAGGGGTGTATGTCCTTTAAGCCTTGTAGCAGCAAACTTCACTTTATTTTCCTCATCTACTTCTTCATAATGACATTTACTAATTCTATTAATACATCAATGTTCAAATTACCTTCATATGCATGTACTTTCATCTTTGGTCTCACACAAAATTTGGTTATCATCCTTGACATTTTCTCCTTTGCTAATTCTCCTCATTATACTTCTTCACTAGAAGATTATTCTTCAACTTCAATGGCATATTCAGTGTCATCTCCTTCTATATGAAGTTTCCATTGCTAGTAACCTCCCATAAATGCACCTCATCTCCTCTTCGAATGCTACATTCACTATAACTATTCTTCTTCCCATATGTCTCCTACCACCTACTCGTCGAGTGTCTCTTATGTCTCCTCTGCACGTCCCTGAAACTTTATAACTTCATCATCAAAGTAGGGATGGAATTCAAAAATTATAGGTGAAATTTTCATCTATCGACATTGTTGATCGAAAATACCACAGACCGTCATCAATGCATATGGCACATTGGGATCTTACAATTGGGAAGTGGCAATAAAGTGGTGGTGGAAATTGGCTTAAACATTTCTATCTTCCAGGGCCATTAACAAATGGGAAAATTCACTATTCATTGGCTCCACCCTCTAAGCCTTGGTTATTAGGTGATTTTCATTCAACAATGTGATTGAAAGTGTGACTCGATCAACGACCCACATTCATTTAAGGACCCATAGATCTTTTTTGGGTTAATAATTTGTGAGAGTTTGATGTTGAAACTCTCACCATGTGGCCCTTGTTAAAGGGGTGCCACCTTGGAGTGATGTGATCAGTGTGTTCGATCGCCAACCCTAGTTACATACGGTACAACATTGACAAAATATTTTTTTTTGGAAATGGGATGAAACACGATGAAAGTTGAAAAATAGTTGCGGTGCTAACGAATCTATCAAAACATGGAGGCATGATTTGGGAGATTTTGGAAATACATATTTTTTGATGCAACATACAACTACAGTCATGTGAGGTCACATGAATGAAAATTGTCACAGCCTGTACATGAATGTACATGAAAGGTAGTTTATATTTTTCTGGATATGGCTTTTATATTTTTCTGGATATGACTTTTTCTCGCTGGTAATATCCCCAAATGTTTCTCTACTCCACTTTTTTAGCTCTTGTTTAACAAACTTTAGTTTTTGATGGAAGGTATTCATTTTGATATTTTGTGGGGGAAGAAATGAAGACCACCATTATTTTATTTTGTCCTGAAAATTAGAGTGGGTCAGCCAGAAGGCTTCAAACCTGAATGGAGCATTTTTGGGTCTTGAAGAAAACTAAAATGATAGCACCATCGGCCAATGATCCGATCCCACCTGTGGAGCAATGGAAGCCTCTTTTTCCAGAGAGGAAAGATAGAGCTCTTCAGAGAGAAGAAATATGTCCAAGCGAGAGGCAATCTAGCATTCCCCTCCACTCCGATTGTTTCAAGTGTGAATCCCATTTTTTGTGGGGATGTTAATGAGCTTAAAATCATCAATTAGGCTTTGGAAAGCATTGGAGTCTAAGTCTAGTCGACGAAGACCACCCCGTTTCTCCTCTAGATTCAGAATCATATTGAAGTCCCCTACTAGAGTATTCATCTGGAAGTTGAAAGAGTGAAGGTAGAGTTTCAGTTGGGAGATCCAGGCCAGTCTCTCTTTAACCGAGTGGGGACCATAAACATTTGTGATAAAGATTTTCTCTTTAGTGCCAATGACCCGAAGAATGGTTGTTAGGGCATACTTGGAAGCAATAGAGTCTATAAAATGGAGCTGGAGTCCCTACAAAAGGTGGCAATGCCTCCTGCTGTGCCTTGAGTAGCAATGGCCATATGGCTATACTGTTTTCTGAAGTAGGTCTATTGTACTGATTGCATATCAGCTAAACTGCTTTTTGTCTCTTGCAGCAAGAGAATATCAACTTTTCTGGAGATAATTTTTGATTTGAAAATCCTACATTTTAAGAGACTATTGAGTCCTCTAATGTTCCATGCTGTGCAATTCATAATAAAATATTAGGAGATAAAGATAGAGCCTTTACCTTGCCAGTGTTAATGAGGGCTATTCCTAGTTCTGTTAGGTGCTAATGTTCTGTTTTTTGTCCCTTTATTTTTTATTTTGATTTGGTTATTTGAGTGGTGACCCTGAGATTCACCTTGAGTCCTCCACCTAGATGCTTCCCACCTTTTTTTTATTTTCTCTTTGCTTTTGGAAAGTCTATTGAAGATTGAATGCTTCTTCGATCTTCTTAAGCTGGTCCTCTGGAATGTCTTCATAACCTTTGGCAGTCCATTCTGTTGATAGTTTTTGCAGATCCATTACTCCCAGTATCTCTTCCAAGGCCTTGTCCTCCGAGGTTGGTAGGTCTTGTGAATAGTCCATATCAGTAACCTCCAGAGTGACCTGTTCCTGTGAAGCTAGATTAGTGTTGTTTTCCATGTTTGTGTCCATGTCTTTGTTGTTTTCTAAAGTCTATTCTGCACTTTTTCTTGGTTGAACCTTTTCCAGTGTTGTAGAAGTGAGGATTTCATATCTGTTGTGCGTGGTTTGTTTGGGTGCTTCCTTTCCCATCGGTTGCCTTTGTTGCTGCTTGTTTTTGTAATGAACTTTGGTGAAGCCCTGTTCCTCTTGAGCTTTCAAAGTATCCTCTTTTGGAGGTGGCTTGTTCTGAGGGTAGTCTCTAAATAAGTGACCATGTTCATGGAATTTCCTACATCAGAATGGGATGTGCTCATAATCCACCAGTTGAAGCCATATTCCATCTCTGAAGTTTAGGCTGATGGCTTCGGGCAAAGCTCCTGAAACATCTATCTAGGCACATATTCTAGCATAAGAGATGTAGTGGCCATTGCAAGTGCCTTTTGAAATTTTTATATATTCCCCTAGGCCATTTCCAATAGATTTAAGCACCGACAGTGCCCAGTAATCTGTTGGAAGCGAGTATAGTCTGATCCAGATCGGGACTCTTGTGAAATATTCTTTTTCAGGCATGAAATTTTTCTTCCAAAATGTCATGTAAAGGCTAGCATAGTTAAAAAAGTATGGCCCTCCCTCAAAGATGCGATCCTTGTCTTATAACAGGGCGAACACCACTATGAAGAAGCCTTTCGAACCTAGCTGCAGTTCTAGGGCCCCCTTTGGGTTCCACTTAGCTTGTATCCATCCCTTCAGAGCTCTTTCTGAAGGCCAGATCCCCATAAACTTACATATAACTGCATGTTCTTTCATATAATCTATGTATACCTCTATATCCGGTTCTTGTATTATTATCTTGAGAATTGTAGCAGCCTTCGGATGAGAGGCTTTTGCTATCTATCCTTTGTTCTGGTATGCTTTAGAGACGCCCATGTTGGGGTCCTCCGGAGTCCTTATAGTGATTGGGATTCCAGCTGAAGATCCTGCTTTCTGAAGTCCTTCTTTGTCAAGGCTCTGGAGCCTAGTAGCTTCGTTGTTAGGCAGAGCCTACATACCGTTGAAAATAGTCTGATCCAGCCTTGGACCAGTAGATTAGGCCGTGAATCGGGTAAAAAAGGAAGATCTAGGGGCGTGGGAGGATCCCAACACCTGCTCCTTGAAGGTAGGTCTGCCCTTCGTAACCGTCGCATCCATGCCAGGCACACTTAGAGAGCACCCTGTGGAGAGCATAGGGAAGCCAACTATAGGGGCAGAGCCCACAGAAGCCCGCAGCACCACCAGAGGAAGTTAGGGTAAGGTCAGAAACAGATTTGCAGAGCTCAATCGCTAGCCTAGGGAATCTCCAAATACAATGAAATTGTTATACAATCTCTTCTAAGATTATATTTAAGTTAGATATCAAATTGATATATATAACCTCTTTATTTGTAAGATAAAGGATCCACTTTCACAATATTATTTCTTTTATTTCTTTTAGTTTTCTAAAAAAACATATTTTCTTTCATTTATTTTTATTTTTTCACTTAAATTTTTATTTGCTTTAATGAAATTTGTTATACATTTTTTTTCATTTATTATATATTCATTTATTGAAATATTTTTATGATTCGTTCTCTATTATTTTATGTTACAAATAAATTAATTATTTTTTTAAATAATAATAATAATAATAAAATTATAAAAAATAGTCAAGAAGAAGAAAAAATAATTTGTTAAAATGGATACATTCTTATACGTTCAGACATACCCTATTCAAAACAAATATAAGGTATTCAAGATATTTAAGAGAAAATAATAAATTTCTCAAGTTTATTAATGAGAGATAAGTATGGATAATATTGCTCCAACACATTCAAACACATTCAAAGAGTATTAACAAGTCTGGAATAAAAATTGAAAATATTGCCGCTCTTATTCCCCTATAGAATGGTGTGGAAAAAGAATAATCATAGTATCATGGAGAAAATGAGGACTATGTTCTCAAAATCTATATTGGAAATCGTTTTTTCAGAAAAAATATAAAGAAAAATTTGCACCTTATAAATTTGATCTCTTATTACAACTTTTGGAATGTGGTGTTTTCAAAGAATTTCCGATTGGCAAAAAGATCAATTATTATCACCTAAAAACCTTTGGATATAAAGTATTTTTTCATATTACCAAACAATATATAACTAAGCTAGATGATAAATACAACATATTTTTTTTAGGATATGTGGAAGGTGAGATTCCTTATCAGTTATGGGATCTAGTCAAACATAAAATTATTAGAAGTAAGGATGACGTATTCAATGAGTTATAGATGTTTAAGATCTCTATAGATAATATGGAGGTGAATAAATTTGTTTATAGGTTTATTGAATGAAAAATAGATATCCCACCATTGTAATAAAATGGGTAGCGTATTTAAGAAAAAGGTAAATAACAAATGGAAAAATATGAACATTAGGAAGAAGAAATTGCACATGATCCATTACAAGAAATCCAATTTCAAAATACACCACCACAATTGGTCTACAACGCTACTGAGCTTCACAAGATTTCATGAGGGTATCCTCATTCCTCTCTCAAATTATATCCTATTAAATGATGAATATGAACCTAATTGTTTTCAAAAGGCTTGTAAAGTTGAGAAAAATAAATAATGGAAGAAAGGAGGAAGAAATTGGGCCCTTGTTGAAAAATAGAACTTGATATTTGGTAAATATTAATCAAAGGAAGAAGATCCCTACAGAACAAATGGGTGTACAAGATTAGGCATGGAAGAAAGGAAAATTGAAGGATGCAAGGAAAGGGTGGTGATGGAAGGATTTTTTCAGGAGGAAGGTATTTCCTTTACTAAAATATTTTCTCATGTTATTAAAATGACTTCAATTAGAATTATTTTTAAGTCTAGTGGCAGTAAAATATTTGCAACTTGAATAGATATACATGAAAGAAAATATTCTCCATGGAGATTTAGAATATGATATCTATATGCAACATCCATAAGCGTAAGAGCTCAATGGGAATGAGAAATTAGTATGTAGGTTGAAGAAGAAACTGTATGTTCTAAGACAAACTCCAAGGTAGTGACATTTTGAAATTTGATAGGTTTATGGTAGAGAAATGTTACAATAGATATCATTTTAACTATTGCGTGTATTTTAAAATACTAGATAATGGAATCTTGTTATATGGATAAATCCCTTCTGTGGATAGAAGCGATCTCCCTACAATCCTAAAGGAAAACTAGAAACAAACATACACAAGAAATTCTTGATGAAGATCCCTGATTTGTCTCGTTGTAGCTCCTTAATTATTTGATGAAACCTGCAAACACAAACATAAAATGGATCGAATACATATGCAATATAATGATCTAAAAAAATCTTAATCTAATGATCAAGAAGATTAGAAATTGAAATTACCTTAATGAATACACAAAGAGTATAAACCATTCATAATTCTGATAAAATAACATAATGAGAAAAAGGATTTAAATGTATTAATTCAAAGATAAAATAAGATCCTTACAACCTTGCCTTGGTGTCAGGAAGGTTCCTTCCAAATGCCTCTAATCCTTATCCTTGGATTGTAAGCTTCCTAATCCAAAATTACCAGCATAAGACTACCTTTTCTAAGCTCCACTAACCCTCGGGCCTCTAGCCTCTACTCAATTTATAGGAAAAATGGAGGAGGTTTCAGAGCCACAAAAGAGGGATGAGATCCATTAATAGTGGGATCAGGGTTCCTTGATCCAAGGGAATGAGTTCCATGTTCAAAGGGGTTTGGCTCAAATATATATGACCTAGACACTTCTAGTTGGGATATATTCACCCAACAAGGCTTCTAGAACTTAATTTTTATTTTTACTTTTCATTGAGTCATGTGCATAGTCTATAATGTTAGACATAATGCAGTTCTATGGAGGTTTCAATGGAAGAAACTACGCATGCACATAAATAGATTAGGAAAAGTGTGAAAGTCATGCTAAACAAGTTAAAAGGCCATTTTACCCAAAATTCACGATTTGGTCAAGGAATATAAATGTTTGAATTGCAAGGGAGTGAAATAAAACATATGTATGGATGGCGAGAGATACATTTTAACCTTTAAGTGTCATGGTGACAAAATGATGTGTAAGAGATTGCCCCCTAAAGTGGGAAGTCTGGAAAGTCATAAAAAGAAAGAAGTGTTATATGATGCCAAAGATTGGATCATAGATAATGGTAGGAAACCTGCAATGAACATTCAAGAATTAAAATGAAAATATATATAATCATCATTGAGGTAATAAATCCCATACTCATAGTAAGCTAACTTAATGAACAAGTAAAAATATAGCCTAGAATCATATCAATAGTAGACACAGTATGGACGCAACCATCTATTATGAATCTGTCTATATAATCATAAATACATAATTCCTCACAGCCTAGATGGATGAAACTAGATCTAGGGTCTTGATCTCCATCTCTCGACCCGTAGTATGAATCTAACCACATGAGCAAATGTATTAAAGTCAAGCAAAACATATATATATATATATATATATATATATATATATATAATTTTCTAATTTTTTTGTTTTTGTTTTAATGGTTGTAATAACAAGGTTATCTTGGCCACAATTTCTTATTTTCCATGTAAATGTGGAATTTTTCTTATCCACATGATTGTTTGTGTTTTCAATTGTGGTTGTTCATATAAAAGGTTTATAACCTTTACCTTAGTTTTTTTTCTTTGGTACATTTTCTTCATGTTACTTTCTTAATTTTTTTATTTTTTTTAATGCATTATTCTATTAGGGTCATATAAAAAGGCTTAGGACATTCATCTTAGAATTTTTTTGTGAATTTACTTTATTAATTTCTTTTTTAAGTGTATTATTGGATGAGGGCCTCTTCTTTTAGGTAGATTTTTTTTTCTTTTTTTTCATCTATTTGTTTTTTTAGTTGATTTGGTTTATTCTTTATTTTTGTTTTAATGCCTATAATAAGAATGTTATCAAATGCACACTTTCTTTATTTCCATTTAAATTTTTCCATCCTCTTATCAACATTACTTTCATCATGTTATTTTATGCCTATATCTTATGAACAATTCTAGATGGGCTAACCTAAGATTTCTCTCATGTGGAAACAACCTTAAATAATTTTTCATAGCTTTACATCTATCATAATGCAATTCCTCAAATTCAGCATTTTAATATGGAAACAAGCTACAATAAGGGTTTGCCCATGTTATAGTCCTCCCTCTATTACTATGAGTAGAGTCTCTCTTTGAGGAAATCACCACCTTTTATTATAAGTATCTCTAGAGTTGGAGGGAGTGACAGTGATGAAGGTTGAGGACAATATAAGAAAGAGTTGATTATGTAGTTATGGCACAATAAATAGCCACAATTTCAAACTTATTGTTGGTGTTGTAAACATTTACTAGATTGGCATAGAGGGCCTCAACTTAGTTGACATAATATGGGAGGGGTAGTCTTCATCAATTTTTTTTCTTCCTAGAGAAATAAGCGTAATTTTAGTCATCAAAGTACAATGAAGTTAGATTTTATATATGCGAAAATTAATTCCATAGATACAGGCTGAGAAAAAAGCTATCAAACTTCTGAAAAATAAAAAGCTAGAAGGGCCAACATAAAGACCATTCCAAATGGAATTTTACTACACATTTCATAAAAAAAATTTAAACCCTAGGGTCCACACAAGGGGAAAAAAACCCTAGAGCCCATAAAATAAAACTTTGCTACATAGAAACTGCAAGATTGAAACCCCTAAATAAAAATGAACTAAAAAAAACCTAGAAAATAAAAAATGACCTAGAGAATCCATACAAGGGCCCAAAACTAGCAACAAAACATTACATGAGTAGGGTGAAGAACCACCCCAAAAAATAACATTAATGCTACAATAGAACCAAATCATGCAACATTTAAAAAAACACTATCATAGATGGACACAACGGATAAATGATCGTCAACAGTGAGACAACCTGCATATAAAACACAACAAAGAAAAGGGGAAACAAAGCCACCAATACCCCAAAAAAATGACACCAAAGGAAATAGCAATAAACCATGACCCCAACACAGGGAGCGACAAACCAACTAACGACAATGGAAAGCAACATGTTGCGACATCGAAAAGCAAGAGACACAACCAAAAACCCCCAAAAAAATGAAAAAAAAACAAAATGGATACACACCTAGATGAGGAGGCACAATATATGATGACCATTCATGGTAGTGGGGGAATATAACATGAAAAAGTGGGCATCAACATCTAGAGTTCCATCCATCAAACCTTCTCCCCCCTGAATTCCTCCCCTAGTTTTCATCAATGTTTACTCCGATCTTAACATCAATCCATCTACTATATCAACTTGTTCAATACATGATTTAATTTTCAAATCTCTTACCATATATTAAGGACAACCCTCCATTTACAATTTTTGATTCCTCCGATACATTCCTTATGCCCCCCCCAAACCCTAAGGTAAATTTTATGTGGTTTATAACATTTTTAATGGCCCTTAATCCTTTAAGCCTTCATTAAGGACCTAAGCACCCTATTTTCCTCCCTTGAAGTTGACCGATGCATTAATCTAACCATCTTAGGATACAAGACTTCATAAAGTTACCCACATTCCAATATGAGGCCAATATCATTTATAAAGGGTCTATTTTATGATTTTAGGTCATGTTCATTGCCAGTGAGCCTTAAAGGTTCATTTATGGTATAAATCCCTTATTTTCTTACCTTAATTCTAGTTAAGGTCCCAATAACCACATCCCCAATGTGTAAAAGTTTTGTATTCATGTCCATATCCACCTGGTATGAAAAAGGTACACTCTTAGTGTCTATGTTATGGCCATGGCCTTGATCATGGCCCATTAGCTCAAGCAACTTATGTTGTGGAGAAAATACCTCAACTTCTTCCTTGGTGATTGCCTCATACTCATAACTAGTGAAAAAACTCATATCAATGCCCATATTCCATTTTAAGAATGATGATATACTAAAAAAGGAATTATGTGTGGTTTGAGGTCTTGATCATGTCTCTTATGTTAAAAATGGAAACAATAAAATCCTGATTTAATTTTCCCTTGAATTAAATTAGAGAAAATTCTAATTCCACATCATAAGACAACAAGAATGAGTTAACTAAGTTAGTTTCACTTAGTTGGCTCAGTTAATTCGAGTTGAGGGCCTAACTTGAGTTATGTAGAGTGATTCCAAAATTTTAGGAGCTTGGGTTGAGTTTGATTTTACTTGTAATAATTTGATTCAGTTAAATTGACATAAAGTGTGTTAAACTAGTTCTAATTGTTGGAGAAACTAGTAAGAGGTCTAGCGGTGGGGTACAACTTTAGTGTTGAACTAGTTAAGTGATAAATCAGTCATAATTGACTCATGCATGAATGAACTATTGGTTACATAGTTGATATTGGAGTTCAAGGGCAGTGTACTATCAATTGTATAGTTATCCAAATTGTTTTGGTGGTGCATGCAGTCAGAGAAGGGCCTATAGTGATTGTACAATTATGGATGAGGAATTTCCCTAAATAATAGGGGCTAATCCCCAAGGAAATAGGGACTTGGGAAAGAAGAAATTTGGTTAAGTATTGACTAGAGGCAGCTTGTGAAGCAGTGAGATATATTATACTTATGCAGATATTGTTGAGGCTTGAAAAAGCATTGTATTTATTCTCTATTTTCTGACTAATGCAATACATATAGGAAGGGTTTTGAGTAGTTGCTTTCCCCTAGATATATCCTTGTGTATGTGTGTTAATTGATTCATGTCACATTATTTTTAATTTTTATTCTCAATCGTGAATTGCTTTCCGCAAATGAGCTAAGTAGATTTGAGTCTTGTGTTTTAGAACACTAAATGAGAAATTTCGAATCTACAATTAATTTCTACATCTTAGTTCCTAGAATATTCAACTAGAAGCTCAGGGCCTTATTTTCATGCCATACACACTAACAAGGCCTTGAGACACATCCCTACAATGCAAAGCATTATAGGAGCAACCATATTCCACATAGAGGAAAGACATCCCTAGTTTCTAAGCATCCCCAATGAGGACTCACACTAGTAGCTTGGGTTGTGAATTTAAAATTAAATAATAATGTATTCCTCATATTCATGTAAATTCAATTTAACTATGGCTATCAAGTCACTTGAGAGATTAAATATTGTGAGGTGTGAATTTCTTTTAGAGTTCAAAATAAGACTTTTCATTGTTTAAATTGTGTATTTTAACATATAAATGGAATGAGTAGACTACACAACTTAAACTTACAATTCCAAAAAAAAAATTTAATCATTTTTTTATTGAAATATTTTACTTATAATTATTTATTTATTTATTCTTAATAGTTTTTAAATTCCATATATTAATTTTATATTAATAATTTAACCCATAATTTAACTCATTTATAAAAAAAATTAATAATTTTTAAATTCTATATATTATTTTTATATTAAGAATTTAACAAATTATATGATGATGATGATGATGATGATTATGGTTAACGTCCACTAAGACCAATCTTTGGTCTATCGGACCTAAATAAAAGAGTTATCTAGTTTGATTTAAGATTTTAGTCGTATGCTCAAAAAGCTTGGAGAGAAGCCTCCCGAGCTCACTATAATTTTGACATCTTAAAAGGCTAGGAAGGTCAATATTGCAAAAAAGATGATGAATTGAGCACTAATGTGATTGTACGCGGGGCACTCTAAGAGGAAGTGATTTTCATCCTCGATATTCATATTCTCATAGAGATGGCAGATCATTTCCATCCATGGTGTTTTAGGAACTGTCCAACGACCTATTTCACTATGGAGCTCATTAGAGTTCGTTCTAATCTTGGCTATTTTAATTTTCTTCTTTGATATAGTTAAAAAAAAGAGATACTTTTGATCTTCTAGAGTGGGTTTGATGACCTCCTTGTAATATCTTAATTTTCTTTTAGCTGCTAGATCTTTCTCACACCACATTTTTTCTTTGAACATAGAAGTAACAATTTTTTTAATGTTGTTAATGTTTTGAAATGAAACATTCTCATTGATCTCCCAATGGTTTAACCAGCCTGGTGTCTTTAGAACAACCTCGTTTAAGCCTTAGGTGGTTTTGGCAGGAATTTAAAGCAAGCTTAGGAAGTCTATGGTCTCCTATAGCTAGGCTCTCGATAGGGGAAAGACCCACTTCTATAAGGAGAATAGGATAGGGTGTATTGGTTTTAATTTTAATGTTATATGTTATAAAATGATTTTGGATTTGCTCAATATTTCTCCAGGATTCTCTAGAGATGCTGCAACCCCAAACCTCACATCCATATAAGATAATAGGAGTGACTAAAGTTTCAAAGAGGAACTTATTTCTATCCCATATTAGCCCGCTTACCTTCACTTTCAAGCCAAATTCTTAATTTCTTTTCCAAAATAATACCATATAACTTGGCCAAGAGAGGGCTGGTCATAATTCTCCAATAATTAGAGGGATTATTTGTATCCCCGCTTTTAAAAATAGGCATAATGAGGCTCTAAGTCCAAGGTTTAGGGAACCCTTGCTTGACCGCTTGGTTGGAAAGCTTATGGATGTGGGGGGATGAGGACAAGACCACCAATTTTTTAGATTTCCACCTCGTAACCTTCAATGTCTTTAGCTTTCCCATTTGCCAGGTGTTTAACCCCAAAATCAATGTCTTCTAATGAGACAACTTCTTTCGTTGTGAGCAGGGTTTCAAAGTTATCCCTGGCATTTGGCGATTCATAAAGCTTTTTAAGATAGGAATTCCAGTCGTGTAAAGAAATTTTATTATTATCTTTAGTTTTCCTAGTTAGAATCTGCCTCTGGAATTTATTAGGAGCCACCTTAGAGAGGTGTAAGAGATTCTCTTGCCTTTTACAAATATATTGCCTTTTTTTCCTTTTAGTTAGGGCTTTGTAGATTTTTATCTTGTCAATTTTGAGAGATTCATCAACAACTTCCTTAATTGCTCTCCTCACACTTTTACAATATTTGTCATACCATGGGTTGGTTTTGCTATTTCTTTTATTACTTGATACTTCAATTGAGAAATTGTTAATAGAATATGAGGGGGTTGTAGTAAAATTATGCTTCTAAGATGTCAAAATTTATTATTTCGTTGTATAAAGGGAGATCGGAAATAACATAGTCTACCACGCTGCTGCCAAGCCCATGGATGCAGGTCATCTGGCTAGAATTGGGCCACTTCTTTAGACCGTTGCAAATTATGAGATCCTGAGCACTACAGAGCTTGACTAGCTCCGACCCAAACAAATTATCCCTGAGGTCTTCAGAGCTCCTTTTGTACCGGCTAGCCAGAGTAAGGTCTTCGTCTAACCAAAGAGGATTGGGGTTGGAATGATTGCTTAGAAAAATAGCTTGGTTGCTTGAAGTTCGAGCATTAAAGTCACCCATTAAAAGGATATTACCTTCATTCCTTAGGCTAGAAATATCATTCTCTAAACCATTGTAAGGACTATTTTTATCTAGATTATTTTTCTTATAGAAGTTAGAATTAATGGGGGGGAAATAACAGATTGCTATGTAGGTATTTTTATCATTAATGTCAGTAATCTCAATCCAACTATATTGGTTGTAAGGGTCGTTTTTATAAATCCTAGCATGGGGGGAGATGTTCTTCTTAATGTAGCAAGCTATGCCCCCAATGCCTCTACGGGAGGATCGCTTGTTCCAGGTAGACCATAGTGCAAAGCCATCTATGTTAGGGACCTTAGATTCTTCGTGCTCCCAAGTTTCAACAAGCAATATAATATCAACATCATTTGAGATCCAACTTAGCTTGGGGCCTTTGTTCCATGGAAAGCCCCGACAGTTCCAAGAAATAATTCGAAGCATGTTGAATTGCTATTTATTACTATATTTTTTGTTTCTATCTCGAATAACGGCTTTTCTATTTCTGATTATTGTCAATTTTCCTTCTTTCCTAGATTTTTTTACCTTTTGAACCTCCTTTCTTAATTCTGCTTGATCTTTTGGAATGAGATCTTCATTTATAAATATTCTCGTTCCTTTTAGACTTGAGGTTTTACTAAGTATGTCATACTTATGGTTAGTAGAGCTCACCTTTATTCGGATCAACCTTCCTTTATTCTCAGTTAATTTCCCTAACCTTGTTGCTTCTGTGAGACACGTGGTTTCAATTTGTAATCTATTATGTAATTATGTCTGGGCTATGGCTAAAGTATCCTCATCTACCTCCTCTTTCAAACCGAAGATTATAAGGTTCAAGGCCCTTTTGTTATGCTCATGGTCTAATTCGATCAATTTTTTCATTTCATCTTTAATTGGTTTGATATCTAATTTACCTGCCCCACTATTTAGGGTGAGACTGTTGTTAAATTTTTCTTCTAGTTCTTTAATCATGTCCTTCATTTTAAGACTCTCTATATTATCAGCATCTCCTTGCTGGGATGTTTGGTTCATATCTTGGTTTTGTTTTTCTATGACCTGCAACCTAGTCTCCATTGCCTCCATTTTATTCTCCAATAGTTCTATTTTATTTTCTAATTGTTTTTGGATCTTGTCTTCAAGAGATGTGAATTTTTTTTCCAGCATGGCTTCTAACTCGATTTGTAGCTTGACTTCTCTTTCTTCTCTACATTTCTCTAGACTCTATATACTCATAAAGGCTCTGTAGAGTAACTGTACTAGGTCTACCTTTGGTAATCTTTGGTAGTTGTGGTGAATTATTCATACTTGAGAATATATGAGAAGATATGTATTAGAAAAATATAAGGAATGTGTCACTTGATACCAGCAAACCGGACAGTGCAGCCCATAGACCGGATTGGAGAAATCCACTGTAGATATGTGTTGATGCCACAGATTCAGGTTGTCACCGCAGAAACCGCCAAAGAGACCCACTGCAAAATCAATTCCAGACTTAAAATCTTCAGTGTTTAAATATGCCCTAGAGTTTTGATGAAAATCAGTTCGAGACAACAAATGAAAATCAAACCACGCAAATTAGTTTCAAGCAAAAGGCTTCGCTCCACCATTGTAGAGTTTGGTGTTTAAATATGCCGCAGAGTGATGAAAATCACTTCAAGACCACAGATGAAAATCAAACCACCTGTAGATAAGAACCACTTCGAAATGCTAAGAGACTTCGATGTTTAAAAATATTTAAAAACTATATATATATATATATATATATATATATATATATATATATATATATATATATATATATATATATATATATATATATATAAATATTTTTTATTTATTATTTTTATAAAAATCAAACATATATATAATCATGGTTTTAATAATAAATAAATTTATTTTTAATCACCCTATTTATTTTATTTTATTTACGTTTGATAATGATCACAAAGACTAGACTTTATATCTCCCGCCACTCCCATTCAACATAGATATTGCTCCACATAAGCACATAAGTAACTTTCTTCCAGCACTAACTGAGCAATCATAGGCCAATATCTCTCGGGCGAGATAAGAATGAGAACCACATAGCTACCCAAATAACCATGTTTTTATCCGCCCATTTCTACGTTTAGAGAAAAATGGATGACCATTGGCTGCCACCACCTCTAAATGGTCATTCACTTTCTAAATAAACGAGAACTAATATATATATATATATATATATATATATTAAATAAAAAGACATTTTTTACACTTTCAAAAAATTGATTTAATAAAGGAAAAGTATATAATAATATTCATAAAATAAAAATAAAAATAAAAATAAATTGGATTTGAATTTAAACTGAAAATAAACTGGATTTGAATTTAAAGGAAATATTTAAATTTTTTGTAAAGTTCAATTTTCATACAACACAATGTTGTTGTTAGATGAATTGATGAAAGGCTAATTATATTGAATTATTTAATGATTATTTTAATACGAATTAAGTTTATTTTAATTATATTGAACTACATAATGATTATTTTAATATGTACTTTGAACTCTTTATGTGGCCAAATAATTTGAATTCACTCTGCTTCGAGTGATTTGTGTGGCAGATCCAGAAACCAAGTATTATGAATTCACTCTGCATCTAAATGATATTAATTTGATCTAGACCTTCACTTTCCTTCTAGATCTGAAATACATTGATTCGTCTCTCTGGTGAAGGCGATCTAAAACAATTTCTAAAACAGTTATATTAGTTGCACACATTCCTTAACTTTTTTTTTTTCCTAATACATATCTACTGCTCATATATTTTCTCACAAGTATGAATAATTCACCACATCTACCAAAGATTAGCAAAGGTAGATCTAGCACAGTTACTCTATAGAGCCTTTATGAGTATATAGAGTCTTTAGAGAAACGTAGAGAAGAAAGAGAAGTCAAGCTACAAACATAGTTAGAAGCCATGTTAGAAAATAAATTTACATCTCTTGAAGACAAGATCCAAAAACGAATAGAAAATAAAATAGAACTATTGGAGAATAAAATGGAGACAATGGAGATTAGATTACATGTAATAGAAAAACAAAGCCAAGATACAACCAAACATCCCAACAAGGAAATGTTGATACTTTAGAAAGTCTTAAAATGAAGGACATGATTAAAGAACTAGAAGACAATGTTAATAACATTCTCATCCTAAATTAGATATCAAACCCATTAAATTAGAAATGAAAAAATTGATAGAATTAGACCATGAGCATAACAAAAGGGCCTTGAACCTTATAATATTCAGTTTGAAAGAGGAGCTAGATGAGGATACGTTAGCCATAGCCAATACCTAATTACATAATAGAGTACAAATTGAAACAACATGTCTCACAGAAGCAACAAGGTTGGGGAAATTAACTGAGAATAAAGGAAGGTTGATCTGGACAAAGGTGAGCTCTATTGACCATAAGTAGGGCATATTTAGTAAAACCTCAAGTCTAAAAGGAACGAGAATGTTCATAAATGAATATCTCATTTCAGAAGATCAAGAAGAATTAAGAAAGGAGGTTCAAAAGATAAAAGAATCTAGGAAGGAAGTAAAATGGGTAATAATAAAAAACATAAAATTCTTTATTCGAGATAGAAACCAAAAAGATAGTAATAAATAGCAATTCAACATGCTTCAGATTCTTTCTTCGAACCGTCAGGACTTTCCATGGAACAAAGGCCCCAAGCTAAGTTGGATCTCGAATGAAGTTGATATTATATTGCTAGTTGAAACTTGGGAGCATGAAGAATCTAAAGTCCCTAACATATATGGCTTTGTACTATGGTCAATCTGGAACAAGCAATCCTACCGTAGAGGCATTGGGGGTATAGCTTGTTACATTAGGAAGAACGTCTCCCCCCATGCTAGGATTTATAAAAAAAACCCTTACAACCAATATATTTGGATAGAGATTACTAACATTCATGATAAAAAAAGCCTACATAGCAATCTATTATTTTTCCCCTATTAATTCTAACTTCTAAAAGAAAAACAATTTAGATAAAAATGGTCCTTACAATGGTTTAGACAATGATATTTCTAGCCTAAGGAGTGAAGGTAATATCCTCTTAATGGGTGACTTTAATGCTCGAACTTTAAGCAACCAAGCTATTCTTCTAAGCAATTATTCCAACCCTAATCCTCTTTGGTTAGACAAAGACCTTACTCTAGCTAGCCGGTACAAAAGAAGCTCTGAAGATCTAGGGGAATTTTTTTTTTGGTTTGAGCTATTCAAGCTCTGCAGTGCTCAAGATCTCATTATTTGCAATGGTCTAAAAAAGTGGCCTAATTCTAGCTAGATGACTTGTATCCATGGGCTTGGTAGCAGCATGGTAGACTATGTTATTTTCGATATCCTTTTATACAACGAAATAATAAAATTTGACATCTTAAACAACCACAAGCCTCACTCAGATCATAGACCTTTAATTATAACTCTGAATTTTATCATGTATAGAGATCTCATAGAAGATAATCCTTATAGCCAAAAGAACTTAATCTTTGATAGAAATAAAAATGATTTGTTTCTAAATGAATTAAAAATTAATTTGCTTCCTTTATCTAGTATAGATAACATAGAAGACCTCTATCATAATTTTACTACAACCCTCTCATATTCTATTAACAAGTTCTCAATTGATGTTTCAAGTAATAAAATAAATATCAAAACCAACCCTTGGTATGATAAAGATTGTAAAAGTGAGAAGAGAGAAATTAAGGAAGTTGTTGATGAGTCTCTTAAAATTGGCAAGATAAAAATATACAAAGCTCTAACTAAAACGGAAAAATGCAGTATATTCATAAAAGACAAGAAAATCTCTTACACCTCTCCAAGGTAGCTCCTAAGAAATTCTAGAGGCATATTCTAACTAGAAAAACTAAAGATAATAATATAATTTCTTTACACTACTCAAATTCCTATCTTGAAAAGCTTTATGAATCCCCAAATGTCATAGATAAATTTGAAACCCTGCTCACAACGGAAGAGGTTTTCTCATTATAAGACTTTGATTTTGGGGTTAAGTGCCTGGCAAATGGAAAAGCTAAGGACATTGAAGTTTACCAGGCAGAAATCTTAAAAATTGGAAGTCTTGTCCTCATCCCTCACATCCACAAGCTTTTCAATCAAGCAGTCAAGCAAGAGTTCCCTAAACCATGGACTCAGAGCCTCAGTATTCCTATTTTTTAAAATTGGGGATACAAATAACTCCTCTAATTATCAAAAAATTATGATTAGCCCTCTCTTAGCCAAGTTATATTGTATTATTTTGTAAAATAAGATAAGCATATGGCTTCAAAGTGAAGGTAAGAGGGCTAAAGGCCAAGTGGGTTTTAGAAGGAAACACTCAACAATGAGCCACCTCGTTACGCTTAGGATCATTGTGGAGGAATGTCGTAATGATAAATCCAATATTTTTTGTTGCTTTGTGGACTTTATAAAGGCTTTCGATATGGTTCCTAGAAATAACCTATGGAATAGATTAGAAGAGCTAAAGGTTCATTTCGAGTTGAGAGCTATCAATATAAGGTTAAACGAGAATGTAATTGCCAATTTTAAGATTAATGAGGGGTGGTCGAAAGATATTAAGTGTAATATCAGAGTTAAACAAGGTTTCCCCCTCTCCCCTACCCTATTTGGCATTTACATCGACAAGCTAGAAGGTTGTTTAGAGGAAGCAGGTTGTGCTGGCATGATCTTAGCTGGAATAGTCATCATCCTTCTTCTCTATTGTGACGATATTGTTCTTCTGGCAAGGTTATGATCTGATCTTGATAAGAAACTAAGACTTCTTAGGGATTTTTTCGCTACCATGGGCATAACTGTTAACACTGACAAAATAAAAGTTATGATCATCAAATTCAAGAAGGATACTTATGCTAATTTTTTGTATGACAATAGAAAATTGGAGGAAGTGTCTTCTTACAAGTACCTTCGATTTGATATTCATCACAAGCTCAACCGGAACTATAGCATTGAGAAAATCATTAATGGAGGGTGGAAAGCTTATTTTGGTCTTGAAAATAATTGTGAAGCATCAAACCTTGTGATGTGGGATGAAAAGAAGCTCCTCTTTGAAACTTTAGTCACTCTTTTTATCTTGTATGGATGTGAGGTTTGGGTTGAAGCATCTCTAGAGAATCCTGGAGAAAGATTTATCAAATCCAAAAGCATTTTATAATGTATAACCTCAAAATTAAAAATAATACACCCTATCTTATTCTTCTTATAGAAGTGGGTCTTTCCCTTATCGAGAACCTAGCTATGACTAGGCTCTTGTTGTATAAGCACAAAATCAATAACATGGGAGACCATAGACTTTCTAAGATAGCTTTAAATTCCAGCCAAAAAAACCTGAGGCTCAAATGAGGTTGGTATAAAGATTCTAGGGCCTGGTTAAACCATTGGGAGATCAACGCAAATGTTGCATTGAAAAATATTAATAACATTAAAAATATTATTATTTCTAAGTTCAAAGAGAAAATGTGGTGTGAGAAATATTTAGAGGCTAAAATAAAATTAAGATATTATAAGGAGGTCATCAACCCTACTCGAGAAGATCAAAATTATATCTCTATTTTAACTATATCAAAGAAAAAAATTAATATAGCCAAGATAAGAATGAACTCTCATGAGCTCCATAGTGAAACAGGTCATTGGGCAATTCCTAAAACACCATGAGTGGAAAGGATTTTCCATCTCTGTAAGAATAGGAACATTGAGGATGAAAATCACTTCCCTTTAGAGTGCCCTACGTACATCCACATTAGATCTTAGTTTCATAATCTTTGTTGCAATACCGACCTTCCTAGCCTTTTAACATGTCAAAATAATAGTGAGCTCGAGGACTCTTCATCCATTTTTGGAAAATCCATTCAATGTTTCGTTAATGTCAAAATACCTTCATCTACTTATAAATATAGAACTAATCATAGTGCACAAGAGAGCAAGAATTTGTATTAAGTAGAGTTATGCTAGTGAGATCACATCTCTTGGAGGTATCATGCATGTAATGTTATGCTTCTAGATTGATGATGTTGGTGTGATGAGGATGGGACTGAAGCTGGAGTGAGTGACATAGAATCGATCAACTGGTTGTACTTCTCCTTTTACTTCATAATAAAGACATTTATTCCTTTCCTAATGCATGTGTCAATGATGTTATATGTGTATTTACAAATACAATCAATTCAATTTGTTTAACTTGAATAGATTATATTGCCTTTATGTCATTTTCTGTGTTATGTTTTCCGTTGCAGATACCAATCAAATGAGTTTAGTTCGATTGAGAGCGACAAAGCGACGAAGGGAGGCAAGGAAAAGAGAACATATTACAAGTAGGTTTTCTTCCCTTTATCTAGTCATTTTAAAAGAAAAGGTCAGATATATTTCTTTCTATTGTTCTAAGTGCACCACCACACTTAGGTAAAGCATACTTATCCATAGGTTTAATTTCCATAAAACAAATTGGCGACCATACTGGGGATTGACAGACTATCCCTGGTGGTTTAATCCTTATCCATCAACCTCTAGTAGACTTTGCCTTCTTAATTTCAGTCATTTGAATGTGTTTTAGCAAAAGTAGTGTTGTTGATTATTTTTTTAGAGAGTCCTCTAGCACCAACGCATTGTTGGTCTTGACATAGTGCTCTGCATAGCATTTTTGGCTTAGGGAAAATGCTCTGCAACGCACTATCTCCCACTCAGGGATGCGTTTCTCCTGTGACCAACCAAAATCTATCATATTTTGTATTTTGCAATTCATTTCAGTGGCTTGCTTGCTGAAGTTTCAAGTGATTGATTCCCTCTAGAGACCATATTGCATCTACTGTTCTTGCCTCACTTTGGATTTGTTTGCTCAATTTTTATTTTGTTTTCTTTGTCATTGTCGAATAGATCCAAAGTTAAATTTTACATTTGATCAATTCATTATTTTTGGAAAGAGGAATTTTCGTTTCAGTCTTCGTTTCTCTTGAAAGTTTTGAGTGATTGATTGTGCATCATAGTTTCTTTTTCATTCATCTAAACTTAAAAGAATTTGAAAAAAAGCATGCATTTTCATATAGGGATTGTGAGCGCTGCATAGGAATAGTTTAGGTAAATTTCATTTAGATGTGCTCATTGTTGATTGCATACAATCTAATTTCTCTATCCCTTGTAGCTAGTTTTTCATTGTCGAAAATCAAATCAAAAAGAATGCTTATCATTTTAATTGCATTCTAGGAATGTTCAATACATCCCGTGGTGAACCTGAAAGACAAACTGGTAAGAAAGATCAACATAAAATTTCTCTGAATATATCTAAGGAAGCATCGTAACATTAACGATAACATTTAGAGGTCTAGGCTTAAGATGTGTTCCGGCATCGTTAAACATAGCAGCTGTCGTTAATTGTCTACGATATATTTCAAGTGTGATACCTCATTCCACGTACATAAGTATCGGAGTTAGTCCACGTACTTTCAGGTATATCGGGTAGTGTTCTAGTACGAAAAGTATAAGGGGATGCTCTCATTGTGCATTTTCGCATTAGAAAATGCTAATACGGATTGGACCTCCATGTACCTTCGAGTATATTTTGGATGAAAACTTTAGGTTGCTTACCATCCTTAGGTAACTGAGTCAGTTGCCTTGTACACTATGATACACCGAACACAACATTCAGGGATATTTCATGCACGTACATAAGTCCTTGGTTTACTGGGGCGGTATATTGCAATTCACAATTGCTTCGTAAAACTTTTTCCTAGCATTACCCTCTTTTTGTTTATTTTTTTGTATTAAATCAATCAGAAATCATGGAAGAAGATCAACTCTTTTCCCATCATTCACATAGGACAACGAATAAACCACCTTTACCACCAGAAGCGACCCTTAGTAGACGAAGGCGCGCTTGTCCTACCGAGTTTGTTACCTTTGGAACCTTTGGTTCTACTTCATCTGATATATCAGAGACATCTGATCCTTTGAGTACCAAGTCTCAAGTCATTTCAACCGATCCTAGTTTATCTACTACTGTCGAGACGAAACCCTCACACTTACATGAGGACATTTAAATTCAATCCACTGAAACAATAAATCCAGAACCCGATCTTGTTCAACTAGAAGTCGATCTGAAACCATTTTTTTAACCAGAACATCTTGATCCCGAAGTTGAATAACAAGAAGTTTTTCCCATGCAACCGTCTTATCCTCAGCCATCTATAACCATTAAGTCTTCCTCTTTACCGAAAATTTTCCCACCTGAAATTTATCTCGAGCCTGACGGTGAATTACTTCCACCTGGATTGATTTCAAGAGAGGAAGAACTTCAGGAAGAGACAACCCCTTCATCTCCCACTCATTGTGGGTCGGGGCTTCATTTATATCTGTCTTTTCCTTGTTTGACCTACTTTTCTCCTGTTGATCCTTTCCACTCTCAAGTTCTCATAGATTCGTTAGAGTTTTTGTTGGGTTATTTAACCATGGCTAAGACAACATCACAGACTGTACCATTTGTTACAGTTGAAACAACATCTATTTCTGCTTCATATTTGATGTTTTCTACGATACCCGAGTCTCATATTTATGGCGGTCTATCTGTCCCACTGGGTTACAACCTACTCTGGTGTCTCCTCTAGTCCATGGACTTCGCCCATGTCATCATCTGAAATTTTATCCAGTTCATCTCTTACGAGTACTGAACGGCCTGATCCTTTATTGACATCATCAACTCAATATCAGGCTGGTCCATCCAATTACCTTCCATCTTATCCAGTACCTACTAGATACCCATCTTATGAATGTCAGTATGTGCAATATCCTTATACTTCATATTATGGGAGGGCACATATGTTCGGGCCATATGGCAGTACTCCATTTTTTTTAGGTCAATCATGTGCTATAATGCCTATTTATCATTATCAACCTACTTTTCCTATTCAACCGCAAATAGTTGTGTATCAATATAAACCAGTTCAACCTGTTGCATCTGTACCTACTACGCATGTTATTTCTTCTATGGTTGTTTCTCAGTCTGGTCAAGCGAGTCCTTGATTTAAACTGGCTCACCAATGATCCCATTCATTATTTACATTGGTGGCTAGTGATTCCTCATAAATTACCCTCTGACATTCCAAAATTCAATGGGAATTCTAGATAAGACCCGTCTACGCACGTCATGACTTATCATCTATGGTGTTCATCAAATTCCTTAAATGATGATTCTATTAGATTGCGTCTTTTCCAGTGAACGCTTACTGGTCTGGTTGCGAAGTGGTGCATTGAATTACCACGATCTTCTTTCGATAACTTTACAAATTTAGCCACTACTTTTTTAACCCACTTCCAATTACCCATCAGATATGAACTAGAACAGAAATTTTGACCAGATTTAAATAGACCACTGCTACTCATATATCGGATCATATACATGAGTGGCATCATCGTCGTCAAATGGTTAAAAAAAATTTTCCTGATCAACTTTAGTTGATTGGTTTATAAAGTCCTTGTTGCCATATATCATCGAGGATGTGGCCAAAGGTGGTGTTGTCACTGAAGAGAAAGTAATTGCTCATGCCCAGTATCTGGATTTGATTTATACTCGGTATGGCACGTTCTATGAAAATATTCCAAATGTGTTGCAACTAAATTTTACTGTTCCTCCTGCTCCATCTGGTCAGGACATTCATGCTGGAGATGTTGTGATTGGTTCTACTAGCACTCCGGCAGCAATTCGACCATCTAGTTCTACATTTTCTATTTCGAATCAAAACCCTATTGCATTTGATCCTACATATTCTTCTGAAAACCATGTCATATCATATGACAAAGGAAAAAGTGACAAGCAACCTAGAAGTAAGAAGAAGGGGAAAGATAAGAAGAAATCAAGTTCACCCCCGTAGGAAAAATCATTTGATTCATCTCGTTCTTTTCGGAAACCTCGTTACCATTCATAAATGTTTGATTGATTATGGAGCATCATCCAATATAATGCCATATTCAATTAGTGAGAAGTTAAATATCACACCCCAAAAGTCATCAATTAGCACAGTTCAATTAGATAAAACAAAGGTTAAGGTCTTAGGAGAAATCAATTTGGTAAGTATTTGATTGTCATCAATTCCAAAAGTCGCTCAAATTATCGATATACTGACTGCCAACATCCCTGAATTCTACGGTTTAGTTCTTAGTAGGGACTGGTCCAAGAAATTACATGGATATTTTGCAATGAACTGGTCTCACGTGTAGCTTCCATACAATGGAAAACCCAACCAAATCAGAGTTGATCGTGAAAAGCATATCAAATATTTAGTTACAGATCTTGGAGAAGAAAATGAACCCATAGCATTTAACAATAATATTTTGGGTAATTACTCTACAGATTCATTCTTGGGGAATTTAATGCTAAAATTTCACCTTTCTTGATCGATTCTGTTAATTCACAAATAGACAATTTTTCCCGAAATGATTTGACCAGATGCTTAAATTTCTAAGAAGAAACAATAATCCATTCTCCGTTTTGGAAACTTTTCTTTGATGGATCAAGATCCAATCACTACAACAAAAACACGGACAGAGGGGGAAAAATGGCCTTCCTCTATAAGCTCATTGTGAGGGCTCAAAAGAGACTGTCACCGAAAACCTGATAAGTCACTGTATGTCACAAAGTATGTGTTGTGGTGACATTCAAGGTCCGTCACGAATATTGATTTATAGTGACGGATAGTGACCGTCACCATTTCATATGAGCAATGGTGATGGACAATAGCCTCCATCACCAAAAAACTGAACGTCACCAAAGGTGGCGTCGCCGAAAGTATGTGTTGTAGTGACAGTCAAGGTCCGTCACGAATATTAATTATAATGACGGATAGTGACCGTCACCATTTCATATGAACAACAATGATTTTTTGTGATGGACCTTTCATGGCCATCACTATTGGTGCATATATATAGCGACGTTCATTGACCGTCACCATAAACGCATTGGTGACATCAAGGTCCGTCACAAATAATGACTATAATGACAAAAAATGACCCTCACCATTTCATATAAACAACAACTATTTATGGTGACGAACCTTTAATGGTCGTCACTATTGATGCGTATATATGGTGGCATTCGTTGACCGTCACCATTTCATATTTTGGTGAGGGTCGAAAAATGTCACCATAAGCTCATTGGTGATGGTCAAAAGAGCATCCGTCACCAAAAACTGATCTTCATCATTCCCTATATATGAATATCAGAGCACGATGGAATCAAACCACCAACCTCCTGCTTGTAAAGCAGGTGCTCTTCCATTGAGCTAGCACCCTTTAAAGAATTAGACTTTAAACTAGAAATTGCCCCTAAAGGTGCAAAGATACACAAAGGAATAAGAACCAAGAAAACTGAAAGAATTCAGTGTCCTTGTTCCTATTTTTATTCTACGACACTCTACAAAGTATGATCTTGATCTATGATGTATTTGTGCCGAGTGGTTCTAATTTAATAGTAAATGTTATATTAGATAAAATAAATGAATAACTGAGAGGCCTTATGGGCTAATTTTTAATCCTTACACCAAAATCTCTTAATATTCAAGTCTATGGAACAACTCGTTCAAAGTTCAAACTGAAGTAGATTTTAAATGGAAAGGCTAAAACCAGCTAAGTAGTTTACAAGTTAACATTTTGGATATAACTTCTGTTCAATTTATATGACAAGTTATGCTATAACCTTGAAACTAGTTTCTTAGCTAAAAGACTTTCTTAAGTCAACAATGACAAAGAAAGATAGTCATGGCAAGCAAAATTCTCTTGTTTTTTCTAATGAGGGTGCATGTAACTTGATAAAAGATGTATGAGAGTATCAAACCATAAACAGGTTCACT